>CM039470.1:37428252-37595315 GCA_022433065.1 Begonia loranthoides
GAGAGAGAGAGAGAGAGAGAGAGAGAGAGAGAGAGAGAGAGAGCCTTTTGTCCTAAGCAAAGTCATTACTTTTAATAGAAACAGTAGTGTCAGTAGCCCGTCTAGCTCAGTTGGTAGAGCGCAAGGCTCTTAACCTTGTGGTCGTGGGTTCGAGCCCCACGGTGGGCGAGTTAACACAGTTTTGTTTTTTTTTTTTTCTTTCTTTGGTTACAGACCTTCCCGGGAAAACCCTACAATTTCAGAAGCAGCAACAGCAGGACCAGTGTTTCTATCAATGACTTCGAAGACGACCGTAAAACCCTTTCATCCGAAACCCCACTGGCAAATCGGCAACCCCTTTTCCCTTACCCATTCTTCATTTTAATAATTGCTGAGGACCCTATTCCTTCCTCCCATCTATTTGTGAACGTAATCAATCTCTAAAGAGCCAGAAAAATTATTCCTGGATTAAGCTCTGTCTATGTGATCGTGAAACGACGTTTACCCTTTCGAACGCAGAGGTAATTGTTCCTTTTTCACAGTCCAGACATTTTTATGGGAGAGTCTGCTTTCTCGTTGGTGGCCTCTTTGTAGTTAGTTCTTGTTGGATTTGTTTTTGTTAATGTTTTGATGCAAAAAAGAAATATTCTTAAACGGCAGAATGTACTACTGTGGAAAAAACTTATGGATTTCTTCTTAATTATCTGTGTAGGAAACTATGAATAATGGCACTGACAGACGATTAAATATGGAAGAAGAAGAAGAGGAGGAAGACGATGATGCAAATGGTGGAGGCCATGATGCTTGGGAAAGAACCTACGCGGATGAGAGATCTTGGGAAGATCTGCAAGAGGATGAGTCCGGCCTCCTCCGCCCTATTGACAACAAAGCCATTTACTACGCTCAGTATCGTAGACGCATTCGTTCACTTTCCTCAGCTGCATCAACAGCTCGAATTCAAAAGGGTCTGATTCGTTATCTCTGTATTGTCGTTGATCTCTCCAAGGTTATTTTACTTATTTCCTCTGTTTATTCCAACAATGCTCTTCCTCTTAAGCACTGATCCTTTATGATAGCATGTTATTGTTTTTTTCTGGATTATTGGTATTGCTTCCATGGCTGATTTCATTTTATCTTTGACATAGAATGGTTATTTCTGTGTAGATTTTATATTATATAATCCTGGACAATACATTGAAAAGATAATCTGACATTGCATATCTTCGACAGTCATACGTAGGCAAACAAACATCTAGGGAATGTATAACTTGAAAGATTTGTGTTTTGGGAATGGTAGATCCGTATGTCTTCGTGTAGAGTAAAAAATGTCGATCCAGGAAGTTGAAATCATGATATATGTATTGTATGTGCATTGCATAGTAACTTCTTCGCTGATATGCAGGCAGCTTCTGAAATGGATTTCCGCCCAAGCCGAATGGCTGTAGTGGCAAAACATGTAGAGGCATTTATAAGGGAGTTCTTTGACCAGAATCCCCTCAGTCAAATCGCCCTCGTCACAATAAAAGATGGAGTTGCACACTACTTGACAGATCTTGGTGGCAGTCCTGAGTCTCACATTAAAGCTTTGATGGGTAAATTAGAATGCTCAGGGGAATCGTCCCTGCAGAATGCTCTGGATCTTGTTCATGGCTATCTAAATCAAGTTCCATCGTATGGTCATCGAGAAGTTCTCATCTTATATTCAGCTCTTAGTACTTGTGACCCAGGAGATATAATGCAGACTATTCAGAACTGTAAACAGTCTAAAATTAGGTGTTCAGTGATTGGTCTTTCTGCCGAAATTTTCATATGCAAACATCTCTCCCAGGAAACTGGCGGCTCGTATTTTGTTGCATTGGACGAGGTAAATCAATTGTGCTTTATTTCAATACTTAAATTCACAGTCCATCTTGAATTGGAAGTTTGGATGAATAGCATTGAACTCTGTTAGTCTAGCCGATGGAAAATTGGCAGAAGTTCACACTGTCGTTTTTTTACGGTTAATGCTACGTTTACACTATAGTTTCTCACTCTGATGTGGCATTTATGAGTCATTCACTCATTGATAGAATTATTATGATATTATATAAATATTTAAAACAATAGATTACAAGAATTATTGAGTGAATGACACGTAAGTGCAACGTCCAGGTGTGAGATTAAAGTATGAACGTAGCACTATTCTTTTATTACACTTCTCTTAGCAACCATTTTCAGCCTCATTAACGAGTCAGGCTGGGTCGGCCGGATGCACCCAAATCACCCATATTTTTGGATCAGGCTTGGACCGGTTGGGGACCCTGAAACCATATGTCGCTTGATGGAAATATTTGATATGCATTTTGGGATTTTCTCGCAGTCTCACTTTAAAGAATTGATATTGGAGCATGCACCCCCACCTCCAGCAATAGCAGAGTATGCAATTGCTAATTTGATGAAGATGGGTTTTCCACAAAGAGCAGCCGAGGGTTCTATCGCAATATGTTCTTGTCACAAAGAGGCTAAGGTCGGAGGCGGGTACACATGTCCAAGATGCAAAGCCCGAGTTTGTGAGCTTCCCTCGGAGTGTCGTATATGTGGGTTGACGCTAATTTCTTCCCCTCATTTGGCAAGATCATATCATCATCTCTTTCCGATAGTGCCTTTTGATGAGGTTGCTGACTCACTTCTCTACGATCCGCTTTATCCACTACCGAAATTTTGTTTCAGCTGCCAACAAAGCCTCTTCAACCGTGGTGGGTTATTATCAGTACTTGTTAAGATTTCGTTCGTTCACATTCTTTACTTTGTCGTTTTACTTTCATGTTTTTCTCCAAATTGAGAGTTTTGATGGGATTTGAGACAGGGAACAAACCCGGCATCCAAGCTGCTTGCCCAAAGTGTAAACAACATTTCTGCGTGGATTGTGATATATATATTCATGAAAGCTTGCACAACTGCCCTGGTTGTGAAAGTTTCAGGCATTCCAAGCCAGTCTCTGCTGATGGAGAAGAAGAATGAATTGCTCGTCTTTTAAATCAATCACTGGGTTATTCATGTCTGGAAAATCAGAGGAATCCTCGAGTTTCAGACACATTTATGCGTCTCCACTTCAATGGTGTAAATCAGTCGAACTGGTAACTTATCACCCCTCCCAGCCCCACAAAGTTTCATCAAGTTTTGAAGAGATTCTTTAGATTCGGCCTTATCTTTCTGTTGTCTGGGCTGAAAACAAAGCTTTCTGATTGTTTTATTGGATAGAGTTCAGCTTTGACTCAAGTCACTATTCTCAAACTTGGATGCATGTTTTATTGGAAGCATTTGAAGTTTAGGGTGGCTTCTGCGTCTCCGGGAGCTAAAGCCTAATCTAACTCAGGCTCGGTCTAATACTTTCATTTAGTGAAGATCTAATAATATCGTTAAGGACGCACTCAGCCGCACAGACTCCACTACAGGGGCTAGCAATAGTGTGGTTCCACACTGCCGAGGCCCAGATTTTGAGCCCATAACTCATGAGATTCGGCCCGAACTTGGACCAATTTATCGGGTTATTACACTGGGCCAATACGAACCTTTTTCCATGTTTTCGATCCTAAGTTAATCATTTTCCTCAATTATTAATAAAAGAAACATTGAACTATTATATCAGTAATAAGTTAAATCTTAAAGTAATTTTGCGAATAACGAAAATATCGAAGTGTGAAAAATGAAGAAGACAAACCTTATTATTATGTTTTTCTTCAAAAATTAAAATTTTTTTTTTACAGTGCATGTCGTCTTTCTGTAATAAACTTATATATAAAATAGTTGTAATCAAGGACTTACTTTCCGCTGTGGAAGACAAATATCCGCTGTAGAAAATGTATTTTTTATAGTAGAAATATGTCTCATAAGCTTAATAGAAGGCAAGTATCCGCTGCATAGAGTGTATTTTCTGCAGCAGAAATGTTATTTTCTACAGTAGATACTTACCTTCCGTTGCGGAAATGATATTTTTTGCAACAGAGAGGGTATTTTTGGCTGTGGATATTTGCCTTTCGCTGCGAAATCTTAGTTTTCTCAACGAAAACGTGCATTTTATTCTCATATTAGTCAATGTATCAAAATATACTATTCTAGATACAATAATCGAATGATTTTTAATATCAACTTCATACCCATTATTCACCGACTCAATTATGAAGAACGGTGAGTAAAAACAATTTGATATATATTGAAAATTGACCTATTAAGATATTAGTTACACTTAGAAGTTGAAATTGGACTTCACTTTCAGGTGTCAAAGCAGTTTTCATTTCTTCAATAAAAAACATCTCCTGTAGAAAATATTCTTTCCACTGCAAAAGACACATTTCACAACGAAAATTACTCTTTCTGCAACAAATACTTAGTAATTCAATATCCAAATTTTAGTTGTTCCCTTTAAAGTTTAACTTAAAACTCAATAATTCAATATTTGGTATCTTAAAATCTTTTATATTATTATAGAAAATTAATAACAAAATTAGTCAAAATGAAAGGAAATCAGAGGGAGGCCCAAAATAAGAACTTGGGACCAGCACAATACGATACCAATCAAACCTTGCTCTTATCTTATGGAAGCAGACAAAAATAATGTTATATAATAAATACACTGTATTTCATACAAAGCTACAACCTATTTGGCTCTCCTCATGAACATGGACGGAAGTGGCAGAAAGCAGACACCCTTGGCTTCTCCAGGAAGTGACAACACTATTTTCCTGTACAGTTTTTACCCACGCCAAACGTCAAAGTGATTGATATCTTAGATGAGAGTCTGGGACAGAACAGTGCCTCATCCAATCCTCTGCTAAACAACTTCCACATTAGAAGCAAAAACTACAGCCATCGGGAAACACGTTGAAGAACTGGAATCTTGACGTACCTTTCGGCAAAACAGAAACGGGGTACCGGCCGTATACGCACTGGTAGAGTCCGAGCATTGCCCGTGTAAGCAATGAGGATTATCTTCTTTGCCTTCCTTTGAAATGTAGGAACGAAGAGATTCTCCATGGGTTGGAAAGCAACGATAATTCTGGTGCATATAGTTCTTATCCAACTACTCTGAGTCTGAGTCAATAGAAAGGTACTGCCGGGGCCTGACGGAACGTTTTTGACGAGGGAAGTCGAAAGGACTACCTGGCCTTGGTCTCATTATCTTGTCCGATCTAACATTGTTAGAGCCAAGAAGCAAAGAAGCTGCAAATAAGTAACAAAATCAGCTGAGCAAATCAAGCGTGCGGAGTCACTGCACCTGAATTCCCCAGGCTGAATTAATTATTCCCTAGAATATTTCCAGGTTTAGAAGGGGCCCGCGTGCTGCGAGAATCAAGAATTGACTATTTGTAACATGGCTAATCCATCAACATCATTCAGTGTCTAAGAATCATCATGCTCAAATAGAAAGTTTAAAATCCTCATCTACCACAAAAAAAAAAAATCTGAATTTGAAGTTAGAGAATAATAAATTACCTGTCTCTGCCAGCGAATCCATGGCACTTCCTCTTGATGGTACATGATGGTTTGTGCTAATTTCCTTTTGGGTTGCAGCCTCACCATTGCTGCCACTGGCATTACCCCCAAGTCTAAGGGATGTCCAATCTTCATTGTGATCGCCATTAGAAACATCTGCCTGTTCTATGAAATCAATCTGATTCTGGCCATCGGATGGTCTGGTGGGAAGAAAAATTTGAAGAGAAGGATCATCCCCCGTAAATGCCAAGGGATTGTCAACTAATCCACCATTCATGTCAGCATCAGAAAGCTCAACAAAGGAACCAGGTAGAAGAGTAGAAGATCCTAGAGTAACGTCTGGATCCATTGTGTAGCCATTCATTGATGAGGAACAATTCATGGAGCCATGCTGCAAATTGGCTAAAGCATCAGACACATCCTCATCAGCACTAAATAACTGAAAACCTGGACTGGATTGAGTTCCAGGAGGAGGCCAAAGGGGCACCCCATATGCATCATCATTGAAAAGACCGAAGCGAGAACTTCCACCAGCCGCAAAAGTAGGATCTCCTGGATATGCATCCGTGATTCCAGGCGGTGTAGAAAATGGGACCCCAACACCATCTAAGGATACTAACATGTCATTCTCTTCTTCGGAATCACTAAGGACAATAACTTCATCAATCGCGGCAGGAGGATTTTGATCAGTAAATCCAAATGCTGAATCAATATTCAGAGAAAGAGAATCCATCTCAACCCCATTGTTGGTAGAGAAATCAAAATTAGTACCACCATCCTGATTAACACTTGGATCATCACCATCCCTACCACTTCCAGTGGCAGTACTGCTCATTGGGATAATCTTCTGCTCACAGCCTCCAAAGTGCTCAGGTAACCTAACCAAAGTGTTTAAATCATCAGGCTTGCTAACTTCCCAAACACCGTTACTATTCTTCCTTATTCCAAGTTTCAAACCAGTATAGCCATCTGACACTCCTTCCTGTTTGATTTGCTTTAAGACTTCCATTGAAGGTGGAATTTCTACCTCGTTAGGGCACCAAAGAGTCCCATCTGGGAGGTGCCACTGACAAAGATCACCGAGGTCCCTGCGTTCACTTTCAGTTTTTGTCTTTACCCGCCAAGTACCATCGGGCTTTACTTCAATCTCTGTTGTATCTTCTCCACAATGTCTCATCTGTTTCAATACACAGTTATATACAAGGTCAGTCGCATAAATATCGCATGAGAAAAAATTACAATGTAAAAAAGAAAATCCCTACCAACGAGGTTATTTTATTGAAGTAGGGGTCAATTATGATGTTCTCCAATGCGTAGTTCTTCAGACAGATGGGGCACTGCCACTGCAGTCATAACCAAAAGCTAATTAAAACACCATCAAACTCTCCATACAAGGATTGAAACATTGAAATAATTATAGTGCATACCTTTCTAGAACGTTGATTCATTTCCACAAAAACCTCAAGGTCAAAACAGCCAGTGTGTGCACAAGGTTTAAATCTTCCAGCAATCTTCATTCTAGAACCACTCATCTAGAAATTACATTCCCATAACCAAATTTTTATTTTATCACACTAAACGATAAAGTTTAAAACAAGTAATAGACATGTCAATCAATAATAAGAAAACCAAGAACCTCATAATGAATAGAAGAGAAAATAATAATTCTGCAGTTACAATCATTTCATGTTATCGAGAGAAGCAAGGACATCCAGGAATAATTCAAGTGGTCTTCAATTGACTTTACTTGAAATACTAAGACTTTCATGATCATTTGCTGACTGGCCAAATCTATACTTCCATACTAAACATCTTTTGATTAGGATACAGGTGGTCATATTGGTTTACCTTTCTGTTTGCTCAGAATAACAATTAGGGCAATGCAAAACACATTATGAAGGGTGAAATGGCATTATGAATTCATAAATGTTCAGTTCATTAACAATCATCGACAAACTATTGGAAACATTAATTACAATAATGATTCTGGAAAACCAAGTCTCAAGATAAGAACCTTGACTTGATCAATGGCAGGTCATTACCTAGCATGTGTCAGGAAGGAGAAAACTTACTGGACAACGAAGATTTACACCAAAAAAGTCTGCTACAACCTCCACGTCACTGTCGCTATCAGCGTTATCCGTAGTGGCACCACCACCTACGCAACGTCGAACACGAGCTAGAGCATCTTCAAAGCGCTCACCATCAGACTCCTTGGGAATCATGCCTAGAATCTAAAAACAAATAAAATAGAATGTCAAGTTCAGTCATAGAGCAGCTAAACTATATCAGAAATATTTCAGGTTAGAATGATTATATTAAAACTAGTAAAGAAGGACAGCTATACATACATAAATTTCAATATTCTAAAAATCGTTTTCTTCCCATCAAGACTACTTTAAATGAATCTTCTACATTTCAAACATAAATAATACAAAGTTATTTACCCGACCAAGGAAAAAAAAAGTTAAACGAGCGAAACATTCACTATTGATAAAAATTTTAAAGCATCAGAATAGTGATTCTTGGCTTCTCTAGTATGATCTCCCGAAGAGATTCCACATACAGGCAGTACCTGATTAACAGTGCGCCGCCTTACTATTCGAACTCCTAAACAAAAAATGCGGGCATCACAACCACTCAAGCATATCTTATTAATTCCATCCCTTGTAAATGGCGTTATCTGCAAAATGGACAAAGTAAGCAATGAAATTGGATACACTTGCTAATTTGATACATTTACATAATCATTTTATAGATTTATTAAAAGTAAAGGCCCAAGAAAGAAATATGTAGAACTGCTGCATGCTGAAGATAAGCCCAAAAAATGAGTCCAAGAAAATGTATTGAAAATTATGAGAAAAATCATGTGCAGTCATATATTTAAGATGCTCACAATTGGACCATCATCACGACCATTAGCTCCAAGGAGTTGAGGTCCAGGTCTATTGATAGCACGAACAGGCACTCCTGCATAACCACACATAATTACAATGAATATAGAAGCAAGAAAAAGATTTTATACAGAAAGCTTAATGCTCAATGTTATTTTCTTATGATAAAAGTACCTTGAAAAGGAAAGGGAGAATCAAAATAATAATTGACAAAACCAATTTACAACATACCATTGACCTGTAAATCTGCAAACTGTGGCCACTGCATCCTGAAGGAGACCTTATCGTTAAGAAGCATACACCAGGCCTAATTACAAAGTTATCTGAATCAACTCAAGCACTAGTATTTTGTGAGCCAGAACAGAGATTAAAAAGATAAGAGCCACTTCTAACAAACCTGAACATCATATTCTTGACTAGATAACAAGTCCTTATCTGCCCTAGAAAGTTGAAAAGTTTTCTCCAGGCTCTGGACTGGATTTGAACTGAAAATTATACAAAAAAATAAGCAAAACAAATATTGAAGCAATGGAAAATACATTCATATATCCATATCCACTTGATTCCACGATCAAATCCTACAATGTATGATCGTTCCAATAAAAACTTAAAGTAGAGAATAAATCTTTTTTTATCAGTTAAACCTCAACTAAATCATTATATTGATTCTATAATCTTTTTCACATTTGTAACTGGAATTATCCACTAGGTCTTTGTAGTTAACTCAGATCTTTTGATAAATTATAACACTAAGAGTTATTCGTGGCAGTAAGTAGTGAACATAATGTCCAACTTTTTTCTTATGAACCTTTTGATATTGTTTTTCAAATGCAATAGAACAAATAATATCATCCATTAGTTATTTAGCAATGTTTATTGAAGACTATACCACAGACGAGCAGTATTATCCGAATTCTGACAATACAACATACCAACTTGACAATCCACAAACAAATAAGCTGAGCAATTTAGTGGTAACTGAAAGAAATATGTGGATCAATAAGCTTGCTTTTCTAGTACAGTACTAAAATACTTCGAGAATACTTCGACCAAAAAAAAAACTTAGACTAGCAATATCATGCACATAGAATTCAATTAAGAAATTATATTTCTTTATCTTCCAATTTTTATCCAATAATTAGGTCAATCTCACAATCCCATCTCCTTAAAATTGTTCGTCAAAAAAGAACCTGAAAAATAAAGCTTTCATAAAATCCATGAAGAAATTGGCCGTCCACTCACCCATCTGGAGGGATATTAGTGGTAACTAACTTCACCGGATTTAGAAGATGTCTCGTTGAATCCCAAAAGCTGCAGGAAAAAACATGTTAAAAAACACTTGAAAAGGTAGTATATTTAATCACATCAGAACGTCAAAGGTGAGTAAACTGGATCAAACTTGCTTAAGCTAAAAAAGCATCACGAAATAAAGTATGAGCATATGCTTAAAAACTAGCATAATAAACAGAAAAATCCCAACAAATCTGGGTTTTAGCACCATTGCCATAGGACAGAGAACACTGTGGCCAAAAATCATAAACTTATGTAAGCAAGAAGTCGTTCACATTTTTGTGGGAGTACTAAATCAAAACTCACTTCAAACAGACAATAGGCAAAGAAGATACGTACGGGTCAGCTCGATTGAGTCGACAGATTTCACAATAAAATATGTCAGGAAATGCCGGATTGCCTTCAGTAGGTTTGTCTGGAATAATAACACAACCAATGTGTTGCGACACATGACATCTTCGATCCTCACACTACCAGTGAAAAAAGAAGATATAAGAGATGGAATTGAAGTTAGTTTTCATGTAGGAACAATTGCCCAAAAACTAAACCAAAAGAGACAAAAATGTGTTGCACCTAAGTGTAGATGAGAAAAGCAAGGCAATCATAAAATACAATAGAAGATACCTTAATCGTCGAGTCTGTTTCCAAAGCACTTCCACAGAGACAGCGAACCTTTACATCTGGTAGGAAAGGGTCTTCCGTTTCCCCTTTGATTTTAACATTACTGCTATCTGAGATACCAGGTCCTTTTGAAGCTAAATCAGTGGCTCCCGAAACCTGCATTTTCCTGGATGAAGAAATCATATTCACCCGTCAAGAAGAAGAAATCATATTCACACGTCAAGAAGAAGAAATCAGATGTGATGTCTGGCCCATTAAAGAATAGCAGCATTTAAAATCAGTAAATCCATGACAAACATAATATAAGAACAGAGGGAGAGAATGAGCCAGGCCACAAAAAGTTAAGATATCCAAGTAAGATAATCAATGAAAACAAACCTATATGTGTCATCGACTAATTTTGCCACCTGGTCTTTTCCAAGAGCATTTTTCTTTGTCGACGTCGTCGAACCTGGAAGGAAAAATTGAATCATTTATGAATGTTCTAAAGCATGTTGCTAGTGGCTTCCCATAAACAATAAAAAAAAAATGTAATGAGGATTTTGAAAATAGATAAATAGGTAGACATAAATAAAGATCAATTTTTTATGTAAATTAAGCATCGCGCAAAACAAATACACTCCCACCCTGCTCAAGCTGTGATAGCAAGAAAGAAACTTGCCTAATATTACCTAAAACTATTAAATAAAAGAAAATTTGTAGTACAATCTCAAAAGAAATGGCACAAAGTTAAGCATTTGTGGTGCAGCTGCAATAAGGTTGATATGGGGTTCTAACAAGAGTTTACTAGGACAAACAGTAATACAAAGTGACTTGAGAAAATGAATTTCAATCACCAGAATTATGAACTAAATCTCAAAAGTTACCTTGTTCATCAGACAGACTGGCTAAAATCCTGTCCACGAGGTCCTACCAAAAAAATGACCAGTCACAGAGAAATCTTCCTCTTATGAAATATAACTCAAACAGAGAAGAAAATACAACACGAAATTTACCTGAAAATACTAATTTACGGAAAAATTGTGATTATTTTATGACATGTATAGTCAAATTTTTAACAAAATTTTTGGGTAAATAATTCTAATAAACAAAAGTATTTGTTCAAAAAACTCACTTGCTTCTTTCCTTGTTTTGAAAGACCTGATTGAGTAAGGACATCCTTTAGCTCTTTTATGCGGAAATATGCCAGTTTTTCCTACACAATATAAACATGAAGATCATACAGCCACTGGGTTTTTAAATTACCTTATTCCAAGCAACAAGGAGACTAAAAGTTCAAAAGTTTACAATCGAAAGTGCAAAAAAGCTTAAATACAAAATACACCCATCAAATGCAACAAAAGAGCAGAATTTAATGAGTTAAAAGTGCCCAGAAGACATTATCAGAGACATAGAAAAGAATTATTAGGCAGAAGTATTTGACTTCATTGTCTGAAAAGTCATTTCTTGATGCTTGCTTTTCTTAGCAAGAGGAAAAAACTAATGTATCAAAGAATGCTAGTAAAGAGAACAAAATACTCTTTCCACTTAAAAAGACAATCACAATAGAATTTAACTTCCAAATTTTCTAAACCATCCAACACTAAAATTTGATGTTGAAACCCATTTTCATAAATATTGAATAACTAGTATAATTAATGGCTTTTGTAGTTACACGATAATCTTGAGTTTCATTTGTCACCTCCGATCTGTATCAGGAATCCACGAAGAAGAATCAATATAAACCATCAGAATATTCCAGGCATTATTCATTAACCTTTTCTTTTTCAGTTCCTTTTCTTGTACATATATCATGCATAAAGTGGCAATCATAAACTAGACTATACAAAAAACAAACATATTTCTGAGTAGCATCTCGCATAACAACACACGTCCCAAAATAATGCATTTGAAACATTTCCTTGAATGATACGAACGATGAAAACTGTCTTGAAATATCTGATTGAATAAGGAGAAAGAATAAAACATCATAAAAAGCGATCAACCATGGCAGGAGTGAAGTTCCTAAAAACACTATCGGATTTCCTTTGGATAATAAAGAAAATCAAACTCTGTAGGTTGCAAGAAATATTTCACTTTCCAAATAAATTGAGCTAATTCAACTTCCATTTTCTCCCGTGATATCTTATACATGGAGTAGAATGATGTACAAACAGAAAGGAATTTAAGGCACCCAAACTTATTTCATATTCTGACTGTAGCCATATAAAGCAAGATATATAAGATTTTCATTTTCAAGCTAGCTCATTAGCGCACGAAAACAGTCTCACATATGCTGATCACAAATGTTTTTTAAACTGAAATAGTTTGTCCCCTAAGAAATTCCAACATCCAACACAAAACCCAAAAAAAAAAAAAAAAAGAGAGAGCAAAATATGACCAAAAAGAACGAACATTAGAGCCTTACAGTAATATAACAGAAAAAAATGTACAATGAGATAAACGGCAACTCCTAGCAAACCAAGGTTATAAGTACCTTACAACTAGCTACCAAATCCATTCGCCACCCCTGTAATAAAGGCACGAATCAAGACAGCTCTATATCCGGGATAACATAGAATCAGCAACCTGCTACGCACCACCGGTGCATGTAACCCCAATCGACTAATTGATCCAATCAAAACATCAATCTAATCAAAATCCAATGCAAAAACCAATAAAAAGCTCATAATTAGAAGAACAAATTCAACACAAGAATCAAAACCCTAACACTCAATAGATTAGCGAAGATACCAAGTGAAAAATATTCGTCTGTCTGAAGAAAATGAATGCCGCGTCGACGAATGACGTTTATTTCCCCGCGCCGTCCACCCCAGTTGTTCTTGTTCTTCCGCTGGTGTTTCAATCTCCCCCAATAACAATGTTCGGAACTATCGCCGATTATCCAATCCGATTTGTTGACGCATGACAGTTCCGTGCTAGGCTTTGCTGTGCTCGCGCGTAAGTACACTCCTTCATTCAACTCGTGAAAAGGTTCGCCGATTGTAATCGGCTGGCGCTCAAAGCCGTTGATTTTCTTTGCCTTCCATAAAACTAACGGTTAAAATCGACTAATCATGTCCTCGTAAATAAGTCAGCCAATCAAGGGGTGGGGTACAACAAATAATATTTTATTTTAAAATATTAAATTTTTCTATAATTTTCGTTAATAAATAAAATATTAAATTATTATAAATAAACGATTTAAATATTGCTATCATATTTTTATTAAAAAATTTAAATTTTTTTCTACAATAAATAAATTGTTCTTCCAAAGTAGATTTGTACATGAAATATTATAGTCAATAACTTACTTTCCACAGTAAAAAAACAAGTATCCGCTACAAAAAAAGTATTTTTTACTTCGAAAACAGGTCTTCTTCTATTATAAAGACTTGCTTTGCAACGAAAATAATAATTTTCGTATCGTATACTTGTCTTTTGCTGCAAAATCTTAGTTTTCTCAGCTAAAACGTATCTTCTGTTGAAAACAATATATATAATGATTGAACTTTCTTAACCTTAATATATAACTTCACATTCTGTTCTAGATAGAGCACACTAATCAAAGCAATTTTCGAGCGAACCCTGAACTTTAACCCTAAATTTTGCTGTCTCCTCCAACAGATTCTACCTAGCCTAAAAAAAATTAAATTTCTAACGGAAAACTTGACAACGATATTTATCTAATTTATTTTTTAAAGTTTCATAAAAATATTTAATATTTACTTTGTTATTCTATAATTTAGTTTTTTATTATTTTATTAATTTTCTAATATAATATTATTAAAATATACAGATGCGCCGTAATTATGGGGTTGGGCAAAAAAGTCTTTGC
Organism: Begonia loranthoides; assembly: GCA_022433065.1. NCBI lineage: Eukaryota > Viridiplantae > Streptophyta > Magnoliopsida > Cucurbitales > Begoniaceae > Begonia > Begonia loranthoides. The sequence continues at coordinate 37,442,326 of CM039470.1, forward strand.
AAGTGGGGAGAATCGCAGATCAGTAAGTGGGCCCCACATTACTTTTCCGAACCAAGCCGAAAACGTGTGTATTATTCAAGGCTTTGCAGCTTTTTCTTTTTCGTGTGTTTTTTTTAAAAGAACAATCTAGAAAGACAACGATAATCTTGGGCTTATAAGAAGCCCACTAATGGTCCATAAATGGGCCTAGGCTCAAGTTGGGCCCATGTGCTGCTAACGACGACGTTTTAACGGGAGAGGATTTGAGTGCGGGGAAAGCTGGAAGTTTTATATTAAGATCGTCGTCATTTTCTTATAAGAATCCCGCTCATGGTCCATAAATGGGTTTGGGCTAGGGCTAGGGCTTGGGCTGATATCTGCCTTGACCGGAGAGGATTTCTTGAGTAAAGGGAAAGCTGGAGGTTTTATACTAAGATCGTCGTCATTTTCTTTGTTCTACTCTCCACTGGATTAACTCTTGCCGCTGCTAATCGGGCGTGTATGAATGTGAGATTCTTAATTGCTCATGGAAATTTATTTTTTTGTGCTTTAGGAATTATCTTTGATTGGTGTTGTTTGGTCGCTGATACTATTAGTATTTGTTTTTCCTTTCCGTTTTAATGTAGCTGATGGAATCGAGCCAAGCGAAACACAGCCTTCTTTACTCAGAAGCTGCCTCAGAAAGAACTCTGTACAATCTCTCTCTACTCCTGTGATCTGTTTTCTTTTTCATATTTTGGCATTTCGCATGTTAATATACCTGTTTAATGAATACTGCGATGTTGGATTTCCGTTTGAGATTTGGGTAATGAAATATGGGAAAATGTGATATTTTGTCAAGTTATACATTCTCTGGAGTTCTTATGGCTTTTTAATGATAAATAGGAATCCATATGTGACTGGAACATCGGTGGTGGCCATCAAATACAAGGATGGAGTACTAATGGCTGCTGATATGGGGGGTTAGCTGATATTTCTCACCACTGTTCCCATATGTTTTTAGCTTTATCATTTGAAATTCCCTCTGTGCTTTTTAAACAATAATTTTGTTCCAAGACTTGCATTGTATACATTTACACTGCCTGGTTGTTCAATAAACTTGATATATATTGTTAAGATCGATCTCATTTAAACTGATTTATGAGTATTTGATAAAGACTGCTTTATGTGTAACAGTCTTGTTAACATATTATTGTTGTGAATTTTGTATACATTCTCTCTTCAAAGTTAGATCAGAATGTGTGAGAAATGCAAGTATTACAGCATTATTTCAAAGATTGAGAGTTTGATATATATCATTCTAACGTTCTTCCTAAATGGGCGAAACAATATAATGAGCAATAGCTGCCAAAAACTCCTGTTGATGTTACCTGATGATATTTTCATTAACAGGTTCTTATGGGTCTACCCTGAGATATAAGAGTGTGGAGCGAATCAAGACTATTGGAAAGCATTCCCTTTTAGGAGCAAGTGGAGAAATAAGTGATTTTCAGGAGCTATTGCGTTACCTTGATGAGCTCATGTAATCCTTTCCAGACTTTGCACACACTCTCTCTCTTTCCCACCATTCTTTTTCGACTTTTCTTCCTTTTGTTTGAGTTGTTTAATAATTTGCTTCATAAGATTTGTAAAATTTGGTCTGATGGATAATGAATGTTCACTATTATGATTTAATGGTTACAGCTTGTATGACAACATGTGGGATGATGGGAATTCGTTAGGCCCAAAAGAGGTCCATAACTATTTAACCAGGGTGATGTACAATCGCCGCAACAAATTCAACCCTCTGTGGAACTCACTTGTTCTTGGTGGAGTAAAGAAGGGACAAAAATATCTTGGCACGGTAATCCTCCACTCCCAATCTATAGCAATAAAATAAGTTGCTCAGCTTCCTGAACTGTCGAAATTGTTCATCATATTCAGGTCAACATGATAGGTGTGAATTTTGAGGACAATCATGTTGCTACGGGTTTTGGAAATCATCTTGCACGGCCCATACTACGGGATGAGTGGCATGAGAATCTGACCTTTGAAGAAGGGGTTAAGTTACTTGAGAAGTGTATGCGTGTGCTTCTATATCGGGATAGATCTGCTGTGAACAAACTTCAAGTATGTTTTCTTTTTAATATTGCTTTGCACTTTCATTTCCTGTTCTTTTTATATGTAAATGGTTGTATTAAACTCTGGCATTGGAATTTCATAGACATTCAAGTAATTCAAACACCAAAAAAAGCTATGAAAAAAGGGTATAAAACAATTTCCTGTTAGTGTTGTGATAGTCCTTCATTGTGATTTACCTAGGGTAGAAGGTCAAGAAAAGTGTAATTTTAATTATAAATATTAGATAGTATGTGAAATAACTGTTAGGGTAGTTATGATATTTAAAAATATTGTGGAGGGAGGGGAGAGCAGCTACTTTTTTCCTAAGGAAAGGAAGGGCTTTCGAATTCTCTTGGGTGTGCAAGCAAAGTGCAGTAATTCTCTGTAATTGTGTGTATTTTGGTGGAATTCTTCTGCTATTATAAGGAGAATTTCTTAATAGAAGATTTAAATAGTTGTAAAAGGAATATTTGCTACCATGTTGTTCTCTTTAATCATAGAGAAATTGCTTTAAATTAACAATTTCTCTTTCTTTTTTTCTTTAGATTTGTTCTTCTTCTCTTTTTTTTTTTGTATTGTCCTCTTTCTTCAGTATATTCGTTTCTTATAAAAAAAAAAAGGAGTGTCTAAAACAATTGTTTCACTTTCGATTTACTCTATCTCTAATGTTAACATTCAAGTTCCTGATGATACTAATTGACCTGATCTCTTGCATTTAGATATCTTGTCCTTCCTAAATAATTATTTTCTTTGAATCTGATGCGATACTTCAAATTAATGCATTAATTGGTTTTTCAGATAGCAAAAATTACAGAAGACAGTGTCACAATCTCCCAACCGTACTCGCTGAAAACTTTTTGGGGTTACTCTGCTTTCCAAAATCCACCTGCTGGTGGTGAAGGGTCATGGTAGAGACTGCTTAATTGAGCCCCAAACTCGATGGACTTGGAGCATAGTCGAAGTTTAATGTGTATTTGTAAAACCCATAACTATTTTGTATCCTTGCCATTGTGATCATACATTAAGACCATGGATTCATGCAATTATGCCTGGATGACTTGTCAGGTCAAAGTTTATGGAAATTACTCTTCTTTCAGCAACGTTGTTTCAAGTTTCATGTGTCATCCTGGAAACAGATATTCAATCTTGGAGGATTAGTCATCTTTTATGGCCTGTGTATTCCTTTTTAGGACTTCTAGCTTTCCTCGTATAAATGTTTACGTCAATTGGCAGCTTCTTGGGTTGAATCCCCCGCAAGGAATTCTGAAATGCATGTAAATATAGGCTATAAATTTGTAATTGGTGTCTGAAGGGCAGTATTGTTGGTGTTCGCAAGTAGTGAAGACAATGATGATTGCGATATGCACAACGGAAGGCTGCTATTTCCAGATTTTGGTCTATTCAAACAAAATGAAAATACACTTCCAAAAGTACTCTCTCTCTCTCTCTCTCCCTCCCTCCCTCCCTCCCCATTATAGCCTTGTCGACTTCACTATCAAGATGCCTCAATCATGTTTTAGAAGAGGCAATGCATAATTAGAAGATAGTAACAGGAACTGAGATTACAATCCAAGTAAAACACAACAACAAAACTTTTGAGCAGACGTGCGACTCTTGAGAGTGTTGAAGATTGGCCAGACTTGACAATGCCATCGTCTGTCAAGAACCCAATTTTGAGAAAGAAAACCATACCTTGAAGACAACGAAAAACCAGAAATTTCAGAAAGATTATAGATTTCTAGGGAAATCTTTGGATTACCCATTTGGTTCATTTTCTGCCCTTCTTTGGTGCAGACTTGGTGACTTTAGCACCAGTGGGGTCTTTCTTCTCGACACTCTTAATCACACCAACTGCCACAGTATGGCGCATGTCCCTCACAGCAAATCGTCCAAGAGGTGGGTACTCAGAGAAGGTCTCAACCACCATGGGCTTGGTGGGAATTAACCAACCCTGCATCGCCATTCTTCAAGAACTTGGGCTCCTTCTCGAGTTCTTTCTCAGACTCTGTCGATCTTGGTCAAAATCTCAGCAAACTTCACAGCAATGTGTGAAAGTATGGCAATCCAGGACTGGAGCATAGCCATTGCCAATCTGGCCAGGATGGTTCATGATGATGACTTGAGAAGTGAAATTAGCAGCTTCCCTGGAAGAATCATCCTTAGAATTGGATGCCACAAAGCCACGCTTTAGATCCTTCAAAGCAACATTCTTCCCATTGAATCCAACATGGTCACCTCGAAGTGCCTCCTGGAGAGCTTCATGATGCATCTCCACAGACTTGACTTCAGTGGTGAGTCCAGTTGGGCCAAAGTCTCAACACGGCCAATTGAGACAGTTCCAATACCACCAATCTTGTAAACATCCTGAAGAGGAAGACGGAGAGGCTTGCCAGGCGTTCTCTTAAGCTCCTGAATCATGTCAATAGCCTTGAGATGGGTCGGACCCTTGTACCTGTCAAGGTTGGTAGGCCTCTCAATCATTTCGTCTCCCTCAAAACCAGAGATGGGGATAAAGGGTATATTTTCTGGGTAGTAACCAACCTTCCCATTGAGTAATTTGGGGTAGTGGCATCCATCTACACAAGATTCCATATCTGCCAAATATAATTATCCATCTCAAACTTCCACAAAGCATTGTCAATGGTGATTCCACGCTCACACTCAACCTTGAGCTTGTCCAACACTCAAGCATACTTGAAAGACCTCTTGTTCATTTCAGCAGCTCCCTTCTCAAATCTTTCAATAACACACTCGTCAATTCCTCCAAGTTAGCAGATTAAGTGTCCTGTGGTGGTTGTTTGCCAGAGTCGATATGGCCAATGACCACAACGTTGATGTGAACCTTTCTCCTTAAAAATAGATGCAAAAATAAATTTAGGTAGCTAATAGGAAAGAGATGAAACTGCAAATTTAAGCTCAGAAATGTGTGGAATCTTTCTGACGACAAAAAGAGAGCACTCGGTACGAACAGAGCAAGACCAAAATAAGAAGTTTCTTGTTTGAAAAGTAAAACCAGAGAAACAATGACAAAATCAATAAACAGTAAACTATAGAACTTTTTGCAATGTTTAATTCTTTCTTTCTACTATCTTCCAGAATCAAATCGGAAAAAATATACATCGTAATCTTATTTGTGCATTTCAAGCACACAGAAAAGTAAAAATCAAGCCGTAGCAGTACATCAAGCTCAACAATCAAAATAACCACCATTGATGTAACTTTCTTAACCAGACCACGCATGAAGAGGAATATTTAGCGGCGCCTATTCTAATTTTACGACGAAACCGCGAAAAAGAGAAGAATTAAAACCTGGAATGATTAAATTCAAGAAGTTTGGGCTAGTCTTTCTCACCTTTGGACGAGAGGCTTTGCAAAAATTTTAGCAGCCGAAGAAGAGAGCAGTTGAGCAGAGGGAAGATGAGGATCAGCTGTTGGCTGGCTCCATGAAATGGCTTTGCTTTGTACTGACGCGCCAAAGGATAGGGTTTCCGTTAGTGTTACACCCACTAAGATAAATTTACCTAAAAGCCCTCGATAATTATTCAATGGATTTCTTCCTGTAGCTCATGGGTCGCCATTTTCTCTATTCCGAGGTATTCAGTTCCGATCGAACTCTGCGACAGATTTTCAGCTAATGCTCCGCAATTCCGTCTCACAATCGGAAAGGTAGTTTCTCGACATTTTTGTATAGAAATAATATAATCCTTCCTCCTGGAAATGTTTCGGAATTTCATCAGCAAAATCTCTTCCTCAAATTCAGTTCGCCATATTTCTTATCTCAGAAGCTTTTCTATTCCTTCATGTTCATTGAATCCGATTTCTGGCACCTATAGTCATATGCTCATTTTCTCGAAGACGCGAACGCGAAATGATTTAATTTCTCGAACGTCTTCGAAAATGTTTTGCAAGGAATTACTGCACCTTCCTCTGAATTTGTACTCCACTAAATCGCCTTCAAGATCTTTTAGAAGACGAGTTAGTAAAAGATTAAAAGCCAGCCGCGCACCTACTCTAGACGAAGCGCAATTCAAACTCGCAGTTTCACGGCTTCCACCGAGATTCAATACAGAAGAACTTTGCAATGTCATTACTCTCCAACAAGATCCTCTGGTATGTTTTGAGCTTTTTAATTGGGCGACACAGCAACCTAGGTTCAGGCATGATGTTTTAACTTATCACATTACAATAAAGAAGCTCGGTACAGCTGAAATGTACCAAGAAATGGATGAGGTTGTAAATCAAGTGCTTGCTGTTTCTAATATTGGTTCAGAAGATCTTTACAATACAATGATATATTTCTTCACTGAAGCTAGGAAGTTAACTAGAGCAATCAACATATTTAGGCATATGAGAACTAGCAGAAACTTGAGCAACAGACCTTCAATAAGAACATATAATCTTCTTTTTGCCGCATTTTTGAGTCGAGGAAGAAATTCTTATGTTAATCATATCTATATGGAGACTATCAGATGTCTTTTTAGGCAAATGGTCGGTGACGGGATTGAACCTGATATTTTCACTATGAATTCTATGATTAAAGGATATGTGCTTTCACTACATGTCAATGATGCCCTCCGAATATTCCATCAAATGGGTGTTGTATATAGCTGCCTGCCGAACTCAATATCATACAATTATTTGATCCATGGGTTATGTGCTCAAGAGAGAACAAATAATGCAACAGAGTTGTGTCGTGAAATGAAGAATAAAGGGTTTGTCCCAAGCAGTAGATCATATAATTCGCTAATAAATGCTTTGGCTCTTGATGGAGAGGTTGAAGAAGCAGCAAACTATCTGAGGGAGATGATTGAAGAGCAAAGATCAGTTGATTTCATTACATATAAGACATTATTAGATGGGTTATGCAGGCAAGGAAGAGATAGAGATGCCATGAGTTTGTTGAAGGTATTGCAGGAAAAAGACCTTGTAGATGGCCAAACTTACAGGAAACTATTATACGTACTTGAAGATGACTTCGGAAATTGATTTGATGGTAATCAGTTCAGAAGTGACTATTTCTTATTGTATCAACATAGATCTCTGTCTTGATTGGGTTTAATCAACCAAAAAAGTTATCTAGCTACAAGTTGAAGGGTATCTAGCTAAGAGTACATGTATCACAATAAGCAGTTGCTGTGATGTATGTATCTTTCCCTTAATATCAAGCAAGAGGGATGTGATGGATACTTGGTTTCAGTTTTTGCAGCCAGCATGGGCTTTGCAACTATAACGTGTCAATTATATAATTATATGTTTGTAAGATTGCCTATTATATATAAATTTGCTTCCTTGAGAAAGCATGACTCCTCTGGATTAAATATTATAACATTTGAATACCATAAAAAATAAAATTTCCTTAGTGATGATAAATGAAGGAAAGAACCTAAATCGCCTGTTTATTGTTGCAGATGAGCAGAACTTTGCATGGTACACATTTTTTACTCTCACAGCCAAGTCCATGCAAGTACGGCTCCTGAGACCAGTTAAATCGCTCTGTTCAAAATCTTTGAGAAAATAGAATTGGTCAAGCCACACAGGTACGTTTCCTTCGCTTCACCAAACTCAACTTGTGAAAATCCTACTAAATGAGTCGATATCAGTGGGTTCTGCGTGAAATTGAGACAAATTATGACAGAAATATATATGCTAGATTTGAAAACCATTTAGCCTCTTTCTCTGTATGAAGTCTGATAAAACTGAAATTTGAAACTGAGAAGGTTGAGGAGGCTATCATAATAAAACCATCATCAAATTCCCAATATATAGTATCTCGATATGATAGACTCTACCTCAGAGATTTTACTAGTAGCGTTCAGCACTCTCTCTCTCTCTCAGTTTGATTGCCATGTCAGAACAGCATTCACAGAAGGTGTATGGATGATCAAAGTTGTTGATGAGATTTGAATGGTATTGACTGAAACTGTGATAACAACCAATATTCTCCAACCTGCAGTTAGTCAGAGAATTAATCTGTAAAATTACAGGAATTAAAGACAAAGGCAGGGGTTTGGAGAGACCTGCACTCTCAAATTTCCTCTATTATTTTGCTTCCTTTCTTTCCCCCTTTCCTTATTTTCAACATTTTGGTAACCTCTTAACCACGTTCCCAAAGCACCCCTTCCCTAAAACAGCTCACTTACACTCCAAAACAGCAACCACGACACCTTCCAGCACACATACGCCTCCCCCCTCCTTTCTTTATCCCCTTTCCTTGCATAAGTCAGCCACATGGGGGCTTATCAAACTGATAAATATCCCATGCTCGTAGTTATAATAGATACCCTTCCTGCAAACCACACGGAGAAATGGAAAGCATGCAAATGTTTTGTCCCTTTTTTGGCTTGTTTAAGACTATTGAGGACTCATTTTTCTTTCTAGGTAGATGGAAACATGAGGCTTTCATGTTCTCTCTCTCTCTCTCTCTCTTCCTTCTATCTATCTCTCTCTTGCAGATGTTGCCTTGTTAGAGTTATGTTACCCAAATAGATATTTGACATTTAAAGTAGTGATTTCAGATTACCTTTGAATTAGAATTACTAAATAACTTAGGAGCACAACCTTTTTAGGAAGTGGAGTTATACGGGTCCTCTTTCATTGCATGACTTGATTTATTGAAGAAAATATGCTTGCACTTGGTTTTTTATACAATTTAGGAAAGGAAAATAGACAATTACTGAAAAATAAAGTAAGTGAATATAATTTGATCATGCTTAAAATTTACTGTCTATATCATCTTGGACATGCAGACTGTTGGCATCGATGATGAGTGGCATGTTATATAAATATATGTGAAATGCCATCCCTGCCCGCAATCCGCTCTTGCTCAGGTGAGAATCCTTGATACCTCCGCTCTAATCTAATATATTCATCACAAGGATGGTTGTTACAAATAAAGAGAATCAGAGAAAAAATTGAATTTCAAGATCATTTGATCGATGACCCAATTTTTTCTTGTTTACATGTGATCTATTTTGTTGATCATATAAGATGCATTTATAGTTGGATTGTGTTTAAAAGCCTACTGATTGATTAAAATTATAAAGCTTAGTAGTGTTAGAACTTCATTATCAACCTCATTTGTCAAAGATTTTCCATATCCATGGTGGGAATTTGTGATTTTCTTGCCAACTCTTATAACCAGGATAGAAAGTTTGTTTGGGTGGCACTGACCAGATACGAGATGCAGAAGGATTGTTCACTGCCATGTGAAGATGAATTTGCATACGATTTCGATTGGTTGAAAAACCGGTTTCCTGATTGTCTTCATTTTTGGCTGCGAGAGAGAATCTCGAGGACACCAAAGGAAGAACGACACAGAGACTGGTTCTTTGATTCCCTTCCATTTGTCGGGTAAATTCGAATCCGGATGGTTAGATAAATTGTGTGGGTGGGTTTATGTTGTGTTCTTTTTAAGCTACTTTGTAGGATCCAATTTTTTTGTGCATTATTTATGATTATGGATGATACGTCGTCGAAAATTAGATCCGTTTTGACGCCTTTCGACTAATTATACAGCATCTTCTGCCAAAAGTTTTGGTTGAATTAGGAATTATTTGAATATGTTGCATATGAAGAGAAACAAATATTGAGTCTTACTTTCTGCAATAGAAATGTGTCTTCTACTGTAAAAATAAGTTTCATTCCAAGAACTTGTTTTACTTAGCGGGTATTTTTTACAGCGGATACTTGTTTTATGCTATGAAAATCTTAGTTTCCTCAGCCCGACCCCGACCCCGACTTCGACTTGAAGAACAACCTTATATTAGTCAATGTATTAAAATATACTATTCTAGATACAATAATCGAATGATTTTTAATATTAGCTTCGTTGTTATTGTTTTATGATTCAATCTTGAAAACTAGTGAGGAGAAACAAACTGGTATAAGTTGGAAACAAACCAATTAAGATATTAGTCGTACTTGAAGTTAAGGCTATGTTTCAAATTGGGATCATACTTCACCCTCGGGTTGTACTGAGGAAATTAAGATTCTGCAGTGAAAAGCAAGTCTCCACTAAGCAGAATCCACGTTTCCCCTATGAAAAATATTTTTTCTACAACAAATACTTAAGAAATTATTTTCAAAATTTGAATCTTAAATATCAGGTTAAGGTTGATTTAATTAATTAACAACTTAATTATGTGAAATTAGCACTAATACATCCACGAAAATTAACCAAATAATAATAATAATAATAACTATAAATAGAATAATGTCGATGCGATGACGTGGCGTTGTTTGATTCGTTGGAGGTTTTGTTAAAACCTATTTCATAATCACTGAAACTAAAAGCCCTAAATCCAAACCAGAAAAATTATTTGGACAAGGTAGAAGTGGCGCGGAGTTGAAGCTTTTGGCTATGGCGGAAAATAGCAGTAGAAAGAGGCCCAACATCTTGATTACTGGAACGCCAGGCACTGGCAAGACGACGACTTCGTCTGCTCTCGCGGAGGCGACTCAGCTTCGCCATATCGCCATCGGAGACCTCGTCAAGGAGAAGAACCTGCACGACGGTTGGGATGACGAGCTTCAGTGTTACATTATTAACGAAGACCTGGTACATATCTTCTTCATTCGCAATCGAATAATTTCGGCGTAGCTAAGTGGATTTTTGTCCGATCACAGAGTACTATTGTCCATGAATGCTGGATGTTTGGTTCCTTCCACAAATTGACTGCTAATTCTTAATGTTATGCTGTTATGATATGAAAATGCCACACGGATGGGCCATGCACGGACAATGAGATTCCATTGATAATGAGCCAATTCCTACAGACCTTCAACAGCAGGCATTATTTTTCTTCCAAAACCAATAACTAAGAAATACTCGTGATAACCATTAGAGCAGATGAAACTAGTAATATTATTGATGGTAATAGCTGGTGTTTATGATCTTGCCAAAGTATTGGTAAATGAATTAGTATAGTTTGAAGAGGATACTATTGCCATTTTTCTGAATTTGGAATCAAATAATGTTGGTGTGCCAGCTTGACCTGTAAAAGTCATAATGACTCATGTGAGGATCTGGTCCATAGGAGTAGGGTTGCACAATCTCATATAGTTTGGGAGAGTGAAAAATAAATGGTTTATAAGTAGGGTTCTCTTTTTTACTTAGTACAATGCTTGTTGAGTTAACCCCAAGAACAAAATCATGCAATCTTTAGCCCAAAATGGACAATATTGTATTGGGAGGATTAGAGAACGTTACCGTTGGTGTTGTATTTTTAAGCTTTTATGGACAAATTCAAAATGAATAAATCTTTATCAATTCTAATGGAGGGTGATATAACTTCGTATCTCTCTATGTTAATCATTAATTACTTCTTAAGTCATTAATTCATTAATTGTGTCTAACTTTGAAGCTCAAATTTCCAAGTGCGAGTTCATCTAAACGGGTTTTCTCCGTGTTTTCTGCTAAATGAATAGACTTATAGCAGTTGCTGTCCGATACGGGCTGTAAACTTCAATCAAACTATTTCTGCTTGAAAATGGATCCTCTTTACTAACACTGCATCTTATGAAATTGAATTTAGGTGTGCGATGAAATTGAGGATCTAATGGAAGAAGGGGGGAACATTGTGGACTACCACGGCTGTGATTTCTTCCCCGAGAGATGGTTTGACTGTGTTGTTGTTCTCCAGACGGATAACACCGTTTTGTATGATCGCTTAGCAAAAAGGTAGACACGAAACGTACTCATAGCTTACCCAGGCGATTCTTTCGTTCATTTGACATTTTTCAATTCTTCTCTCAATCCCCATTTTTATGGTTCAGAGGGTACACAGAGAAGAAGCTTTCCAACAACATCGAATGTGAAATCTTTCAAGTTCTGCTGGAGGAGGCCAAAGAAAATTATCAAGAGGACATAGTGATGGCACTAAGAAGTGATAATATTGACGACATCGCTAGAAACATCAGTACTTTGACAGAATGCGTGAGAAATTGGCAGCCTCCTCCATCCTGATCACAATCTAGTCCATATATTGCATGGAATCATGCCACTTCAATCTGGCGATCAGGGAGAACAAGTGTTTCCGTTTATGAGTAAAATATTATAACAATCTTTCGTGTTTGTTGTCTAGGAGGATTTCGTTGTAAATGCATCATCTCAAGGATGCTGACCTAAAATTTCTTCGTTGAGGAATGAATTTTAATTGAATATATGTTTATGGCTAACTATCAATATTAATCCTAAAGTATAAGGATTTTGTGACTAGTGCGTTGGATTTTTATTTTTGTTATATAATACTTTAAAACTTGAGGCGTTAGCAACGTATACTTTCATCGTTAGGGGGTCTGTTAAATAGTAAATATCAATGTTTTTTGCAGACACTAAAACTTTCGCAACCATGTGTCCTGAAATTAAATATCTGCACTTCGAATACAAAGTAGTGCTTGAAGATAGAAAAATATTTGTTTTGGGGTAAAATTCTTTAGCATCAGATAGATAGTTTTTCCATAATGGACCCGTACATGAAGTAGTTGTAGTCAAATATTTACTTTTTATACTAGAAGACATTTTCATTGTGGAAAGCAAATATTCACTGCAGAAAGAATATTTTTTTCCAGCGAAAAGGGTAATTAAATTTTTACAGATAATATTCATCATTTAACAAACTCTTTAACGAAAGGTGTTCGTTGCTAACGCTTCAAACTTTGAGGTATTAGATAATAAAAATAAAAGTTCAAAGTAATTAATGTATGTTTTTTAAACTTTCCAACATTAAGTAATTATTATTTCACTAAAGTGGTCGAAACTTTAATAAATAATATTACAATCAATTTACACCAATTCTTATAAATCTTTTTATGTGTAAGAAGAATGTTCATTTTAAAGTTCAATATAATTATACATACGAATAATTAATTGTATAAAATGTGAAACAGTGTCCAGTTTTGATAAATGAGATCCTCAATACTAGTTTATGACATTAAAAACTTCAAAAAAAATACCAAATTGTTAAATGCCAAACTAACTGTAATGTCTCAATGGTTTCATTATAATATTATCCGCTTTGGACTAAAGCTCGCGCAATTTTGTTGTTGGGGTTAGCCAAAAACATGTTATACTATATTAGAAAAACTCTACTTATAAATCGTACATTTTTCATTCTCTCGAGTGATAAAATTATACACCCTCACTGATATAGGCAGGACCATTACATGAATCATCTTGGCCGTTACAGTACTGACTACCACACCAACTATTTTCGAGAATCTCGGTAAAAACAATACTTTTGAAATATATCCAAATAAGGAAATTAAAAGAAGTATTTTTCTGACATAAATAACAAACTTAAAGGAATTATTACAAAATGCAATACAACTCAGTCCGACGCTATACATTACACGACCTCCTCACCCAAATCATCGACTCAAACAAAACTCTTCACCATCGCCTAATTCTGTCAAAATTCAAGTCCTCAAAAGTAGTAGAATTATGTTATCCGATTTGTTAAAAAAGGGGGTAAAATCAGGCCGAAAGAGCCTAATAAAATTGCACTTTACCCACAATGGTGGTAGGAGGACTAATTTCAACAAGAGTTGCCTTACCCTCTGAAATCAACTGAGGTAACGAGTTGGCTTCTTTTGCTCCCACTCCATCTTCTGTCCAGATGGTAACATGGGGCCATGAATTTTGGGAAACTATTCTCTCACCTTCAATTGAGCCTAGCTCGACTTCAAAAGCTGCCATTTTTTCTGAGAAGAGCAGAGCGGTCAGCTTCACCGGCACGTCTTGGTTGAGAAATACTCCGTAGTCTGCCACAGCTTTGATGCCGTGGCCTCGCTTGTGTGCAAGAGTGACGTGCCTTTGCTTGACCTTGTTTTCCAAATCCTTGTCCTTGAGAAAAGCTTCAATCTTTGGATTGCCATGGGATAACTGCTTATATGAAAAAAAAAATTAGAAAGAATGATCCGATAGTCATTAGAGTAGATGCATCTACCTTCTATTTAGGATTGGTATGACAGAACCCAAGTAAATGCATCTCCTAGTATCTCTAAAGGCTATTTTCAGTGCGTCTTAACTGGTTCTAGGTTTATGAAAGTCAAGCTTTAGTTAAGGATGACTTCTCAAATAGTCATTAGAGTAGATGACAAAAAATCATAAAAAAATCTGAAAAAGAATAAGAAAAATCAAGATCAAGCAAATCAATGGACAACAATGGCTGGGGAATTGGTATAAAATCAGTAATCTCAAATAGTCATTAGAGTAGATGAAGACAAAAAATCATAAAAAAATCTGAAAAAGAAAAAGAAAAATCAAGATCAAGCAAATCAATGGACAACAATGGCTGGGGAATTGGTATAAAATCAGTAATCTCGATGCAAATACTCGTCTTGAACATGAAAAATAAACCATTCAGTTACTATCATATGATTTCACTTACATTCACAAGCAGGTTTTGAATATCTGAAACCGGCAGACTGACAGCAGCAAAAACGATACTCCCAGTCTTCCTTTCTTCTGTTTTTGGTGTTACATAATCACCCTTTGCAATCCGTCTTAGTTGTTCCAAAACGTCACGAACGACAGACTCGAATGGAACCTGAAATTGAGATTGATGAAGATCCTTTAAGAAGCATCAATAATATTTTTAAATAATTGAAATTAGTAACAGCAGGGCAAGATACTGTTCATTGATATAGAAAAAGAAATAAGGTTCTTAATGTGTTGTCCTACCGTCCTCCAAGTACACAATGCTTTGCGCCGACGCCCGCACAGTTTTATTTTTGGAGTTAGCCCAAAACACGATGTACTAGGTAGAAAGGATAATATTTTTTATAAACCATGCATTTTCCCCCCCAAGCGACATGAGATTGTACACCCCCACTAATTCGGGTCAATCTCTCACATGGATCATCATGACCTTTATAGGGCCGGCTGCCATAGTTAAGTATAACTACATAGCAAGAAAAAAAATACCTGAATTGATTTTAAATATTCAATATTGCTCTTTAAAGTCTCTCTCACTTGCTTCTCCCACTTAGCCCACTCTCTTGCGTACGACCCCTTTGAAGACTCTAATCTAAGGAAGAAAGCAAATTTAAGAGTTAGCCAGAGAGTGCCTACTGCAGGCAATTAGAAGCAGAATAGTGGCTGGATTAAAGAAATAAAAATATAAGAAGCAAATACGGAACACTTAATATTCAAATTCCAGAAGCATCAATAGTTGGTTGATAACTTTCAGATCATGAATGAAGAAAATTAAACAAGCTTTTCTCAGGTTTTACATTCGAACGGTAAAACACCTTCACATAGATTTTGGAGAATAGTTATATTGGGTAAAAATATTGGACAGGAAGAGCTAATGATTTTGGGGCAGGCGGGGAGCAGACCAATAACATATCAAAAATATTTATCATGGAAACGAATGTTACCTTTGAAGACATTTAACGAATGTATATACAAGACAAACAATCAATCAATAAATATGTTTATAGCATGTATGTCGATTAAGGTGGATCACCAACCGTCCATGTCTTTTAGTATGAAGATTGAACAGACTAATACCCTCCTCCAAAACTGACTTCACAGCGTCAGGTAGAGGATTCCTGCAAGTAAAAATAAAAAATGAAAAGATATTATTGTACCAATGACGCAAAATAAAAGGATCAACACATTGCACATTCTTCTGTATGAATTTTTTTTCATTAGCAACTGACTTAACAAAGTCAGAGAATGCCTTCCGCATAAAAATTTAATGAATTAAAAATCCCGAAAACTTAGTTTAAGCACCTATCAGATTTAAGTAATGGCATCTTGATGAGAGATCCGAAATGCTCAATAAGCTCACTCTCAAACTCTCTGCGACTCTGTAAATGTGAGAAAGACATGAGTGAGATGATGCTATGTCGTGTATGAGTGTCTATATATATATATCTTTTCAAGACAGCAGTGATGAGAAAATATCATGCCTTGCCATCATAAAGGTGATAAAACATCAGCAGCACATATCCCGCATTAGGAGATGCTTGGTCGAGATTTCCCTTTCAAAACACAATATTTTTCAAAACAATCTCACGTTTTCTTTCTTGCCACAGTATATTAGAACTGCAATCAAAGTGACGAAGTTACCCATACCGGATGATTAACTCTTTGAAGGACACGAATCATGAAAACTGCTAATGCATCAATAGAAAAGGGGTTTGAGTCAGTTCCTGCACATTTACTAACAATAGTTTAGGAATTCAGAAGGAAAAAAAATCAGAACAAAATATAATTTAAGTAAAGGCGCCAATGTGAAATCATTGGAAAAATTGTATATAATTTTTAATACACAATCATCACAACAAGAAATTTTTTCTACCGAGTCCACTTCAACAAACCATTCATTAGTAGTATATCCCATCTAATCAGGGGCGGTGACAAAGAAGAACTGTAGGACGTTGCCAATTTCAAAGAAGATAGCAGAGAAAACTAAATCAAAATGACAACGAACTATGATACATCATCGCTGTAAAAAATTGAAGAAAACTAAAGAACTTAGCCATGCAAACCTTCAGAATCAGGTACAACTGGAACTGCGGTGGCCTTGGTTCTACGGCACATGTCTTCAATCTACAAAATTGGAGCAGTTATTATTCACCCTAACTACATATTTCTTTTACAGAAAAACAGGCTTCTTTGTAAATTTTTTAAATCAAAATCTAAACAATATTGTATTAAAAGAAAGAATGAACAAGGGGAATAAACCCTCTGGACCCTAGGAGGCTTTACACAGTGGCATAATGCTAAACAATTTGTTATTACGCCCCTAATCCACTAATAAATTAGCCAGTTGACAACACACATGAGGCTTGATGTACTCTTGACATGCATAATCATGATGAGTATGTATGTCATCATACAATGTTATTAACCCATGTTCATCATTATTTTTGCCAGCTCAGCCAATTACAATAATTTTGAGTGGACATCATGAACATTACCTGTCTCCAAACTTCTTTATTAGGAGCATTTTTATCTGCAAGCATTATTGAATATGGTTTTTTCTGGCGTTCATCTGCTACCTTCTGCCAATATTTTCCTGTTAAAAGAAAACACAACCAAATTATGCAAGCGGAACTCGACAATAAACAAAGCTAAGGACATGTCAATAAACATGGACATATAAAGAAAAATAGTGCTCATTATGCCAAAGTATGACCGAAATACTAAATAATTATATCATAAACTTCTTTTTAATGAATTCTGTGCTTAGAATGAATCAGATTTTCCCAAATTTTCCTCCGCAATGATTTTTTCAATGACCTCAATTATTGTGCATTTGTATTTCATCATGCTGAATCCAAATTTTAAAACCAAAACAAAAGTAAAATTATATCAGAGTTGATTCAACTCCGATCAATTACAGGCAAACATAGTCTACCATTTATTTTTGTCATGATCCGCAAGAGGACCGCAATGGAAATACCAAAAAGAACGATTTGACCTTTGAAGAGAGTCTGACTGTCTGATCCAAGGTATTCGAATAGTTTACTGCAAAGGTCTTATTAAACCATATCCATTCTCACATAAATGATTGACAATTAACATAATGGTAAATATGACTTTGCAAAAAATAATATACATTGTTTAAATTATTATAGTCATCAATAATTATCTAAAACAAATTGAATTACTCTCTTACTCACCAACAGTAAGAAATAAATAAAAAAACACCACATTATAGACATCTACCCATTTGCTATGATCATTTCCAATTTGATAGACATTTTTAAGTGTATTAGTCTTCACTATATTGGTTGTATCTCGTACATTCTAAATTTTTTTAATAAAATTTGTCTTGTAAAAAATATATAATACTCTAGCTACTAATGAAGAGACGCTTACTTGACTACACCCTTGAATTTTTTTTCTTCTTCGTTATTTTGACAGTGACTAAGAAAGTAGAAATGATTTGATTTGATTAAAGACATTAGATATCCTGATTTTATGATAAAAAAAAAAGAAGATGAAATTGAGTAAGTAACATGATGTTCAGATGATGTTAAATTAATTCATAATGTGACAGATGATTGCAGGCATCAATTTGATGCCAACTACCCCTAAAATAACAAGAATTGTGTAATGTGTTGAATGTGAAAATGCAATGCAGTTAGCAGAAGTTCCAAAATTAAAAAATTATGAGTATTAATTAAAACTAATCATTAAATTATTCTCAAAAAAATATCCTACCTTTGATCAGGTCACCCATAAGACTATGAACTGGACGATCATCTCCAAGTCCTCCCGGAGCATTGAGTAACTCCTTGCAAAGGGCAGATTTTGCGCAGCCTGGAATTCCTGTAAATCCCAACAAAAGAATGAACTGTGTCAACAATCTGAAACGCTAGCATTCAAAATATTCAAATACCAACTACATAAGAAAGGCACCCACTCAAGATACAAGCACAACTGAGATATTAAATATGACTAAGAAGGCTTCCATTCAAGAACATATCAAATCTATCAAAAAAAATTATTATTACCAGGGAAAAAAACTAGTAAACCCTGTGATTTTGGAACAATGTCTATGACTGAGGGGGTGGGGCTTGATGGTGCAACCTCCTTCTCGGTTTTCAGGTCACCTTCTTCATCTTTTTCTTCCTCAAGAATTGCTAAGAAATCTTCAGTTCTAACCATGTTTCCAGCAGATCCAATAAGAATCTGATTCTGCAGACTGCGTTTTGCAAACTGTTCGAGAAAAGGTTCAGTTTCACTGAGATAGGTTGCTGAAGACAGCTGTTTGTTTCCACACTTCTTTTGTATATATACAGCCCTTAACAAACAGAAAACAGCATACCAATGTCACTAATTACTCCATCTAAGAATTACATCAGTTCAAGCGAATAAAATTACCATTCATCAAGCATCTCGATGAGCTCCCTCTGCTTTGCTGCTGAAGTGCCCCATAATTTCATCTGCCTGGAGTTTCAAGGTAAACAACGAACTGGTCACCAAAGAAGTGGAATGAACCAAAAATATTAAAGCTTTTACGCCATGTCTGTGAGACATGCATCATGTGCCCCATGGCCACCTATAAAACTCACTTATGCAAGGAAGAATATAAGGGAGAATTAAATGATAACTTTTAGTATTCTATTGGTATTGTCTTTTAGTATTCTTAAAGTGTCTTTTAGTATTCCTAGAATGTCTTTTAATATTCCTAAAATGTCTTTTAGTATTCTTAGACATTTATGTCTAAGTTTTTTAGTATTCTATGGGTGTCTTTAGAATGTCTTTGGTGAAATCACTTGGGAGAGCTAGCATACCTCTTCGTTATGAAATTATATGGGATACGTATCAATTCTATGATAATTTCATTCTAGAATTAAATCACAAAGAGCTGAACAAAAATTTAAATCATTTGTCAGACATATTCACACCATTGGCTATCTAATGTCATTACTGATTGTTTTAGGCTCATGCCAGACAATTTAGATTATACTTTTATCCCCAGTTAGATAAGAGAAATATATGAAACAATTCACTTTCTCAAAAAATCAAATGTGAGAAGCAATGAATTAAAATGAGTCCACTCTTGAACAAGGATAAAAAAGACCATATGATAACATCCCAGAACCACGACTGCAGTTCGTACAAGCATTCAAATGATTAAAACTTTAATTGGCTCCGAAAGAAAATTTATTTTATCTCTTACCAATACTATATATCCAAACCATTCCAAAAGGCTTAGAAAAGATCATAAACCTATTGTCCAAGCCAATTATAATTTAAAGAAGCTCGAGTCATAATAGAAATGACTTCTTTCTTCATGCCCTCAGTCATTCATCAGGTTAGAATAAAAGAACTAATGAATGAAACAATATAAAGGGTCCACAAGATGCCTACCCACTCTTTCAATGAAACTTACTAAACCAAATGCAAAATCTTACCTCAAATAATAAGCCTTGTATGCAGCCGGACTCTCTTTAAAAAGAATAGACAAGCCATTCCGAATGAGGAAGGTTCGTAACTACAGGCAATGACATGAAAAATTCAAGCTTTCTGACAAGACATGAAATTTTGATTTGCAAGCCAAAGCATCATAAAAATGGAAAAATGAGATTGAATAAATTACAACAGAAGTGAGTAAATGTAGCTTGCGTAAATCATCGCAAGAAGGAGATTGCTGAACACGGCCCTAGAGCTCAACTTTGTAATAGAGAATAGAAAACCATTTCAACCCTAAAATCATCCGAGGACTCAACTTTGAAAAATAATTAGAGCATACTAATAAAACACTCAAACAATCCAAACTCACTCTGACAAATCCTATAACCCAATTCTTGCATCATCCTTCACAATATGTACAAGACATGAAAACATTAATCCATAGTAAATGGAATCCTTAATTTCGTGAAAGTCCGAGAAGTTGGCTATCCTAGAGATGGCGCTTGCGATCATATGCAGATAAAAATAAATCTTGTCTCTTCATTTTGTTTCTATAACACAAATACTGAAACAACTAAAGTGAGTATCGAACCCACAATCTCTTCTGATTAACTATTTGTCTGCAATTACAAGTAAAAATCTGAGAAAAAAGCTAGGTTCAAGTAAGCACCGAGAGAAGAAAAGAACAAGCTGCTTAGTGCTTTTATGATAGTCAAAATCAATGATGGGTTTTACTCAATTACAATTTGCACCCCAACATGGTTCACATAAGAACTAAAAAAACTATACTCAGATTTCAATCAAGTCTTTATTATTCCAAGCATGATATCGCATAGTAAATAATTACGCATTAAGCTATTATTATACAAGTGTTGTAAACTAATTCAAGTAGTTATACCTTATAAGTAAGAAATTTCAATTTGATCATCAGATTTGCATCTTCATCCGCAAATTCCTCTTTTCCTAAGGCATCATTAATTTCATTTTCCATGGAAACATTGTTTTTGCGGATTTCAGCAGCCTTCTCCTTGTTTGCCTTGAATAAATTAACGTCAACAAAAAAACCTAGGCAAACAAAAGCATCACTAATTCTTATCAAAGACGGAAAAATGGGGAAGAGTAGCATCAACAACATATCTTGGTACACGAGATAACTTAATACAGCACAAGATAACATATCTCATTAGAAGCATAAAATGTCAAAACCTTTGACAGAGATCTTTGATCATGAAGTAAAAAAAGTGCATATCATTCTCATATAATAATTTTCATATATGATAATTTTCACACTTTGTACTTAATTGAAGGTGATCAACTGTCCCAAGATCTATTATAAGATACGATATTCAATATGACCATGCACCGAGACCAATGGGTTAACAAAATGTTCAGCATTTACTACACAAAAACTTGACTAGCTAAAAACAACAGTCAGTAGAAAAAACCGAAGATGAAATAAACAGGAAATAAGCATTGAGGAACATTCAACGGCATCTTCAAAAGCTGCTTGTTAAAAAATCTTCACAACAAGATCTTAAATGTTAATGACTGGTAATACCACACAAGGTAGGAAAGTCCACACTATGCAAAGAAAACACATAATTAATCATGAGAATCATAATTTCAGATCGCAAGACTCTTTGAACAAATGGGATTTTTGTGACTTTTTCAATTCTTTGGCTCTATTGTACTGTAATTCTTTTTGATGATATGGTGCCAGACAATAGTGCTTTGTTGGATAACATTACATGCATAAGGCACAACTATATTTCAGAAATTTTGCTTTCTTTTTGGTTTTCTCCAAATTGGATAGACGTAGCAAGATTTTAATTTGTAATATTCTTTTGAATAGAGATATCATCTTATCTCCCCTTTCTTGTACATTTTATACAAATATTGTTTCCAAAAGAATTATAATTCAGATCTCAATAGTGAGTGGATTGCTACAAATAAGCAGCCTCAATAGATACATACTCCACTATTCGCAGATTCAACCTCCTTTTTGTTGCCAACGTCTTTGCGTTTTATAGTGTAAGAGGATAAACCTTTTCAGAAAACTCTTCATATCTAAACAAAACATTCCAATATTAACATAATGCACTGTCATCTCATAGTATTTCAGTACAAGTTAATATTTTAACCTATCTTGAGGCACTAGATCTTTCCTTTCAGACTTGCAGGGAGGTTTTTATGGAGATGTCTACACTGAGTTGTGCCACTTTATTTCAGGCATCATCAACCAATCAGCTTTCCGAACATTGAATCATATTTTTAAAATTTCACCCAATCAACTCATTTTCCTTCCAATCTGACTCCAAAATGGTGAAATACGGTCACCAAATTTCTTCATTGAGTACCTCTAGGACAAAAGTCAACAAATTCCAACAAAAATATGCAAGGACAAACACACCATCTTCTTGAGTGAATTAAAATATGAAAGCTAAATCTCTAAGCTGGAATTGCTGAAGGAAAAGTTTAAAGTATATGGATTGATTAGGATTGAGAAGGCTAAAAATTTGGATTGATGAAGAAAGTACAGGGGTGAGATATTCTTGCACGATATTCTAGCAGAACAAGACTCCAAGGATGTTGACTAATTGAAAGAGCAAAATAATGTGAAAATATTTACCTCGATAAAGGGGCCATAAGTCTGGCTTGTATCTGAAACATTCCAATGTAAATATACTGTCAGTACATACTACTAAAAAAATAATCAAGTCAAATGTAGACTAAAGACGAATTAAACTTAAAACGTAGAAAAAATGAAAACAAAGAACTAGAACAACCGCATCTCTTTTTGATATCGCCGAAAACCAGAATCACTGTGGACATGAATCACCATCTTATAGAAAAGATTGTCACTTGCTGTAGAATCAACTTGGTGGAAGTTGTGATAACATTTAAAGGCCACAGGAAAACGTTTTTCTCTCATTAAACGAATAATTTCCTGATTCAACAAAACCATTGTTACTAATGATAAAGTGAATTAAGGAAAGAAGACGCATAACTTTCTATCTTACAAAAGAAAAAGAGAGAAACTGAACCTTCATTAAAAAAAAAACAGTTTACATAAGTTGAATGTCGATGAATCAGTACCTATAACTATTAGGTTAAATAGATTACCTGTAACTTCATAGTAGAAAAATCTTCTGGATGAGCTTGCAACACTTTTGAGAGAACAGATTTATTGTCTGCAGTTCTGGAATGGGCATCACCAACCTCATTTCCAAACCAGTCAGAATGATCAGGGCAAAAAGATGAACCAACATTCTGAAGAAGTGCTTTTATTTGCTGCGAATGTAGTATAACCAGAATTATATAATGAATGCACAGTCCAATAGTTGAGATCCTCACATCTACTTAAAGGCAAACAAGATCAAAATTAGACCTGTTTTTCATCTGATCGATTTGCAGCACAAATTTCCCTAAGGGTTGGTCCCAAATCAAGCCCATCTGCAACAAAAAAAATTATTGTCTAAGAACCGCATATACAGCTATTAATATCAAGCATCCATACACGTCAGTAAAGTAAATAATATAAGTGTAAAGTGCATTTTTATCCCTATCATTTGGGGTAGAGTGCCCATAATATCTTAACAGTTATTTTCGTACCCGGAACACCCTAACGTATCGACTATGAGCAATTTGCACATTTTCGTCCATTTCTCTGTTAAAATGCACATGTGCAAAGCATGTGCCCATTTTTGTTTCTCAAAATATGGCGTCCCCTTTGTCCCTCCCACGCTCTCTCTCTCACTCTCCAGAATCTGTCAAGCCCTTCCCATCACACAGAGCCCCTCCTCCAATCGCCAGTAGAAGGAGCCGACCTGTTGTCTCTTAGTCTGCCTCCAAACAATCTATTGGGTGTCGTCTTCACTCCGTCCGACGCACGTGGTGAAGCCAACAAAAGCCCAAATTCAAGTTGTCTTCTCCAGTGAAAAGAAAACCCTCTCCAATCAGATTGAGGTCATTCGTCTAAGCACCAATTCCCCGCACAGTAGCCGTTTACTTTGATGTAAACTAGAACTGAAAAGAGACTTCATAAATTTCAAGTAGGATGCACCAATAAACAAGAAGATGGCATAATCCAGGATCCACAAAATACAGAGAAAACACCCATAAATCCAAAACCACATACATCAGCCACAACCTATTCAGCTTCAAGCAGGCAATCTAAGCTCACATTCACAACCGACTGAGAAACATTCTATAAACAGAGAAATGAGAACAAAGAAAGATACAATTTGAATAAAACTCGAGAAAAGAAGAGAAACCTCAATCTTAGTCCATTCAAGGACATCCCATGAACCAAGAAATTCACGGCAAACCGAAAGCTCCAACTCTGCAATTGCTCAACACTTGTAGAAGAGAGAGAAAGAGAGTGGGAGGGACAAAGGGGACAGGGTATTTTAGGAAATAAATAAACATGTGCACATGTTTTGCACATATACATTTTAACGAAAAAATAGACGAAAGATGCAGATTGCTCATAGTCGATATGCTAAGATGTACAAAAATAAATGTTAAGGAGTTATGGGCACTCTACCCTAAACAATGGGGTAAAAACACACTCTACCCATAATATAAATATCAAATGAAAAGAACACACCATATACATAACAAAACCTCTCTGTGAAATTTTCAATCGGAGCTTAAAGAACATTGGAATTGACACCGAGTAAAGAGTTGACAGTTGGCCATTTATATAGATGAGAAAAAGAATCAAAATGAATCATATGCACTTACAAATTCTATTTGTTTGTCCTTGGAGAAAAGCATTGTGTCATGAGAATGTTTCTTATTGATAATGTGAGAAGATTTTTATTGATCTTCACATGTTACAACTGCTCGTGAATTGGTTGTGTTGAAAACTTTATTCATCATCTTACTTTTACCTGCCTTTTATAAAACCTTGCATCTTCAAAATTTTAAGGTGAAAGATTTTCTCCCATATTTTCTATACATAATAGAACACTCAGATCATTGTGTTTGAAGAAAGCGATGGCTTCACCGAAGCAAAGATTATCACTAGCAAAGAAAGAATTCAAGACTTTTAACTCAATACCAATACTAAAGGAGTATCCCATGGAGGAATTTTCTCTCTCTTGTAGCTTCCCTTAATCCAAATACCGGGTTTCTTATCAAAAATAAACAACTGAGTACAATAGCATAATGAGACTAATCAAATTGAACTACGAGAATACTCGTAAAATTATCAATTCGCTTACCTCTTTTCACTGATGGAGGGGGGAATTTCTTCAAAATTTCCTCAATGTGGTTTGAGCTGTCACTGCTGACAATTCGAGCCACAAGACCCTCCAGGATTTCTCCCTGCACCTCTATATGATCTTTTGAACCTGCACCAAAGAAACATTTTACACTCAATCGGGAACATATGTCAACCTCCCATTCTTTTCTCTAGGTAGAAGTAGTATTAAATCCTTTGCTTGGTGCATTATGCCACCCATCCTATCAATGATTTCAAAAGAATTCCAAATGTAATTGTAAAAGAAAATTACAGTTAAAACCAAAACTACCAACAAATGTCCAAAATCGTTCATGATTCTATAAGAAATAAAGAAATCAAAAAACTAAAAATCGCTCAGTTGACAACTCTCACCTGGTACAGATATATCTGCAACTTCATCCAGCGCCTTACATACAGACGTTGCTGTTCCTTCTTCACACAGGGCATCATAGGCAGCAAAAAATGATGAAACTGATTTCCTTATAATTAGAAAATAAAAATCAGAGGCTTATTTTTTTCATTCTTCTGACCAAGACTCTACATCAAGAAGATGATGGTAACAATTTTACAAATATTAAAAAAAGTAAAATGGTGTATATGCGCAAATTTCATTCAGCTAGAGTTGGGGTGCTAAATAAGAAAGTTGTATCAAGATAACCTGATAGAATCTATTTGATTCTATCTAAGATTGAATAAATACAGAAAAATCTGCCTGTATTATTGCTAGAATTGTATATACAGCTTCACACAAGAATTTCGAGAGCCTGGGCCACTGTCCTACAAAAACCTCCTCCCCATCCTTCTTCCCTCCTTTCCGTATATATTCCCCTTTTTTAACCGCTAAAACAGTTACTACTCAATTAGCTATTTCCCCCATTCCCTTTCTTTTGTCTAGCATATGTAAACCTTACCATAGGTTTATCATAATCGTGAAAACTTAAAGTTTCAATATAATAATTGAGTATTTTGTGTTTTTAAGCAAGATAAATGCAAGTATACAGTATGCTATTCACAGCTACACAATGCTAATATACCAAAAAAATTGTGGTGATGTTCACTTATTTCTTATATCTAGAACATCCTGAAGGCAACAGCATATGAGCCAAGAACATCTCAATCATTGTAACTAATGTGCGCCTATCACCACAAAATAAAGTTTACTTGAAATATTGAGAGCTAAACGTCCTTCATAATATGATAGTAAGACAATATTCATAATTTGAGCACATCTTCATTTTTGAGCCAAGAAAAAGTCCGGCGCATAATAACGTAACCAAAAAAATATGAAATATGACACATCAATTTGCTCAATACTTAAGAAAGAAATAAAGATTTTTCACCATTACCTAGTTGAAAACAACCAAACATGGTTTGTCGGTAAGCGCCATTTTCGACAAAAGGCAATAATATCTGGAGTTGAATAGAACTTCGGCTTTCCATTTCCTAATTCTGTAACT
Organism: Begonia loranthoides; assembly: GCA_022433065.1. Taxonomy (NCBI): domain Eukaryota; kingdom Viridiplantae; phylum Streptophyta; class Magnoliopsida; order Cucurbitales; family Begoniaceae; genus Begonia; species Begonia loranthoides. The sequence goes on from CM039470.1 coordinate 37,468,988, forward strand.
GCTGTAACTACCGCTGCTCAACATGAAGATAAATGTTAGGTTCGGTCTTTCTTGGCTTTAGTCTCAAGCCAGAAATACTCACTGCAATTATTATTGACCAGTATTCTAGCCTTTTGGTTATAGATAAAAATTTATAAGTATAGCAGCAGAATGTTCCACTTGGAGCAATGTAAAACAATACCGTAATCTTCTCGAGGGCGTTGGCCGTGGTCTCCAAGAACAGCAGTAACCAATTCCATTGAAATACACATATGATTATCCTGAAATAAAGAAAAACTCCATAAAAATTTGCATTTATGGCAAAATTTAACTGAACATGGGATAAAATGAGGATCCGCTGAACTTAATTTGAAATAAGAAACAAAATTCTCAAGTTTTTTTTTTTATTTATGACCATCAACGTCGGGCAAATGAATTTCTTACAACAACAAAGATGAACATAATCAAAATGCTCTTAAAAAAATCTCCAGATCTAAATAGATATGTGCTGAAGGTCAGCAATGATTTAGGGCACAAGAGAAGCCATTCAAACCATGGAAATTGCCTTATAAACTGATAATCATAAAGTGAACGAATAGTCATCCTAAGTCATTATAAATCAAGGGAAATTCGTCGTACTGGCAACAGCTATTGGTATGAAACATCATCCAAACTCACAAGAGTTAGTTACAAATGTCACTTCAATGCACAATTTTCATCAGTTTATACAGCCTTAACGATAAGTTTAGACATCCTACAAATTGTAACAGCCTTCAAACAAAATTGATGCTAAATGATGCACGGAACAAATAAGTAGGTCTTAGTAATCACATATTTCACAAAATGACTAGGAACTTCGTAAAAATTTGAATAGAAGATTAATAATTAACTCATTTTCCAAGTAGTTCAGACTGTTCTTCATTTATTTATTTTTTTTGTTTTCCCTCTCTAACCTGAGTTGTGTCGGACAAGTTTACAGAAAATTTACCTCAAGAAAACTATTGAACTCTGCTTGTTTTTTTACTGCCTCAGTTCCCCATGCCTCACGAAACATCCTTCCAAGAACAAAAACTCCAACAGCAGTGTATCTGCACCCTTATAATAATGTTAAGAAAACAAGACATTTTAAATTTATGAGGTTAAATATACAAATAACTACAATTATATCATGATGAATCATGTGATAAGAGCTATTCTAGTAGATTCTTTCAATTACTGTCAAGAGATTCCTTAATAAACTATGTTATCAAGTACCAAAAGATATGGCTAGCAAAGAAACTTTTGACAACGAATTTAGATCAGTGGAAAATCGTGCAATGCACATGCCGTCCTGAGAAGTAATTTGATCAAAAGTAACCATTCACATTGGACAACATGCATAGAATAATTAGAAGACATTGAGAAAACCTAAATACACTGCAGATAGATAAAGAGAGAGAGTGACTCATGGATCAACACATCTTTTGATAGTTACATATCAATACGTACATATTTCCAAAGCTGTTTTTGGCATATGCTCCACCTTTATGACCGGCGTACATAAAGAGAGACCCAGAATGCTTCAGTGAAACCTGCACAATATTTGTTCATCCCGAAATTAATAAACCAAGTAAAAATGATTTGTTAAAACAGTTAATGCATGAGAAAATTTCTTATGCATTATTCACAGTATAGAACAAGAACTATATGGGAGATAAATATTTTTATACCTCTAATGTAGCCAAGCCTTTAGCTACCATTTCTATCATCCTTGTCCTAATCTGCATACATAATGTCAAAACCAGGGGAAATGTTCAAATCTCCATCATTTTATCAAAGAAGAAGTAAACCATTTCTTCATCCCAAACTAATTATAGCAATAAAAATATTTAATTCTATGTAACATTAGCATGCCTTTGAAATATGATTTTCATTACAAAGGAGCAGAGCCAATGACCAAAAAGACACATCTATCCAGGATTAAAACATGAGAAGAAAACAGAAACATTACCCAAACAACATAATGGCACTCAGGATACATGTATCACATGCTCCAATGTGGATTTGAGAAAATGAACAAGAATTCATGACCTCTTTCAACAGAATTGAAATTCGTTTTGCAGAGACTTGACAAAATTGGTTCAAAGTATATTAAGAACGTAAAAAAAAACAGTTAAAAAAGCAAATACCTCCTGATCCGATTTCTCGTTTTCAAATTTGGGATAGAAAGTGGCTCGTATTTTGGCCTGTACAAATGTAGAGTTGTCCACATTGAAATTGTCCAACAGATTACCCTTAAATAAATTGCTCAGCCCAGTGCCACTGCTTGATGCGGACATAGTTCCGAACCCTTTCCCCTGAATCTCAGCAGCTGCTTCCTTACCAGGAGCTTTGTCAACTTCGACTGTCAAAGCACCACTTGTTGTTCCATATGACTTTAGCTGCAGTATTAATTCATTACCATCAGCAGAAGCCTGGACCCGTTGAGCACTTCCAGACTGTATATTAGAAACTAGTGCATTTGATTGACCACTTTCACTGATACTCAGCTCATTCAGCCCGTTAGTAACAGATTCAGGAGTAACAGCGGATAGACCTTCTGTCTTAGATGACGGCCTGCCAAGCTTCGTACAAAAACCAATTGCTTAATGCCACTAGCATTTCTATATTTAAGGCTAGACTCAGCGGCTCAAAATTGACATAAAAGGTAATTACAATGAAGAAAAAACATGTTCTTTAACAACATACAAAAACTAGACAAACAAAAGAAATTGCCATAACTATCTAGCAAGAACAATTATGTTTTGCGCAAATTATAGCCGATGTTATGTAGAAACCGAACTTAACTGAAACATAACCTGGAAATTACAACGAACCAGAGAGAAAAAATCAATAATAATGTCCAAACAAAGAACTTGGCGTCATAAGAATGATATAAAGAATGAAAAATTTACCGACCGGAATATCCAAATCTTCAAAAACAAAGTAAACTCAAAACTTAAGACACCTGTGGTCGTCATTGATTTTTTTTTTCTAAATTCAAGGAGTAAAAACAAAATTAGTTAAGCGGTACACAAGGATCGGTACCTGTTTCTGAGGCATGAATGAATGAGAAAGTGATAGAAATGACGACAAACTGCTAGAAAAAGGAAAAATCGAATAAAAGCGATGTGAGCGAAATAAGAGGAAGGGTCTGATATTGAACGTCGACGAAAATGAACTGCAAGACGGAGTAATAGCGCAAAGTAGCCTCTGCGACGCCGACATTCAAAAGGAAATCAGGATGGTTTGTCTTCTTGTGTCACTCAAGCTAAGCTACACGAGAGATTTCCGGCTCAAGAGCTCAGCTGAAGAATTGCGGTGGGAGAAATAATTTTTTCTGAAACTTGATGCTTTGCAAAAGGGGTCGGATGCGGAGATTAAGCGACCTTGAATCAAATACACACCTAAAAGTGATGCAATCTGATCGATGCCGCGAGTTCGGTGGAAAATGTAGAAGAGTTCTCTCCCGCCGCCGGTCCTAAACACTCTGATGACGAGCTTCCCTCTCTCTGCGCACAGAGCAATGCGGCGAAGGTGATCAAAGCTACAGTGCGAAATATAAGGTTCATTTTAATTTTTGTAGATATATATATGACGTTTCATTCGACTCTCGACTAAAACTTTTGTAAATGAAATTAACTTAGTTAATTGATTAAAAATATTATTTCAAATATGCAATATTTATTTTTATGAATTCCAAAAAAGACATCACTAACAAAATAATTAATTATTTTGATAACAAATTATTAATTTATTAATAGGTTGTTTTATAATTTGGATATGATTAAATTATTTATCATTTAATTTATTTTTGATATTCATTAAACATATCCTATAAAATAAGTATTTAATTGTTCTAACATGTTTGTTAAAATTTTTGTAGTGAATAACTTAATATTTGAGATTAATAATTTTTAGGTGAAATAAAACACAAAGGACGATCGATCAAAGTGAAAGTGTTTGACCAATATTCTTACAGATAGCAAGTAAATTTTGATGTCAAAGAAGGCAATGGATCGATGACAATGTGGTCAACCGTAAATCTTACAGGTTGCTCCATGTTTTTGACACAATGAAAGTGGTCAACCAGGGTGGCGTTGGTCAACCAAATATATGGCAGAGAGTAGACTCGTTTTCTGGAATGCATTGAAGCGGTCAACCTGAGTAACATTGGTGGATCAGTATGGTTTACTAGAGCAAAAAATTTGGTGGCCCATAAGCTTGAAGAACTGCACGTAACGGTCATATAGCGATCAACAAAAATGGTTTAAGTGGTCGACCGCTCATTAGCTTGGCTAAAAAAATCTATAAATAGATGAAAGATTCGTGAGAAGAATATATAGAGCAAGTTGTCAAATATTCGGGAAAGTTTGGGGAATGCATCCTATTTGTGTTATGATTCTAAAAGAGAGTCAATCCATATATAATAACTATATAAATATGATTTTGAATAAATATATTTTAGTGTAAATGACAAATTAACCATCGTGGTTTGCGATCAATGATAAATCAAATACTATCATTTATTTTCTAACAAATTAACCACTGACGTATGGGAAAATGACAAAGCAAACATCGTTGTCACGTTTGCCGTTAACAAGCTGATCTGGAGCCGCAACGGTCTGTGGGAAGAAGGCCAAATTTAGCCTGGATGCCACTGCGTCTCAGATGCCGCTGAGACACTGCGATTTCCCGGGAATTGTTACTGGAATGCCGTGGTTTGTTACTAGAAAAAGTGTTACTGAAAAAATGACAAATCCATCAGAACGCCGCGGTTTGTTACTGGAAAAAATTTTGATCGCAAAATTTAGAGCTTAAACTCGTGATTTTTGGTGCAGAATGTATCAAATTGGAGCTCTCTCAGAGATGTACGACTTGTCATCTCTGAGAGAGCTCCAATTTGATACCTTCTACACTCGATTCTGACACCCGTAGCCAAAGTTATGGTCTTTTGAAATTAAAGAGATCGAAAATCTAATAAAAATATTGTATTATGAAAAACAGAGAGTTTGATGATGAACAGAATTGTTGTTTTTATGGGTTGCCATTAATCTAGTGAGGATGAACATAGGGAAAATGATTCCAGTAGCTCTCACACAATCTGGATGCTCGAATTCAATCTCAGGAAAATTCAATCGTGGTCTCTGTCTTTGAGAGACCGCGGGCTGGGGGTCTTTGTGAGACCAGAGACCACGGTCTTTATGTCTCACTCTCGCAGAGACCGCAGACCAAAGACCGTGAGACCTCGGTCTCTGGTCCGCGTTGTTCTTGTTGAGTTATGGAGTCTAATTTTAATGTTTAGGGTATTTTGGTATATTCACCCTATTTTCATAACCCTATTTTTTTAGGTATATAAAGATGTAATTAGAGTTTTTGAGGTGTGAGAGAGAGAAACAGTGGGGGTGAGACAAAAACGAGAAACAACTTCTGAAACTCTGTTTTGATCATAGTGAGATTTGTTAGCGGCCAGTGGACGTAGCTCTCAAACTGAGAGTGAACCACTATAAACTGTGTGTTTTCTATTTTCTGTTTTCTTTGATCAATCGTTTCGATACAAGTCGGATTAGAGCGTTTAATCTCAACACCCTCTAATCCCAACAGTTCCAAGAAGAACAGTGGCATTCTTCCTGGATCAACGCCGCAACGCGGCGGTGCTATTGGATTCCAAATTTGTCCTTCAAAAATTTTCATCGCAAAAATTGAGGCCATTTGTTATTGGATTCATTTTTTATCTTTTTTGAGGTCGTGGTTCGTTATTTGATTGCAAAATTTTTTATCGCAGTTTGTTATTGAATTCGTTTTTATGGAAGAACGCTGTTGCGTCTAGATTAACTTGTTAACGGCAAATGTGACAGCGATGTTGGCTTTGTCATTTTTCCATACGTTAGTGGTTAATTTATTAGAAAATAAAGGATAGTGGTTGACTTGTCATTGATCGTAAACCACGATGGTTAATTTGTCATTTACCCAATATTTTATAGTTATAAGTGTGCAGGTTTAAGTTTTTACTACAATTATGTTGAGTTAATATTATGTTAGCTAATATTCTTTATGATGGACTCCAAAAGCTTTAACGTTGAAGGGTCACGTGCAAGTTATCAGTTTTTTTAAAAGGCGTAGACTCCTTCAATTACAATAGACGGGCCTCGGTCCACAATGGACTTCCCTCTTCCCATATCAGATGTCCTTCGGTCCACAACGGACGTCCCTTGACTTGAGACATTGTCGTTCTGCCATAACGTACGTCTCTAGTCTCACAACGGACATCTCTCGACTTAAGATTACGTCGTTTAGGTCGAAATGGACATCCGTCTTTGGTCGAGGGACATTTATTCTATGTTTGAGGGACTTCTTTAATAGCTAAACGTATGTCCCTCGATCCAACGGCCATGAACGATCGTCCACGACATCTTTGGGTGATGGCCCAAACCCATCTTAGGCGTCAATTCTAATTGAGGGACATCCGTCTTTGATCCAACAACCATGAACTATCGTCCACCAGAGCATTTGAAAAATGACAAACTCCATCTTCACCGTCCATTTCGATCAAGAGGTATCCGTCTATCGTTTCAACCAGCAGGACAGACGTCCCTCGATAATTGATGTTCTTCGTCACTCTATTGGATTAGCATTGGACGTCCCTTGTCATTGCGGGACGTCAGTTGTTGTTGCCTTGGACGTCTTTGTTCGACAGTCCTTGGCGTTAACAAAACTACAACATCAACGTCGACACATTTAAACGGGAAACATGACTACGAGGTCAGTGCATTATTTTTTCATAGTTCAGGGTTTTAGTTGTCTAAAAATATTTTTTAGGGTTTGACTTATTATTGACCCCAAACTATAGAGTCTTAGGTATGAATTACCCAATTTTAAAATTAGAAGGTATACAATAGGGTTATAAACTTATAAGGGAAAATGACAAATCAACTATTATCCTTTACTGTTGGTGACAAACCAACCATCATCTTTTTTTTTTCTAACAAAAAAACTGCTGAACTATGAAAAATTGATGCCGCAACCATCGTTGTCACGCTTGTCGTTAACGCTTTGACGGCGAACCACAATGGTCTCATGACAAACCGCTGGTGTTCGTCGTAAATTGCGGCAGTTCGTTGCAAACCGGCGCGGTGTCATGACGAATCGCAGCGGTTTTTTAAAAATTTTTTATCGCAAATTTAAGGGCTTAAACGTTTGATTTTGGGCCCGAAAAAGGTGAGACATAGGGAACACCCTATGGTGGGTCATAGATCTCTAAGGGAGTTTTGATTAAATACCTTTTGGAGCTGATTCTGGCACCTGTAGTCAAAGTTATGGTCTTTTGAAGTTGAAGAGGTCAATAATCTAATAAAATGATTGAATTAATAAAACATATACATATAGACTTTGAAGTTAGGGGTGGGCAAGAACCGACCAGAACCGAGAACCGAACCAGAACCGCAGCTCGGTTCCGGTTCACAGCTCTTATAATGTAAATTGTTTCGGTTTTCAGTTTTATTTTATAATTGCGGTTCGGTTCCTGGTTCATGATTCAAGAATCGAGAACCGACTGCTGTTAACAAAACAACAGGGAAAGCGTCGAGAAGAAGCTTGGGACCGACTACCTGGAGAGCGAGAAGTGCGAACGGCGAACCTGCGAATGGTGATTGAAGTGCGAACGGCGAACCTGAGGTTGAGATTGAAGTGAGAATGGCAAACCGACTGCGAACCTGCGAGGTCTGGAACCGACTACGATTTAGGAGTTTCGATTTATGATTTAGGGTTTGATTTATGTTTTTGTCATTAAGTTTCTAATGATAACTAAGTTCACATATGAGGCAAAATCTTCATCTGAGACCTCTGTATTTTGCTGTAGCAAAAGATACATATGGTCAGAGTTGTTGATTAAACAAAAAAACAGAACATAGTCAGGTTGGGAACTGGAACCGAACTCTGTTCCGGTTCTAGTTCCGGTTCCTTGCGGTTTCGGTTTCGGTTCCGTACTCTCGAAATTGAGAACCGAACGGTCGGTTCTGAGAGGTCCGGAACCAGAACCGATTTGCCCACCCCTATTTGAAGTAGCCATGAAACACTAAAAATCGAGAATCGCTACGGACTTTGAAGTAGCCATGAAAAACAGAGAGTTTCATGACTACTTCAAAGTCCCTATGTATATGTTTAACGATTCAATCCTTTTATTAGATTTTTGACCTCTTTAACTTCAAAAGACCATAACTTTAGCTATAGGTATTAGAATCGGCTCCAAAAGGTATTAAATCAAAGCTTTCTCAGAGATCTATGACTTGTCATAGGGTGCACCCTATGATCCACCTTTCTCGGGCCCAAAATCACACGTTTAAACCCTCAAATTTGTGATAAAAAATTTTAAACAAACTGCGAGTCATTAGACCACCGCTGTTCGTCACAAAACCGCCGCGGTCTCATGACAAACCGACACGGTTCGTCACGAGACATCGCTGGTTTGCAACGAACTGCTGTGGTTTGTCATTAAAGTGTTAATGACAAATGTAACAACGATAATAATGACGTTAATTTTTTATAGTTAAGTAATTTATTTATTAGAAAAAAAAGAATGGGAGTTGGTTTGTCCCCATTTGTAATTGATGAGGGTTGATTTGTTCTTTTCCCAACTTATAATTTTAAACGATTGGTTTATGTAGTTCGCGTGTCTTTGAGGGTGATAAGCCCTAAACCCCAACCAAGAAGAACACTTCGTTGGCCGCTAACCAATATTAGGGTTTTTGGGTTCTTCCCTTTACCTCCCCTTCATCCCGTTGATTCTACAATTTTACATCTTCGTCTCATTATCATACAGAGTTGAGGCCATTACAGAAGAAGCATCAAGTTTGATATCCTTCCCAAACACTGGTATTGCTTAGTCCTCCTCAAACTACCCGTTTGTTTTTTTTTTTGTGCTCTCTCTCTATCTCTCTGGAATGCCGCACGATCTTTCGTTACTATTTTTGTGGTTAATGGAAGTTGCAGGAAAGCTCGCGGTTCAGCATTTGAGTTCTTCGTCTTATGTTTCCCTTTGTTCTAATTTTTATTTTGTTTTCTACTCCTTTTTTAGTGGCATCTTTAAGGTTTTACCTCGAATGTCATCAACTTCGAGTCTTTTGTCTTGTCTTAGTTGATAAATCTTTGCTTGTTACAGTGTGAAAATGGTAGTGCTAATTGCTAAGCCTTCTTGTTTATATAGTGTGGTATTTGTTTTGGTCTTCGGATTGGAACTGAAATCAATAAAACTTCTGTATCCAGGACTAGAAAGTGTCAATTTGTCATGTATTGCATTTTATGGTCCGGTTGAAAGTGTTGAAATGTTTCTTTAATCTCATAGAGCTGTAATAGATTTAAGAAGCAGAATTGAAGAATTAAACATGACCAGTAATCGCTATCAAAGATGTTCAGAATAAGTTGGGAATTGAAAATGAGTATATGTATATATATATATATTAATTAAGTAAAATTAAAGTTGGAATTAAGAAAGGAGAGAATTAAAGGAAGAAGTGCCCGCTGACAGGTTGTGAAGAAGAAAGGAGGATTAAAATAAGTACAAGGGAAAGAACTTAGAAGAAGAAAAAAAGAAAAAGAAGCGGCTGATTTGAAGAGAAAGGGAAATAGGGCAAAGTGTAGTCTACTCAACCTTCGGCTGAGGGAGCTTCACGGAGACCGATCCATCGATTGCGGCTGAGGGCGTTTTGAGCGGAAACCAACGAGAAGCGAGCGGGTGAGGGACGAAATCTTCTTCACAAAGAAGGGGGTGTGAGTGCGCAACTCGAACCAAGGAGCTGCGTTCGCCGTTCTCCGATTACGGTAAGTATATGTTGTATGTGTTTTGGCCTCTTGGCCCTATAGTGCAAGGTGCTAGGTGTGTTCTTTGTGTTTGTTCCATTGATTTGCTGAATGCACCCAAGGACTCTCCGTTATCTGCATTTGATAATACTCTGTTTTATTGATGAATTTATTGAAGGCTACGCTACCTGTTGTTGCTATTGAGGATTTTCTAGTACTATAAGATGCCCTGTGATTATTGCTTGAGAATTGGTTGCCTTGGTTGTGTTGTTTAAATATTGCCCATCTAAGCCTGCTTGTCGGATGTGTGTTACTGTTTACTGGGTATAGTTGACGTTCTTGTTCTGTCAGTAGAGTTATATCCTGCGCTAGGGTACTGTTTAATGGACATTATAGAGGTTTTATAAGCTAACGAATGGGTGCTGGTTTTGTTCTTCATTTTGCTCGATAGTCTTTGTGAGGAAATGTTGTTCTATTGTTAATATTTCGGTTCTGCAAGTTGGTTACTGTTTGTTAGGCATTAATGGATAATCATGCTCTGTGGCGGAGTTTTATTTCCTATTTTTTTATATTGCTGTGGTAGTCTTTATAGAGGAATAATGCTTTAATGATCGGGTGTTATACATTGTTTATATGCTGCATTGATGGACATTATAGAGAGACTATGCTCTGTTGATTTGGATTGTGGTGCCCTATTTTGGTTATGTCTTTAATTGATGTTGTTAAGGATAATGAGCTATTGATTTGGTCCTGTTGTTTATTTTATTGTTGATTTGATGGACGTCATTGAGGATAAAATCTATTGAATAGACATTGTAGAGGACTTATGTTATGAAGATTGAGTTTAGTTCTCTGTTTCACGTACTGACTTGTAGTTAGGATGAAGGAGCTTGATTTTATAGTTATTATTTGATGATGTCCTGTCCTTGGAGAAATTGTTATAACTGTTTTTTTTAAATTGATGAGTATGTGTAGAATTTGTTATTACTATGGGTTGATTGTTGCATGTAATGTGAAAATGTTCTCATGGCATTAATGGAGTCTATCTTCACAAGGGCTAGAGACTCTCCCAAAAAGGTGGGGAAACGTAGTGTGTACTGAGCTAACTTAGTACAATGCGTTTTGGGCTAAACTCATGAATAAAAAACTGTATGGGTTTTAGCCTCAAAGTAGACAATATTGTACTAAGAGGATTGTGGACGTTACAAATGATATCAGAGTCAAATCCCAACCAGAAATGTATCTAACAAGGACGTTGAGTCCCCAAGGAGGGGAGATTGTGATAGGCCCCCTGTGAAGGCCAAGAATGACCTAGGTGTGGGTTTGACTCATTTTAGTGGGGGTGCAGAATCTTACATCGTTTGGGAGAGTGAAAAATGCATGTTTTATAAGTAGGGTTCTCCTCTTTACCTAGTACAATGCATTTTGGGCTAACCTTAAGAATAAACTGCGCGGTCTCTGATCTAAAGTAGACAATATTATACTAATAGGATTGAGGACGTTACAGTGCTGTATAGACTTGGCCTTTTAAAGTTTGAATTCACATCGGACTCACATAACTTAATCTTCATTTCAGCAGTGTAAATGGCTGGTACTATAGTCAATAGGAAAAAAATTGCAAAATTAAAGAAACCACCGGCAAAGAAGAAGCAAAAGCATGATCTTTTCAATTTAGAAGATCCCAAAGTAGAGGACCCTCCTCATGATCAAGCTAGAGAAGTTAATGGTAATGGAGAATACTCAGATTCTGGAGTGGATTTTTCTTCCGATGAAGATCCCTTAGCTGATGATTTTCTTGGAATAAGTGAGGATGAAGGTAAGTGTATCTCTCTGTTGTTTTTCCTGATGAGTTCTAGTTTGCATATTCCCTATACTAGGCTAATTGTTGGGTACTACTGTTTTATTTACAGGTTCAGAGTCTTATTCTGGTTCAGATTCAGATGGTTTTGATATCGAGCAGTCGTCAAAAGCTATAGATGACCAAAAGGCTAAAGAACTAGAAGAAGCGGGGGCTGAAATGACACTCAACATTAATCAGGAATCTGATGAATTTAGATTACCAACTCATCAGGTTATTAAACTCTGCTTTTAAATTTTTTTTTTGCTGTTTTTAATTAGAAACCTGATTTTGATTAATAATTGCAGTTGACTTTAATAGTGAGGTGACATATTCTATTTGGCACATGTATCAGGAACTTGAAGAAGAGGCACATAGGCCCCCTGATCTTGCAAATATTCAAAGGCGGATAAGAGAGAGTATTAATTTTTCCCCCATAGTTAACTTACTTTCTACATGATGTTTAGATGCCAGACATCAACTTTTACATCCATTTGTAGTTGCTCGAGTCCTCACAAATTTTAAGACTTTGAGGCAAGATGGGGTCATGAGGAAGGACTACATCGAGCAAATTAGGAAGGATATGTGTTCATATTATGGTTACAATGATTTTCTAATAGGAGTGTTAGTAGAGGTGATAATCTCTTTCGTTTTTTTTGCTCATCTGCTATATTTTTTGTCAGCCATTAACTTTTTTGAAGAAATAATCATTCTTTATAGATGTTTCCCGTTGCTGAGCTTTTGGAGATCGTAGAAGCTTTTGAGAAGCCAAGACCAATATGTTTAAGAACAAACACTCTAAAGGTAACTGGACACATTTATGACTTGATATGTATTCATGCTTTGGCACATGATATTCTTCATCAAGGTTTGAACTTTATGCCATTTAGACCCGGAGGCGTGACTTGGCTGATGTGCTGATAAATAGAGGAGTAAACTTGGCACCTTTGAGCAAGTGGTCCAAAGTAAGGATTAATCAACGAACATGTTCCTTTTTTTGAGCTTCTTGTTTGATTTTTTTTACCAGTGAAATTTGTTGTTGTAGGTAGGGCTGGTAGTGTATGATTCACAAGTGACAATTGGAGCCACTCCTGAATATATGGCTGGTTTTTATATGGTACTTAGTTAAAACTGCAAGTTCTAGTGGGTATGTTTGTTACTTGATTACGTATGGATGATAATAGTTGTATTTTTTGTCACAGCTTCAAAGTGCAAGCTCATTTCTGCCTGTGATGGCCCTTGCTCCAAAAGAGAAAGAACGGATAGTTGATATGGCGTAAGTTTAAAAGTTAGCGAACCATATTGTTCTAAAATTCTTAAGAAGTTTTTTTGGGTGGTTGAGTGAAAATAGTAGTTGTTACCATTTTCTCTTTCTTTTCCTCAAAGTTTTTAAGACAAATTGAGCAAATTGACTCATGTTTCTCATAGCATGCTCGGGCCTATTAATTTCTTGTATGATAGTTTCATTTGAGAGAAAAAAGCTCATTTTATGTGTGAAATATTGATTATATAACAATTATCATAAATTACATAACTAGGTAGATCTTAGTTGTACATTAATCTTTTAAATAATTGTGAATAATGACGAATGTTGCAGGGCTGCACCAGGTGGCAAAACAACATATATTGCTGCACTCATGAAAAATAGTGGTATGTGTGATGAATTCTATCAGGCTATCCAATTAGATTATTTGGTCTTATATATTTTTGAATTAGCTTTTCTTTTTCAAATTTTTATGTACGACTCCCCGGATTTATCATTTTACTGTGCAAATTAACAACTTCAGAAATAATTATTAATCTTATTTTGCACTAACGTTACATTTGGTCTACCTTTATGGTTTGCTTCGCATTTTCATTCTATTTTTCATATAATGTACAATCATAAACTATGAGCTTTGCTCTTTTTGTTATTATGGTATATCCAGGAATAATTTTTGCAAATGAGTTTAAAGCTAAGAGGTTAAAGTCACTCACTGCAAATTTACATCGAATGGGGGTTACAAATACCATTGTTTGTAATTATGATGGAAAGGAGGTCAGTATACTTGTTTCTCATTTTTCTGTGTTACTAGTGCAACAAGATAAGCTAATGTTTATTTATATTGTTGCAGTAGATAACAGCGGCAATGACTTTTTAATATCTTATTTCTTATCATCTTTGATGATATTGGTTCTTTTGGTTAATGGTTAAATTTTTATTTGTCTATTTTCTACTAGGATGCTTTTATGAGTAACTTTTTCTTATAAAAATTTTCTGGAGAAGTATAATCTGCTATCCTTGTTTCAGTAAATACATTCTGAAAAAAATATTATTTTATTTTCTGTTTATTAATTATGCTGGTTTAAATTTCTAAGCTTCCACACGTTTTATTAAATAAAAACTCTCGTGTTTCAGCTTCCAAAGGTTTTGGGTATTCACACAGCTGATAGAGTATTGTTGGATGCCCCATGTAGCGGATCTGGAGTGAGTTTATTGTCAATATTTGTATATTTATTTTTCCTCGGCATCCTCAGCTGCAATTGAAGAACTAAATATCAAATTTTTATTGCAGGTCATCTCTAAAGACGAGTCTGTCAAAACCTCTAAAAGTTTAGAAGATATTGAAAAATGTGCTTATTTGCAGAAGGTATGAAGATTGTGGATCCATAAATATTGGCAGTGACTGTTGTTTTGATCTAAAATGGGAAATGGTAGTAAAGTCTGTCAGTCATTGTGGTTGTTGGTCTGACTAGATGCCACTGTCTAGACAAAGAAATGGAGATGCACTCATTTACTATAGTTTATTTATGGGAATTTGAGTGAAAATTGAAAACTTCTTTGCAACAACAGTTTGTATTAATATACAATATTGACACACTCAAATTTGTTCTTTGCTGTAGGAACTTATACTTGCTGCAATAGATATGGTTGATGCCAATTCAAAAACTGGGGGTTATGTAGTTTATTCAACCTGCTCCATTATGGTGGCTGAGGTTTGTAGTGAGCAGCTATAAATTTCATTTTCCTTTTCAATTTTATTTTTACCATTGACTCTGTTTCTCTGATTACAAACTGCAATCTTGTAGAATGAAGCAGTTGTAGACTATGCGATGAAGAAGAGGGATATTGAGCTTGTGCCATGTGGTCTTGACTTTGGGCGTCCAGGGTAGTTATATATTTCTTTTTCATGATCTGCAATTGTGGGTATCTCTTTGTAATTCTGAGACAAACGATGATTTCTTTGTTTGCCAGGTTCATCCGTTATAGAGAAAAACGGTTTCACCCATCTTTAGAGAAGACTAGGCGTTTCTACCCTCATGTACACAATATGGATGGCTTTTTTGTTGCAAAGGTAGAAGAAGATGAATTTTATGACTTCTATGGGGAGCTTCTACCATGTTTCTTATTTCATGTGCATGCATACATTTGAATTTGTTAAACTGCTTCTTGTAACTTTGACACTTTCTTCCTCCCTCCCTCCCGCTTTCAGTTGAAAAAAAAAAGCAACTTAAAGCAATCTGCAGTTGCTTCGGAAGCATCAAAGCTGGAAGAGCATGTTGATCCTGAAGAAAAGGGAGATGAAAATGCTGCCGAGAATCCTCAACACGTGACACAAGAAGGCACTAAAAGAAGTAAAAAGGAAGCAAAGAGTGGAGTCCTCGAAAACGGCAAGCCAGAATCCCAACCTTCATTCAAAAAGAAGGAAAAACGGGGATTCCCAACAGAGGCGGCAGAGAAAGTTGAGGCTGAAGAAAGTGGAGAAAGAAATGCTGGTGAGAATTTTCAACATCATGTTATACAAAAAAGCAGTAAAAGAAGAAAGAAGGAAGTAAAGAACAGAGAAGCTAAAAATGGCAAAGCAGAAGGATCCCAACACCCTTTCGAAAAGAAGGAAAAGCGGAAATTTCCATCGAAAGCGGAAATCTGTAAAAACAGGTGATAATTTTTTATTGTTTTTTAATTGATGAATTAGGTAACGACGAATTCAATAATTATCAAAGCATGCAGGACGGCAGATCATTTTCAATCTGTTAATTGGCATGTTCAATAGCTGAAAACCTGATTTACTCTACTCTCCTCTGCAGGGAAGAGAAGAGAAAAGCTTTGAGGGAAGAGAAAGGAAGCAAGAAGGAAAGAAGATAGAAGAATGGGTTCAAAAGATAGTGATTATGGCGAGGCCACCATTGTCTTTGGTCGAGACTCTATCTGAGGCCAAGAAGCCGTTTGCATGAATGGGAAGGTTTGTAGAGAAAGGAATGTGTATGTTTCCTCAATTTTGTTCTTTGCCTTTTTAAATCTTCAGTATGTGTTAAATCCAATATCTTAATTGAACAATGCTGACATTGTTTCTTAATTATGTTTTAAGGTTGATAGTTAGACAGACATGGGATTTTGTCGGAAAAGGGGGATGATCCTCTCCTGTTTTTATCATTGCCTTACATAGTTGGAGTACCCAAGATTGATTGCTTTAAATGTCCTTTTAATGTCAGAACTCTACGTATGGCGCTACCTCTTACAAACGTGTGATTCTCGAGTCTCTTGCGTCTGCCCGATGGCTGACAAAACAAGTCATTTTGAATTTTCGTCACATAACAGTGGTGGCAAAGCTAAGTTCCTGCGCGGTGGATGATGGTACTCAGCTCGCGCCATTGGTTCAAGCAGGGGGAGCATTAAACTTTGAAAATACCAACTTTGGGAGCAGAACAAGAAAGGCATGTTAATGTCAGTCCTTCAACAAATCAGGGATCTTGCAGTAGCAGGCTACCTGCCATACCACATTAGACGCACATCTAAGGCCTTTCGAGAGCCCCAACTCTCCACAGAACTCCTGATCAACTTCCCTGCTATTTGTCCACTCCTATGACCCTCAACCTCTCATGTTGCAGTTGATACTCAACTGTTTACAAGTATTTGAGCATTCTGACACAAGTAGATCGTAATGGTGGCCTATTAGAGTGGAAACAAGGCTGTACAGTTGCATGGAATGAAGACGCCAATACTTAATATGAATCCAGGTGAATAAACTTGGAAGGGAAAATGACAAATCAACCATTGTGGTTTTAAGTCAATGACAAGTCAATCACTATGGTTTAAATGTTAACAAGTTAACCACTAATGTACGGAAAAATGACGAATCTACAATTGCAGTCACGTTTTCTGTTAAAACGTAGTCGGGAAGCCGCAGCGGCGTCCTGGGAAACAGCCGCGGCGTCTTGCGTTTTTTAGGGTAAAAAATGTTTAATCGCAAATTTGAGGGTTTAAACTATTGATTTAGGGGTCGAAAAAGAGGGGTCATGGGGTAAACTTGATAACAAGTCGTAGATCTCTGAAAGAGTTTCGATTTGATACATTCTGCGTTCAATTCCGACACTCGTAACGAAAGTTATGGTCGTTTGAAGTTGAAGAGGTAGAAAATCTAATAAAAACATTGATTTCGAAGGAGACCGCAGGGGTGTCGTGAGGACACCGCAGGGGCATCCTGACGACACCGCAGGGGTATCGTGAGGACACCGCAGGGGCATCGTGAGGATCTCGCAGCGGCGTCCAGGCAAAATTTTGTATTTTCCTTCGTAACACACGACACCATTGAGGTGTCTTGGGACACCACAGCGGTGTCCCAACTAATTTTTAACGGAAAACTTCATTGCGATGTTAAATTTGTTATTTTTCCATACGTTAGTGGTTAACTATTTAACTTGTTAAGATTTAAACTCTAGTGGTTGATTTGTCATTGACCTGAAACCATAATGGTTAATTTGTCATTTTTCCAACTTGGAATTAATTGAGAATGTCCGCTCACTGAATTTCAGTTTGTCTCCCACTCTTATGATGGGATACTTCTCGAGGCTATGATCAAATCAACCCCAAGAAATGCATTCTATCTGTATTATGATTCTAAAATAAGAGTTGATGCATATGTAATGGCAATATAAATATAATTTTGAATAAGTATACTTTACAGTTATAAGAGTGCAATTTTAAGTTTTTAGTATAATTATGTTGTAGTTAAATTATATTAATTAATATAAAGAGTTTATATCAATTAATGAATAATTATTGGATCATAAAATTATAGATACGTTGGTTTCATCGACACTTTTTATTATTATTTGAATAATAAAAAAATAAATCTAAATTCCAACATTTTCTTGACTTGTAATTTATGTAATCAAAACTTAATAATATAAGTTAGTGATAACGTTTTAATACACCAAATCACAACCTCAAATAGCATATTTTCTCATATGCTTTACATTTTTACCTGGTGACACCCCCTATTTCAACTGGTGTGGGGGAAGGGCGAAGGGCCATTTTTCTTTCCCCGACGAATTTGGCGCTTCCGTCCCCTTTCCAAGGTGAGTTTTAACCTTAGAATCCTTTGGGTATTTTTGTTGATCGATTCTAAAGGACCCTTCTGATTTTTAAGGGAATTGACGTGAATGCTGTGAGTACCGTTTGCAGCGAGGCTTCTGGCAGTGTAGGATTTCCTCGAGGTATGAAAAATTTCGATCTTTTTTTTTTTTCGGCTGCGACTCTGCCTTTTTCTCCTTGATCGGTCGTTTGCTCTTGTGTTCAATTAGTAGAAATCAGTGTTGCGTGAACATTGTTGTGAGGTGTTTGAAATTCGATTTCGGTTCTCATGTAAGACGAGAATCTACGTTCTTGGAACTCTTTGGTTAGATTAGAATGATACACTGTGGGCTGAAATTTTGGGTGTTGGTATTATTATGGATGTGGATGTTTTTGGATTTTTAGAGGAAGGCCATGGTCGGAGCAACTCCGAATCCATGCCTACCTTTTTCTCTGGCAGCGACTCTGTAAAAGTTGCTGGAGATGAAAGGAAGGTCGCAGCTTGGAAGCCGAGGCCAAGCAGAGTCTGACATGTAGACCAGACCTTCGCTGGTTTGCAAAACTAAGGCCAAATTCCTCTTGGGTCGCGGCCTAAGTTTATTTTGGGCTTCAGACCAAGAAAAATTGGACTACCTAATATTAAAACTCTTCAATTTTTTTTTAGTTTAAGTTCTAAATGGTAAAAATTATATTTACTAGGTTCCAAAACATAAGATAATTGCTTAATTGTCCAAAGTTGCTTAATTAAATCTGGGTGTGTGAAACTCCACTCGGACATCTTTCTCTTTCAAACCAATTTTCAAGGATAATTGGTATAGAGTCGAGAGAGTCATTTTTTGGGCAAACCTCATGACATTGATCGATATCAGCCTAACATGGCACTGGCACCCCAAAAGTAATAACGTCGTCTCTGGGTGATTATGGTCTAAACTGATTCGAATTTCTTAGTGTAAACTTGTTGTTAGAATTAATAAATAATATCTACATAAATACTCTCCCCTTGCAAGCTGGTTTTTAACTATGAATTCTACCAAATGTGGTTGATTTTATTCTATGTGAAGTAAGATCAGAAATATTATGATGATCCGCGGCGGATCATCCTCATTCTGCCGCGGAATGTAGTCATTTTGCGGTGGTCAATACATTTGCGTTGCGCGGTGGAACGAAATCGACGAATGTTGACAGCAAACGTGACAGCGATGTTTGCGGCAACGTTTTTTCATAGTTCAGTGATTAATTTGTTAGCAAAAAAGTACGTTGGTTGGGTTCTTTATTCTTATTTTATAATATTATATGGTCTTATAGAAATTGTTTGTATTAAAAACTACATGGCGTGGTTACATTGGTTGTCTTGTTAGGAGTTTTATCGGCCCAGAAAACATTCATTAAACTCCCCCTCCTCTCAAATCTTGTTTCTCAATTGTTCACAACGTTTGTTTTCTCTGCCTTCTCAATCTATCTTCCAAATCAACGGAGCACTTGATTATAGCTTTCCCATAGTTGCAGTCAAAATTCGTTATCGTTTTCTTCCCAATTGGCAATTAGGTATTGCGTCTCTGCCATTTTTATTTTTGGAGTTTCAGAATGCTGGATCTCACTGCATATATGAAAAAGATCTGCACGACAATCCCTCCATCTCATTACTGAAAATTTTGTTCTATTTCTAAATTTTTCGACTTTCTTCGGGGCTTCTATCGTAATATTTTTTATCTAACTTCAGATAGAATAAAATCAACCACATTTGGTAGAATTCACCGTTGAAATACCAATTATCCTGGAAAATTGTTTGCAAGAGAAAGATGTCCAAGTGGAGTTTCACACACCCAGATTTAATTAAGCAACTTTGGACAATTTAGACTGGTACAAGAAGAAACTAATGGTTTGGAGCTACTAGCTGTTGTTTGCAATTGCAACTGTCAATTTAGTCTCATCGTGCTAGTAGATTGACCTGTTTTAGTAGAGTAGATTGGACGAGGGTCTTTGTTTAATTAAGGATACATTTTATTATTTTATTGTAGATGGCCAACAAAGCTCCAATCTCCACTAGCAACTCTGCACTTATTGCCATGATAGCTGATGAAGTAAGTTTAACCTTCCGCTGCACAACTCATCAAATGTTAGTATGATACTTTTCTTTTCAATCACCTTCCAACATGCATTTTTCAATGAACGTAAGTTTAAGGTTGAGACTTTTTTTTTATGTCGATAAGGCTGAAAGATTAGTTGAATTTAAATGATTTTGATACAAGCTAATCACATTTTGGTTGTTTATAGATTAAAGCTTAATTTTAGTCCTAAGTTTCTAACTCTAATGCGTTGCCTGTTAAGCAAATCTCTCTGTTTGGTGCACTATCATGATCCTATCACACATGATGAATCTTTTCTTTCTAGAGATTTGGAATCGTGGATAGAAAAATTATGACGACGCAATTTTCAGTATAATATTTCCGAAAAAGATTTTTTCAACCAAAGGTCCAAGACGTAATCCAACAAGTGAGGTTAAAAAGTCGCACACAACAGTTAAATTTATATCGATGCATGTAATATTAAACATGGGATATTATATATAACAATACCAGTGATGATGAAAGTATTTATTATGTTGCTATGCGTCTTTATGTATCATGTCTGTGTGCTTTACTGAAGTGGTAATGATGAAAGCATCCATGATTATCAGTTTTGCTGGGTATGATGTATGGGTTGAGTTTCATGTGAGTGACTGAGTGGTGAAATTTTTGTATGCAGGACACAGTAGTTGGATTTCTAATGGCTGGAGTAGGTAATGTTGACCTGAGGAGAAAGACAAATTACCTCATTGTGGACTCAAGTATGTTTTATTCTATCTTATATTATATACACTTGTCTTTATTAACCTCTGTTTTGAGCACTATATCAAAGTAGTTGTTGCAAGTGCAAGTACTAATTCTGTTTCCTCCCTCCCTTTTTTTGTTTTTCTTGCTCTCAAATGAGAATAAGAGGAAGATAACTGAGATTAAGATGAAGATAATCGGTCGTTTTAAAATTGCTACAGTACATATTTTTCACTGTTAATTGTTTTCTGTTCTTGTCACCATTTATTCGCATTTTATTAAGTTGCATGTTGAATATTTTTCTATGACAGAAACAACTGTTAAACAAATTGAAGATGCCTTCAAGGAGTTCACAACAAGAGAGGATATTGCTGTAGTGCTCATCAGCCAATACGTAAGTCGATTCCTGAAAACGAGAAACTAGTATTCACCGTTTGCCACCTCCTTCGAATTTGGTGGTGGATGGCTGATAGATTTGAGAAATTATTTAGTAAGAATACTTCTTTATCGAAGAATCACAAAACCAACCTCAATTAATCTCTAGAATTTCGCTAGTATAGAGTCTCTCCTTTATTATTCCATTTATACACCTCAGTCATAACTGTTTCCCTAAACAACTCTGCTAAAATACTAATCTAGTTTAGGAATGAGGTCTATCAATGGCTAATTCTAACTATAATACTCTATTTCTTCTTCTGTTCTGTGGATGTTATGCTCTTTTATCTGCTTCCTGGTCCTTTTAGTGCAATTGAGTTAATAATGATAATTGCATGATGATAAAACCTGAGATCATAGATTGCACTGCAACTGTCTGCACATTCTTTCTCGTTTAGTTGGATCCGGCTGCAGTAAATTCCAAATGTCGATTTAACTCGGGCAGTCATTCATATGATTCGAACTTGGTCATTGTGTCGAACTTATTGCCAAAGAGAAAGGGTATCCTTTTTTCTTTAAAAATTCTGGACTTCTTCATTTTCATACCTTGTGTTCGTGAGTTTCAGGTTGCAAACATGATGAGGTTTTTGGTGGACAGCTATAACAAGCCAATTCCAGCAATTCTGGAGATTCCTTCGAAAAATCATCCTTATGATCCCACTCAAGACTCCATCTTGTCACGAGTGAAGCATCTTTTTTCTGCCGAGTCGGTGGCATCGGGGAGGCGCTGAATTATTTATGTTAGAGGAAGAGACTCAATTATCAGACTGCCACAACTGAGGGGTTGAAAATAAGGTTGCACGGTTGATCAATTCAAACGTAAATATTTAGTTTTTTTTTATCTGAATTATTTCGTTTTCTATTGGTGATATTGGGAATATGTATTTAATGCTTTGATCTGAACCAAAAACATCTGCTGTTGAAAAATCAGTGACAGATTACCCTGAAAATGGGTATTTCCTAAGTTATTTGAAATTTTTACTTATTTTGGATCAACTATTGTACTTGGTGGTTAATGATAAGTCAACCATAAAATTATTTTTACTAACAATTTAACTATTAAACTATGAAAAATTGATGGTATAAACACTAGTTATATTTTTCGTGTGGTACACTAGAATACTTTGAAAGTTAGATTAGAGAAGAGAGTACGAACATGAGGGAATCTTTTGATGAGAGCTTGAGGTGGAGTTTCAAAGTTTAGTACATGGTAGGATAATCTATTTATGCGATCTGTAGAAGTAAGAATGACTTTTCCCTACAGATATTTTGGAACATTGGGTGAAAACAAGGAGTGAGCTATTTCAAGTAAATGACAGATTTTTTCTTTCAGTCACTCTATTTTGTTGAGATGTATTGGCAGATGAATTTACTTGGATAATTCATTGTTTAGACATGTATTCACACAGGTTTGAGGAAAAATATTTTCTAGTACTGTCAGATTTTTGAATTTGAATTTTCGCACTAAATTGTGTTTGTATCATAGAGTTGAAGACTTAGAATACTTGATCAACTTCAAATTTTTCTTTCACGAGGAAAACCCATGTGAGATAATATGATCATCTACAAAAGTTATAAACCATAGTGCCCCATTAACATTATTCACTCTAGAGGGTCTCCAAATATCACTGTGAATTAATCCAAATGGTTGTGATGGGTTGTAAGGTATACTTAGATCGAATGTGTTTTGCTAATTGACAGATCTCACAGTTAAAGGAATTTTGGTTTTTTATTAAAGAACAAATGGGGAAATAATTTTTCAAGATATACAAAGTTTGGATAACCTAATCGATAGTGTAATAACATAATTTCACTATCTTTATTAATACTCGAATTAGAGACATACTTGAAGTTAGAATGATGAAAAGATTGATTTTTGGACGGAACACTGCTAGTAATGAGAGCTTTTTCAGGTTGGATTGTTGTAAGGAAATAAAGTTTAGAGCACATCTCAGCTCTGCCAATCTTTCTCATCGAACCCAATTCCTAAAATATACACACATTTGAGAAAAATTTAGTGAAGCAATGATTATCACGAGTTAGCTTACTAATGGATAGTAAATTGCAATCAATTTTAGGAACATGAAGCACAAATTTAAGGCTAATTTCCGGTGAGATTCCGACCAAACCCTTCCCTGCCACCTTGGATAAAGAACCATCAGCAATACGAACTGTAAGGTTGGTTTGGCGCAGTTGATACTCATGAAAAATAGACGTGTCTCCTGTCATATGGTCTGATGCTCCTGAATCAATAACCCACTATTTTGATAGCTTGGATTTTACTGAAAATGCAAATTGTGTATTGCCTGCTTATGCATGCATCACAGTAGATGGGTTGGAAACTAGAGTATTGTTTAGAAGTTTCTTTAGAACTTCAAGTTGTTCCTTAGTGAAAGGGCTGGATTCACTTGTAGTAGATTGTTGTTTCTCGACAATTTTAACTGAATTTACCCAGTTATCTCTATCAAAATTTGACTTTGGACTTTTCTAGTCTGTTGGTTTGCCATGTAGCTTCCAACATGTGTCTTTTGTGTGCCCAGGTTTAGAGCATTGATCACACCATGGTCTTCCCCTTTTTTTGTTGATGATTAGCTTGTCGATTTTGAAGTCGTGAACCGTAGGCAGCAAGGGCAGATCCTTCCACAATTGGAGATACGGTCTGGCCACCCATGATTACCTTTTTCCTGCTTTCCTCTTGGTGAACTTCAGAAAAAGATTCCTGAAGGCTTGGCAATGGTTTGGTTCCCATTATTTTGCCTCGAACTTCATCATGGTTTTTGTTTAATCCTAAGAGGAATTTAAAGGTTCTCTTTTGTTCCACAATCTTGCGGTATAACGCAATGTCTTCAGGGCACTTCCATTCATGATTTTCAAACATATCAAGTTGCTGCCAGTGATGAGTGAGCATGGTGAAATATTGTGTTACAGTGAAGTCTTCCTGTCGTAGATCATGGAGAATGAACTCAATTGCAAATAATTTTGATGTATTCTTAGAGCTGGAGTAAGTTTTTCTTACTACTTCCAAAATTTCTTGAGCAGTCTCATAGAGAAGAAAATTCTCACCAATATCGACAAACATTGAGTTGATGAACTATGACATAATCAGGTGATTCTCGGTCTTCCACTTCTTGTAACTTGATCATCTTTTGTTGGAATTGGAATTTCTACGGTTAGGTAATCTTCTTTGCCTCTACCGCAAATGAACATTCTAACAGATTGAGACCATTGAAGAAAATTTTGGCTATTGAGTTTGTGACTCGTGATGAGAGATAATATATTATTGGCGTTTCTAGAATTTCCAGACTGCTAGAGAGATATAGTTCGATCAGAGTGAGGAGATTTTCGACGTAGAGTTGATTGTTCCGGTTGCCATACTGAAAGCGACTAAGACAGACGAACTCGGAGCCCTACTTGAATGACAGAACCGACGAACGATGACACTAATTAAAAACCGATCCTCGATTTTCAGTTTTTATTGATTTAGTTTCGGTTGGATTTTGGGTTTTCATTTCAGTTTTGGACATGCTTTTCTCGGTTCTAGGATAGGCTTTCACTGTTTGATTAAAGGCAAGCCACTCTTTATACAAATTTCCTGTTTTATTTGTCTAATTGAGCATGCAATCAAAAGAAAATCACATTGCCCATCATACTTTCAAAATCAATGAATATATACAACTTCCTGCTAACATAATCATATCACAACTTGGTTTGGGTTTTGCATTGGTTGTTAGCATACACAGAAAATTATATTCAATGTTAGGTGCCTCAGCCTGTCATGGTAGGACATGTTGAGGGCGACCATCGATTGGATGAAAGGTAGTGAGAGTGTATTTAAGAATGCTCCTATTTAGTATAACGAGTTTTGGATTATAAGGCTTAAAAACAAAGTTGTCCAGGCCTAGAACTTTCTGTGAACAATATCATACTAGAAGAGCAAATTACGGGTACACTGTCATCTTTCAATTGCTTGTTTCATCGGCCATTGCGGTTGGAATTCCACTATTGAAGGTGTTAGCCATGGCGTCCCTTTCTTGTGTTGGCCCTATTTCGACCATCAATTTCAGTCGAAACTCTTGTCGAAGCCCTCACTCAATTGTCGTCGTCGAAACCTCAAGTCGAATCGGCAATCGCAATCGCAAGTTCGTCTCTTGTAGCCTCACATTGTCGCTCGCAGACTCGCAACGTCATGTAGTTTTTGATTTAGGTTGTCACTCTTGTCGCTCACAGATGACTTAACGTTAGGTTCGTTTCAATTCTGTTTGGTTTATACAATAAACTATGTAACTTAAATTAATTTCGATTCAGTTCGATATTCGTTGATTTTCTTTCATTAGAATGGAAAACTGAATCGAATATTTCAATTATAGTCAGTTCGGTTTCATATTTAGTTTTTCTTTTCAAAATTGAAACAAACCGATAAATGCCTGATTCAAACCAAAATTAAAAATAATTCCAGATAAATATGCTTTCGAATCTTAACCCCCAAGCCCTGGCCCATCTTATAATTCCTTTGATAAAAATCATGGCCCAAATAATTTCATTTTTGGAGTATAAAAGAATTTATAATTTCAATCATTTTATTTTCATCCAAACAAAATATTAAATAATTTTCGATCCAAAAGTCAAAACGTGTTTCACAACAAATAAAGACTAACGAAACTTGCAAACATAACATCATTCCTCAAATTCGATATGTTTGACTACAAATGAGAGATCGCAAATGTGAATTTTTTGCAATGTAGCCGTCGATGGAGAAATTTGTCGCTAATTGTGGAGTCTTCATACTTCTTAGTACAATATTATCCGCTTTGCATCGAAACACACAGAGTTTTGTTCTTGAGATTAACTTAAAATATATTGTACTAAATAAAGAAGATAACTCTACTTATAAACCATTCATTTTTTACTCTTCCAAACGATGTAGGATTGTACACTCTCACTGCTATGGGATAGACCCTCACAATCAACAAAATCTTGGGTGATCCTTGTCTTCACAGCGCGAACTGACACACTAATCATTCATTTTTTAAAATGTATTGTACTAAATAAAGAAGATAACTCTACTTATAAACTATTCATTTTTCACTCTTCCAAACGATGTAGGATTGTGCACTCTCACTGCTATGGGATAGACCCTCACAATCAACAGAATCTTGGGTAATCCTTGTCTTCGAACTGACACACTAATCAAGCATTTTCCAAACTTTACAAAACCTTTTTGAACATTTTTTTTAACGGAGAATGAGAGGCACGAGAGTTTTATACATTACATTTAAGAAAAGACATGTGTGATAATCTAAAAGCATTCAACAATTAATTTGAAATAAGCACATAATTAGGGTAATGGAGTATCACTTTGATTAATATAATAAAAATATACAAACTTTATGAAATTCCATAAAAAATGACAACTTAATTAGGTAAAGAGATTATGATAAATGGTCGTGGGGATACTCAATGGAGTTGACTGTAGACGTGGTGGATGTACAACAGTACGACCCTAGATGTGTAAAGCCAAGAAAAATAATCTCAATTTCTTGTCACCTTTTGATTTTAATATTGAAAAGTTTCGTCTTTTATTCCACCAATATACAGTAAATAATTGACGTGACATCATGTCAATTGTCACCTCCTTTTATTTCCATTTTAAAAGATTAAATTATTGAGCCTGATAAATCAAAATTTAAATGAAAAATATGAATACACTGTTTGTCTCGCTGTTGTTTGACAAAAAATGTCACTGCGAGATTTGTCTTTTTCATTTATTGTAGTTTGATGTTTTAGTTGTTTGAAAAATTACTGTAGAGTTTAATTTGTCACTGGTTCACTAGTTCAGGTTTTTTTTTTTTCTAATTTCACAATAAATTTGTATTCAATTAACTATATATTCTTGTTAATTGAAAAAAGTAATAAATATTTAGCTCCTAATCAAATATCGTAGAGAAATTAATAAAATAAACCCTGAATTATTGAATCAACGACAAGTCAAAACTTAAACAAAAAACGTAACTGCAATGTTTGCTTCGTCATTTTTTTGACAAAAAAAGGTCAATGCAAGTAGGGGTGTTCACGGTTCGGTTTGGTTCTGTTTTGATGTGAAATCAAACCAAACTAGTCGGTTTCGGTTTTAAAATTACAAAACCGGAATCGGTTTTAGAAAAATCAGAACCGAGTCGGTTTCGGTTTTAAAATCTTGGTTCCGGTTTAGGTTCGGTTTCGGTTTTTTCTTTATTAATTTTTTTTTCAAATATTATAATAAAAATTGTATAAAAATTATAAAAACATAATTAATAACAACAAAATTATTCTTCCTCTTCTCTTTTCAAAACAAAATTTTGTCCAAAAAATAGTTATTAGGTCTTTTGGAACTAAAATCACTTCAGAGGCTGAGGCACGAATGACCGAATATGAAACTTCAAAAACAAAAAAAACACTATAAACGTATTTATGCGGTTCGGTTTCGGTTTTGAAAAACTAAAACCGGTAACTGAACCAAAACACTCGGTTCTTACAAAAGAGAACCTTATTCGATTTTTTTAATAGAAAAAACCTTATTCGGTTTTGATTTTTTGATCGGTTTCGGTTCGGTTTTGAACACCCCTAAATGCAAGATTTATCCTTTTCATTTTTTATGGTTCAAGATTTTATTTATTCGTAAAATTACTTTAAAATTTGAGTTATTGGTGATTATTTATTTTGTTAATTTTCGTTAGATTATTATGACGCTCAGAAAAGTCAAAGAATTTTCACAAGAGCCAAATAAAGAAGAAGATGATCTCTGCAACTTTAGAGAATGTTTGATGCTTAAAAATGGCGGCCATTTTTAGTCAACTGCGTATAAAGAAGAGGCTAATGGCTATTTGCAGTTCACACAAAAAACCCACCCAACTCTTCCAAATTAAATTCTTTGAAGTCTAACCCTGCTAATCTCAAAGTGAGAAAAGAAAGAAGCTTCATTAGACTTGCATGCATGAAGATCCTGAGTGAATCTATAAAAAATAGAAGATTAAACCCCACTTTGGTAGCACCAATTAATGGGTTGAATGAAACTAGAGTATTTCGCAAGGCAAATTAAAAGAAAATCAGACTTTTAAAATCACGTGGAGTTTTACAGTCCTCTTAGTATAATATTGTCTGCTTTAGGCCAAAATTCGCACGATTTTTGTTGTTGGGATTAACCAAAAACGTGTTGTACTAAGTAAGGAGGAGAACTCTGCTTATAAACCATTCACTTTTCACTCTCTCAAGCGATGTGTGATTGTGCACCTCTACTGGTATGAACCAGATCCTCAAAATTAACAGCATATTAAGTCATCTTTGCCCGCACAGAATGGGTTGCTGCAAAACCTTTTTGTTTTAAGTAAACAATTTTTCATTGTTTTTTGAATTTTCAGCACTGTTTAGTGGTTTCTTATTTTAAAAAACTATTTTTGAAAGCATACCCAAAAGAAGTTTCTTTTGTGTGCTATGAGAAATAGGCATTTTCAAAAACAATGTCTTCGTTCCCATTGACTGTCTTCCCCGCATTTAATCTAATATAAATTATTCCCTTTATATACATTCTTTTATTTTTAAATTAATTATTTTTATCAAAATACCGAAAGATAATCGGAAAAAAAAAATTAGAACGGAAAAAATCACGGGTAGATAAACAAATCTACTATGAAGATCGAAATACAACCGTCAATTTTGCGACTGTAACTTACATATATTTATAGAGGAAACAAAATACTAAATGAGATCTACAATGCGGACCCACAGACCCGGCTCAGTAGAATTCAACTCCCAGTAAATTATAATAATATTTTTTTTAAGAAAGATTTGGTTATGAATGGAGTATATTTCCAGATAAAGCTAAACCTAATACCACTTCCAGAAGGATGGAGACCGATCTAAACCCATTTACACTGCAACACCCAACAATTCTACAAGCTCAGTGCTGAGATAAACAATAAAATAAAGTTGAATATTTTGGTGAAAATTGATTGAAAAAAATGAACCTACTTTAACGTACATTCTTCTTCTTCTTCCACTTCTTTTCTCTGTGTTATCATTCTTCTCAAACAACAGCCATGGCGGTAGGGAAGAACTTCCAAGCCACTGAAGATTTTTCTGCACAAACTGTTTGAACACTTTGCAAAGTGTGATCACATTTAATGCCCAACAATTTCTTTGCTTTTAAAAACCAGAATCTGATCGGGTTTCTTTCAGGTTCTTGAAGTGAATGACACGAAAGAGAGAGAAAATATACGTGTGGGGTAGATTGTTTTCTTGGGATCCAAACAGCGGATTATCAGACTTCAAAGCGAGAGATATATTCAAATGGGAAAAGAATGATTAAACTAACACAGCATTCAAAGCTTGTCTGCCTTCAATTTATGAGCCCATGAGTTAGTTGGTTCGCCATATCGCTCGCTCTGTTCATACGCAAAACTAAAAGAAAACCATGAAAATGGAGTCATCACACGTTCAGAGACTTCAGTTCAATATTATTTCAAGATTGTGCGTCTCAATTGATAAGGGAATCTTCTCGTTGTCAATATTTTCTTGTTAAGATTTGACTCTAATACTTTTTTTGGAGTCATTCAATCTTCTCAATATAATATTATTCGTTTTGAGCTAAAATTTGAATGATTTTACTCTTGAATTTAACTCAAAACGTATTGTATTAAATAAAGATAAGAATTTTTTCGCTCTTTTCGAATCATATAAAATTATATCCTCACCCATATAGGTTGATACTTCACCATCACGAGCATTTAATGCCTAGCAGAAATTCTTGCTGAAATTTGAAATAGACTTAAGAGTAAAACAGGGATTAAGTTGGAGTATTAGTTATTAAAATAATATTAAATGGAGTCAAGAAATTGAGCTACCCTCTTCCCTTTTCTTCTTCGGCCATTGGAAAAAACAAGCCAATAAACTGAGATATTTTCTCCCATGGAAGAAATTGCAGAGAGAGCTTCCAATTAATAGCCGACAGGTGACCACCAAAAGGGACGGTTGGCTTTTTCATACCAAAGCAAGATCACGCGATCTTCTCGTGAGTGTGTAAATTATGGCCAGGAAAAACGCGTTTAGGAGACGCATAATCATGATTACCGAAACGTTAATTCTTCTGAGAATCAATCGTTGAAGAAGTGAGATCATGATTTCAATCGTACGGTGTTGGAGCCCACGCCTTTCTCTTTTGTTGTTTGAGAGAGGGAATGATTATCAGTGGTTAGTAGCACCTGGTAAACCCATATGTTGGACAAATTATTACCATAAAAGCGGCTGCTAAAATTATGATTATGTGGGGTTAAAACAAGGGTTTAACCTTTTCCTTTTATCAAAAATGATGATCTTCAATATATATATATATTGCTTCAATTATGGGGTTAAAACCAGGGTTAAACTTTTTCCTTTATGAAAAATGATGATATTATATATATTTTGTGTCAGTCCGTCCTGTAAAGATAATGACAGTTCAAGATGATATTGATTATCAGGTATCAGTCCATACCAGTGAAGATGTATAATCTAACATCGTTTGAAAAAATGAAAAGTGAATAGTTTATATGTAAAGTTATCCGAGTTTGATGTGACCCGAATTCTAATTGGGTCAGGCCAGTTTCGACCCACGTTAGGAAATTCAGTATTACTAGGGTTTCATGTTTTGACCCACGTTAGGAAATTCAGTATGACTAGAGTTTCCTGTTTTTCTATAAAT
The DNA here is from genome assembly GCA_022433065.1 of Begonia loranthoides. Taxonomy (NCBI): domain Eukaryota; kingdom Viridiplantae; phylum Streptophyta; class Magnoliopsida; order Cucurbitales; family Begoniaceae; genus Begonia; species Begonia loranthoides. The sequence goes on from CM039470.1 coordinate 37,499,908, forward strand.
AAATGTTTAAGTCGCAAAACTCATTATACCAATTTTGATTAGTGATTTCTCTTCTCATAAATCTCGGTATTTGTTATTCTTTGTTTCACTTTTCTGATTCTCATTCGAATTTCAACAAATATCAATAACAAAATCGCGTGGACTTAAACTCATATCGAACAATATTATATCAGGATCTTTGATGTCTATTATGAAACAACTAGTTTAAATTTCATGTTTCAAATAAGAATCTCAATAATTTATGTTGAAATAGTATATATTTTTAAAAAAAAAATGCTCGATGGAATAATTGTTTAATCCTATCCAACATTTAATAAAACCAGTAAAAGAAGCATAGTAAATGAGATGACTTTTTTTATGAGTTCATACGAGGTTTATATTTAATATAAAGTTTGTGCCTTCTTTATTAAACAAAATAGCTTATTATAACTTCCACATAAATTATTGAAACTTTGTTAATGTTAAATACTTGCAACCACATCATCAAGTGACTATAATATTTATTAGGATAATTATCAAGAAGTATGATATTACTTTTAACCGATACCTTGAACTTTTATTTTTGTTATCTAACATCTCAAACTTTGATGTGTTAACAACTGACACCCTCATCTTAGAGGGTCTATTTTCGGTGCAAAAAATACTTTTTTCTTTCAGATAATATCTGTCACTCATAACGGTGAGAGTGTCTGTTGCTAATGCCTCAAACATTAAGATGTTTGATAATAAAAATAAAAGTTTAACGCGTATGTTAAAAGAATTTTATATTTCAGGATTAATATTGATAATTACTGTATTTATTATTATCTTAATTATTTATTTTGATAATTACTGTATTTATCATTATCTTAATTATTTATTTTGTATAATTCTTGGAACATCAAATCACTTGGACTTTGATCCTTTGGAGTTTTAAGGGTCAGTCGTACTTTAAATAGATGAGAACAACTTTTAGATTTATGTGGAGGAAAAAGACTTAAATTATCTTTAATAAAAGTGAATTTCCAAACAATTTTCCCTCCATTTCTTTTTAATTAAACTATATTAAAACTAAGACTGACCTATAACCTAATTAAGAAGAAATATTTATTGACTTTTGACTTGGTTCTTCAGCTTCTCCCTTCTTCTTGGGGGTGTTGAACTTTGTTGAGGCCTTTTATGGAACAGCTGGTGGGAGGGTTCACCATCTTCTCAAGTCCACAGAGGCTCCCACAAAGACCCGTCTTCGAATAAGCTTGGGTTGTTTGTGAGGTACGAATGAGGGTCGTTTAGAATGAAATTGTCAAGAGATTGATGATGCTCGTTCGGCCATGGCTGAGAGGACTGAGAAAACTCTCTGCAAATGAGAGAGACGAGATTGGTCTGTTGACACTGCATGTTGACGAGCTCCGCCTGTGCTTTTGCTAATTCGGCTTGAAGCTCGTTCACTTGCTTCTGAAGTTGGCAAATGGCGCCGGCACATCCGTAAACTGGATCTCTGATTCTCGCACTGGCTTCATACACCATGCTGCTTACTGCGTCTGCCCTTTGACTCTCCGGTAGCTCCTGAAAATTTTCAGTGGAGTTTTAGCATATATGATTTGAAATTTCAACTGCCCTTAGTCATAGGATTCCACCAAATAAAGGTTTGTGTGAATTTAAAAAGTAGAAATATTTATTTCGAAAGTGGTTTGTTTTGTCAAATAAGACACGGCATTTTTATTCCTATCCAACGGCGGTAACTCAGTTGCCATTCCAGGACTTGCATGTTCATGTTGAAGATGACCCATTATGGGATTTTGAAGAATAGTCCCCAAAAAAAATAATTTTTGGGGAAGAAAATTCCACTTATCTTTGGAGGAACAACAACAGCAAAAGAGTCAAATTTAAGAATTTTCAAGATTTTCGCTCGACCTTTAAAGATTTTTGCGAAATGTCAGTTTCAAGGGAAAAAAATAGATGAAGTGTAGGGTTTTTGAGACCATGCCTGCAGAAACTTGATGATATTGCTGGCGCCAAAAACTCGATGAGCTATGGTGAACTTCGCCGGCTCAGTGGGAGGGAAGTACGGAGCCAGTACACATTTCTCAGCGCATCTCCGCCGCAAAATCTTGCACGCCGCGCAAGGACTGAGAATTACATGCAAAGGCGTGGCCGGAGCAGTCGCCGGAGGTGAAGGAGAAGACGATGATACCGGCGATGAAGAAGTTGCAGGGTTTGATGAAGTAGAAGTAATTGTTTCACTGGTCTCCATCTCCCACCCTTTTCTGCTCTGAGATAGCTAGAGAGAGAGAGAGAGAGAGAGAGAGAGAGAGAGAGAGAGAGAGAGAGAGAGAGAGAAGGTGGGGTTGGTCTGAACCAGAAGAGAAGACAAACATCGAGTATAAATAGTGAAAGCCATTGCAGACAACGTCATTATGACGTCATAAATAGTAAATACCAACTAATTTGTAACGCTTAATCCGTATGTCGTATATGGCTGCTTGTTAACAAGACAGAATGCATTTTCCATAAGTTAGGTTTGTGATACTACTTTTGCTTTTGTCTCCTTTTGCCTAAAACTCAAAATCTTTTACCTTTAAATTTCCCAATTCAAATAAGCACGTGAATATTTAATAATAGGATAATTTTTGAGTAATTAGCTGTTTAAATTATAATTAATTTATTAACCAATGAGAAAAATATAATAAATCAGGAGTCCCCCCAGTACTCTTACTACAATATTATTCACTTTTGTTCGAAACTCATATGATTTTGTTCTTGAGGTTAGTAAAAAATGTGTTGTACTAGGTAAGAAGGAGAACTCTACTTACAAACTACTCATTTTTCACTCTCTCAATAGATGAGAGATTGTGCATCCCACTGGTATAAGTTTGGTCTTACAATCAACTATATTTTGGGTCATTATTGCCTTCACAAGATGGGCTATCACCATCTCCCCTCCCCTAGGGGCAAGACGTCCTTATCGGTCACACTTTCAGTTGGAAATCAACTTTTGTATCATTTGTGGAGTCCTCAGTGCTCCTAGTACAACATTGCCCACTTTGAACTGAAACCTGCACAATTTTGTTTTTGGAATTAGCCCAAAATGTGTTATACTAGGTAAGGAAGAAAACTTTTCTTATAAACTATTATTTTTTCACTCTTCCCAGTGATGGAGGACTGTGCACCCCCACTAAAATGAGTTGAGCCCTTACAATCAATAACATATTGGGTAGTTTTTGTCTTCACATGTCGGACTGTCACAATAAATATTTCCTATACTTCTTTTAAACTATCTTTAAAAGTAAAAAAACAAAAAACAAAAATACATTATATTTTAGTATTTTCTAGACCTTGGGATAAAACATATATGTATGCAATAAATACGTAGGTATATATGTACACAACGTAGGTCTAATGCGACCCTTGTTTACATAGATCATTAAATGTCACATTAATCATATGTTCCAAGATCCAACTATGTCACAACTTCTTTATCTTGCTTTCCCATTGTTAAATTACATCTAGGACATTAAATATTACCCTAAAACAATGGTACTTTCCTTAATTTCCCAAACTATTATATAGTTTCCAAGGTCTATGTCTATCTTTGCCCATTTTTTTGGTACATAAGTCAGCTAATAGAACAATAAAAGTCATATATACAAGTACACTTGAGAATTATGGGGACTTATTAATACCAATATTTCTACTACGATTGAAATGTCACATAATTACAAAGACATTAGCAACATCTCGCTTTTCAAGCTACAGCCCATCAGTTGAAACCTCTAGTTAAATATATTTCCAATGATGGTACAAGGGTCCCACTTATTGTCTAGTCAGCTAGTAGTAGCCATTGCCAAGGGGACGCGTGGATGGTTGACCGTTGTGTGGAAGCTCAGCCTATTTGGTGGGTGATTGAGGCAGGCTGCTGCCACCACCGAGACAGTGCTATCTTTCTACTTTGCTAACTACCACCTAATAATGACAATCTCCACCGTTTATTAAAAACCTAACAAAAGAGAAACATCCTTTTTGTAAAGCTTGTTTTACCGTTTGCAATTATTAACCCTCGTTAATTTCGTTATAGTTATTAGTAAATAATACGTGCAGTCTCGATCTCGTTAGTATAACATTACCCATTTTGAGACCGAAATAACGTAATTTTATCTCAAAATAAGTTATAATAGGTCAAACGAAGAACTTTCTTTATGAATCATTGACTCCCATATTTCTCAAGTGACGTAGGATCTCCTGATATGATTTGAGTCGTCAAATTATCTAATTTGTGACGCTTTTTTGCATTCAAAAGTTGAACTGCCACATAGCGACTTGAATTTCGCTATAGATATCATCGAATCATACATGAAGTCTTAGTTTCGTTAGTACAATATGACCCGTTTTGGATCAAAGTCATTTTAGTTTTTATTTTCGAGTTTTACCTCAAAATGCGTTTATAGTAAGTTGGAAAGAGAACTAATTCTAGTTATGGACCATTCGCCCTCCACTTCTCTAAATCGATGAAGAATTATGCAACTCCACTAGTATGATATGAGTCTTCCCAATTACTTTATATTTGGTAATCTTTATATTCACTGAACGCGTTATAAAATAATAAACATGAATTTATCACGCATATGTATTATACCCTATAATAAGTGAATTGGGTAAACCTTGGTAGGACCACTTTGTTATGGTAGTATATATGTTCATGCATGTATGTATGCATGTATTATACAAACTATACAAGACATACACCCACTAAAACCAGTAGATGTAAAGGTTTGTGGGTTAGAGAGGAGAGAAGGAGTTGAAGGTGGGGTAGGGTTGGGTGAAGAGTGGGTCAACTCTTTGAGCATGAAGTAGGATAATAGAGTTTGATGAGTCACATATTATATGCCATTCTCGATGAAAACTCCTTGAAAAATTAGGAGCAAATCACTTTTTAGCCTAATTTATTTAATCTTAATTACAATTGTCCACTTAAGATTCTATACTTTTGTTTAAATCACCCTACAATTAATGGCAACATTTTTCCACTTCTTTGAAAAATTACAGAGAACTCATTAGCTAGTTCTCATTGAACTCTCTCTCTCTCTCTCTCTCTCTCTCTCTCTCATCCTGTCTCTTCCATTGAAGTCATTTCCGCGTGGACCTTAACAGAGGAGAAAAAGAGGGACCTTTACAATGGTTGAGGCAAGCTATATTGTGGAAATGAACGAGGAACATATTAATAAGCTTCAAAAGATGGCTTTTTGGGTAAAGGGACGTTCAAACATTATGAACAGAAGATCTCAATCCGCCTTGTGAGAAGAAAAAGGCTCAACAGACGAATGGTAAAATAATAAAGAAGCTGAACAATCATTATTGTTCTTGTGGGGGACAAGATGAAAGAGATATTATTACTGTTCATTTACGATTTCTTTATGTTATTTTCTCAATTTAATGTTTTATATTTCTTACCAACTTTAAGAAAAAACAATAGTAATTTTGTATTTCTCGCGTTTATTGAGAGAAGATCGACGTAATATATCGACTGGTAGTTCATATTTGTGCACTCTCACAAGCTATGACGGTACATTGTGTGACACTTTTCAAAACATTTATAATAAATTGGTAAAAATGCACGTTTTCACTATCATTTTGGGCTCATTTTAGACTTTAAATTCAAATATTTTTTTATTGTTTCAGAGCTCATTTTGACATTGTTTTGGGCTTTTGACTCAATCGTTCTTGAGTCATTTTGTGTAGCCCAAAGTGTAGAATTTAAGCAAAGAGTTTTGACGCTAATTTTGTGATGCCGTCATTCTTAGGTTATGAGACTTAAAGTTTGGACTCAACGTATATTTGACTTTTCTAGATTTGGATTGGGTTTGGTTTTTAGTAGGCCTACTTGAGGTAGATGTTTAATTTTATGTCTAGTATCATATCATTTTTTATAAAACCATATTTTAATACGTGTTCTCATATAAAATGACGTGTCCATTTTATGATGGTTTGTTTTATTTTATTATGTATTTTTTACTGGACATAATTTACTTTGAGCATAATTATTATTTCATTAATCATTTTGGTCGAGTGAACCAAATTTGATTGACCCGTAAAGGGTCATGTTTTCTTTATGCGCATTCGACTATTGCAGTATGTGCTTGTTTATGTTAACTAGACGAATGGAACAGCTGACTGTGTCATGTCTCTTTGCGTAAAACTCTAAACCTTATCTAATTCTTCTTTTCGTGGCTTTATCAATCGCCAAGTATCATCGTTATATATGCATGTCTCTAGCATGGTGTGCTCAGAGTCTGTGAGTGACTCCAATTTCACTGAGATTTTTACATTGTCTAGCAAGATTTATTTTCTGCATGTACCACACTATAGTAGAATGTTTTATCGTTACCTTACTACTTGTTTTATAAAGTCATTTTTTATGTATTTGTTTTCCATATAACATGCTCCTCATTTTTATCATAACTTAAATTGTTGTACATAAAACTTTATCCCTATTGAGTTTAGTCAACTCACCTCAAATGACTTCCCTCTTTTAGATTTTAGTTTGGAGGATTTCTAGTTGCTTAATGCTTACACATGAGTGAGTTTGGTGGAACTTTCACCTATTTTAGTATTTTCTTTCGAGAGTTTAATTTGTGAGGTGAGTTTTCTTTCTAAACTTGTATTATAAATTTTGTTATTTTCTTTTATGACACTTCATATTATTAGACTTGTACTACCATTTTATTTTAATGTCATTGATAGACCTTTGGATTAACTCAGTTGGTTGGGTCTGACTATTGTAATTTTCTTTAAGTCTTCCACTGTCTAATTAATTTAAAAGTTAAAGTGACGGGCGATTCGGTTCACTTTCGAGCCGAGTCGTCATCTATTTTGTCTCGAGTCCCTTTTGGGGTGTAATACATTGTGAGACACTATTCAAAACTTTTATAATAAATTAGTAACAATACACGTTTCCCTCTCGTTTTTGGTATTTTGAACTAACTTTTAATGATTAAAATGCGATGACAAATATTTTAATTTTCTTGTCATTAGTGACAGATCACAATTAGAGTGCACTTAATCATACCCCAAAGAGAATACTTAGGTTGCACACTTGATAAATGTGAATTCAATGGGGGCACTATCTCGAAATCGGACGGTGAAAATTAATCAGTGTTACACATCCGATGGCTAGGGCTCACCATGGTGTTAATCAAATTGCCTTGATGCTTAGGGTAAGAAGCTTGTAATTCCTCGTGCACCAACAAGACGTATGATCATAAACATCATTACCAACTTAGTGGTTTTAATACCCTAAAATCCTTCAAATTTTTACTTCTCAAACTCTCTTTTATCTGCGTTTATAGAAGACTAGACTCGACCCGCGAATAAAAACAAAAAGTAATGTCTAAAAAATCATAACTTTGCGGAAATTATGCGCAGGAAGAGTAGAAAACGATCTTACGAAATGAATTGTACAAATACTATGAATACCCTCCACATCCGAGATCGCTATCGACAAGTAGTGGGATTTGAACCGAACAATTGCGAAAATTCGATCGAAACGTTGAAATTCTAGTCTCGAGATATCTAGTTAGGCCTTCCGAGCTCGAATAGGACTCTATTCTGCGTTCAAATTGGCTGCAAGTTGTGCACTTTCTAGAGTTTTATTATGATCCTTTGAAAAGTTTCCACACGTTTTTGGCAAAATAAATATAAAATAAAATAAAAAGTCATACTTCCAACTAGTTTCTCCACTCAATCCACAACAGAAAGAAACCTTATTGTTTCCAAAACTATACATTTTTTCAACAAATTGTATGAAGTCTATGTTCGAACTTTCATTTTCTTGTTTCTCTCGTCAGCATTTTCTTAAACGTAAACCCACGATCTTTATCCGAGATATATAACATACCCTGATAAATCGTGGCAGTTTGTTGTAATACTGCTCGAGTATTTGATCCTCCATTTTGATTAGGATTTCATTTTAGAATAAAATCTAGTTCTCGTTTGACGATAAAAGCCGAGAGAGAATGCGTAATTCAATTTTGTATAAATAAATGACCTGATTACTATGTTTTACGTCACAAAATGAACAAATTACAATCTCGTCTTGATGCACGAGGCTTCGTTTAGATTATCTTATTATACATTCTAAGCTCGTTAACATAATTTGTATTTAAGCACTTTGTTAGACTTAACATAATGACAACTGTAATATACAGTACATAATACATGTAAGTCTATAGATATAATAAAATTATATCAAATGTAAACTAAGACGATGGATTATATCAAATGATCGATTATTTTCCATTTCTTTTCCATCACAGGACTAGAAAATTTGGAAAATCAGACAATTAGATTTGATATCGATCAATTAAATATATGTAACACTTAATTGAAAAACGGAGAAAAAAAAAATAAAATTTAGTAAAATAATATCTTAAAAAATAACATATTGGTTAGAATAAAACTATTTAATTATTTGTCTAAATGTAAAAGTTTTTGGACCCCTTCTAAATAAATAAATAAGAAGTGTTGAGTTATACTGGCGTTGTAATATATATGTTGTAGCTGGGCCATCTTTGCTGGGCCTTTTATCAAATGAGTAAAACGGCGTCGTAAGGTTGGCCCTTTTACAGTGAATAACGACGTCGTCTAGTGCATGCATTTCTTAGCGATGATCAGCGTCTTCTTCACTCAAGCATGGATGCGGATTTCCATTTTCCATGACAGAGTATATTCCTCCTGTATATTTGGTACTAATCAAAGCGAAAATACCCAATTTTATTGGAATATTCGTCTCAACTTCAAACTATTCTGCATCATTTACACATTGAGAGGTGGAAACCTTGATCAAGATGGTTCAGATTAAAGAATTGTATCCTTTTTCTGCATGTTTAATCGGCAGTTTTTCTGTGTTTCCTTTTTTGGGTATTTTCTTGACTAGAATCCTTCTAATGGGGGTCTTCTGTGAAGCCGGATACTCATGCCCATGTCTCTGAAAGAGGTAAAACAACTTCAAATTTGCATTAAATTAAAGGATTGTAGATTCAAACTCTTATTTCTATACTTCGTATGATATTTGCAGTACCAAATCGCACATCTCTATGTGTTTGTGAAAATGCAGCAAAAGAACACCACTGAAAATGAAGGAGTAGAAGTCATCGAGGACAGACCATTTGAAGATGATGTCCATGGAAAAGGCCAATACACTCGTAAACTTTACAGATTGCAGAGGTAAATTGATTTTTAGTTTGAGTCAACAGGTTTCTAGTTTTGTTCTAGATTTACGGTATTGTCTCTTGTACTTTCATTCGAAAAACTGCAACGAGCAATGGAATCTTGATTTCTTGATGACGAAGAAACTCGATTAGTTAGAAATTATTAGGAGACTAAGGCTATATTTATAATCTATAGGCTAAGCCATTATCCACTAAGTCTGTTATATCATTAAACTTAATTAAGTCAGTTAATTAAATCATTAGGTAGGATGGACAACAATAAGAAACTCAAGCTTTGGCTGCATCATAATTGCAGCAAATTCCCTGCTTGGATCACTGGCCTCGCTCCACCAGATGCTCTTGTTGTGCAAGAGGAAGCCTGGAATGCATATCCTATATGCAAGTCAGGTCTGCCTGAAGCTCAAAAATTTCTTCTTTGATCATTTTGTTTCTCTCTTGAATTCGTCTTAATACGTTTTTCACAAGTTGCTTCGACACGATTGGCTGGAAAATTTTACAGTACTCAAGGTAATAATCCTCTCTCTCTCACTCTCAATCCCGCGCTGTTTTTGATTGAGACGGGAAAATTAGCGTAATCGTTCTATATTTATGCAGTGTGCTTATTTTCCAAAGTTTCAAATGACCATTGAGACTGTTCATAGGGCTGACAAGGGGCAGTCAGAAAATGTAAGTTTGTGTTTTTTACAGACAAGTTTTGTTCTTCGTGAAAATAACAAATAGAGATTGGCTGGAGAAAGATTGGCCGAGTTCCCTCTTATCTGTATTGATTATTGGAACTGAAAACCAGGTACATGGATTGAGCAAAGAACAATTAGCTGCTCGACAAGTAGAGATTATTGATATTGCTTCAACTGAGAGGGATTATTGGAGTTTCATTGTCGGAAGATGCAGTGTTGACTTGTCAAAATTCAAATCCGCCAAAACACAGAGAGGTCCGCTTTTAGAAGGATGGCAGGTTGGTATCTCCCCATCATGTTTTTCAGAGTCATATCCTGATGGATTTCACTGCATTGTTTAGTGGTTCCCTAGCTAGTCCTTTTCTTAAAAGCCTAATCAAGGAAGTGTTTGAAAATCATGAAAATACCATATCTTTCCATTAAACAAAACATCACTATTGAGATTGTGGCCCAGTTATGAGATAAAATGGCCCGAAATCACAGTAAACCGTGAGGGCGTAGCTCAGAGTGAGAGAGCGTACAATTTCATGTCACTCAATTGTTGTTGAGACGAGTGATTTATAAGTGATATCCCATTCTAAACTAGTAGGACGCATTTTGAAGTAGAACTTGAGAACAAAACATTGCGGACTTCAACTCAAAGCAGACAATATCATATTAACAAATGAGTTTTTACTGATGGTATTAAAGTTAAGATTTAACTAGAAGTGTACCCGACATAGAAATTAGGTAGTCAAGAGAAGGCGATTGTGGTGGCTCATTTTATTTTGGGCCAAATATGTCTCAAGATTAGGCTAAACTGTGAAAGTCTAACTCAGAGTATAACGTGTCTTAAGATAAAACCTAAATATATGCTAACAAATGCGTTTTTACTAATGATATTAGAGTCAGCATCCAACCAGAAGTGTGCCCGATAGAGAAATCAGGTTCTCAAGAGAGGTGATTGTGGCGGCTCATCCTATTTTGGGCCAAATATGTATTAAAATTAAGCTAAACTGTGAAAGTTTAACTCAGAGTACAACGTGTCTTAATATAAAACTTGAGTTCTTGTCTCAGTATAAAACGAACAACATCTAACACAATTACTAAAGCTTTTTCCAAACTTCTATAAATTGTAATGAAAAATTATATCGCTCTCTACGAACTCTAATCATTGTTGCAATAAATTCAGGATAACCATGATCCAATCATGACAGCATACAAACTGGTGACAGTGGATGCACCCTACTGGGGATTTGGCTGCCGTCTCGAACAAACGCTGCTCGCGGTATCACGGCTTTCAATCGTTTAACATGAGCTTACAAAATTAGACTCAGAAATGCTAGATTGACATCTTTCATTGATGCAGTTTTTCTTTCTTCTTGCATATATATATACTCTGACTAGGCTGAAAGGGCTCTGTTTCTAGAAAGTCATAAGAACTGTCTGGCTTGGATAGATGAATGGTTTGGATTGACACTTCAACAGATACCCGAAATTCATCGATCCGGCCAGTCTTCGAGCGAAAAGGTACATCACCATCTTTCGAAATCTTCGGGCGCGTATAAATAATTGACTCGACATTTCCAACCCTCCATTTTCACTTATTTTGCAGATTTTCTCCTTAAATTTCTGGTTTAGATTTTAATTGTTCATCATTTGCTTAGAGTTTTGACTGTTTGTGCGGATAAAAACAGAGAGATTTAGAAGGGAGCTGCTCAAACGGCGGGTAGGAGGCCATAGCCAGAGAACCAGTGGTCTGCAATGATAATTTTCAGTTGAAAATTGACACCAAGTTCTTCGATTCTCCAGACCAAATACTTGAAGATTCTGAAACAAGACAGTATAATCCATCATTTTGTCTGTTGATTCTTCAAATTGATAAATAAAAGAATTGTGCTGCTAAATTATACCTCAAATTGCCGACTATATGTTTATTTTAGACACCTTTCATATTAGATTTTGTTTCGCAGAGACAACCAGGATTTACATAAAAATGTAAAGGGTATTTACATCTACAACGATGAACAACTGGACTTATAAATTCACAAACCACACACTTTTATGGTTGGAAGGCAGGGTAATAATGTTCATAGTTGAATCATAGTGGGTCGGGCTTTTGTCATCCGAGCTTGGCCGAAGGACTCGCTGTTATCTCTCCGGCGATTATTCCGGAAAGCTGCACATCCGATGACGTAGACAACGACGAGAATGATGAGTATGATGATGTTGATCAAGGAAACCTTTCTCCAGCTATGCTTGATGCTAGCAAGAACCCCGGCTTTGCAAGAGTCGCAGCCGTAGCAGAGCTGTTGTTGATCGTTATTCCACCTCGTGCAGTCCGGAGCGGCTCCAGCCTGCCCGACCGATGTGTCCCATAGTGTCTCGTTTATGTAGGCGAAGCCACACGCCGATGGGGGCTTACAGCAACCCGACTAAGCAAAATAAGAGGACGATTATTAGTCTTTCTTTATCTGTTCGTATATAGAAAAATATTATAAACGTGGCGTGATCTCATTGGAGGAGGTTTTGCCGGAACCAATGACAGAAGGCTTGCCATCCCTATCACGAGGTAGATCCGCTGTGGAAATCCATGAAGTTTTCAACTTTTCTACAAATGAACTGCTTTTAGAAATCCATTCGTCTTTTTAAATATAATTTGACAGAAAAACCAGTCGAGTTTGCAACAAAAAGAAGCCAAAAAAGGGATAATCTGTTCGTACCTCAATAGGGTTGAGCTTCCTGAGGCTAAACATGGCGTCAGATTCAGGAACTCCCCCTACAGTCTCCCCCATCTTGGCACAAACCTTAGAATCTCTAACACATGAACTGATCTTAGCCCAGTACCCATCTTGTGAAACTCGATCCTTCAACCATCCCGAATAATCTTCCAAATAATAGTCCAGATAATTCCTTCCGGGTTGCTCTCGACCCGACCCTCTAGCCGTTACTCCATAGCCGAAGATGATGAACCCTAACAAGGCAGCGATGATAAAGAACATGACGAAGAGGTAAAGCCACAACAGGAAGGTGTTACGATAACACGCGCCGATGAACCCAGCCAAGGAAACAATCAGAATCGACACGCCGATGATGATGAGCGGCCATTGGAGGAACTTGAGGCAGTCTGTGTTGTTGGCTCTACTGCTCAGCCATATGCCTCCGCCCAGAATAGGAATTGAAAGTAAGAAGGTCAAGAAGTTTAGTAATCCAATCAAGTGATTAGTACCTCTCATATTACAACTCCTTCAGTTTCTACCTGTTCTGGCCTGTTCTTCGATGGTTTGAGAGCTCGTGTTTAAGATTAAAAAGAAGCTTGTTTCTGTCTTCTGAAGTGTACGTGGTGGCTGATCAATGGACTCAAGGAGATTGAGTTTCTGAAGAAGATAATGTTAAGGAAGATATCATTCCTGAAACTTATTAATCAAGATATTATTATTGAGCTGCTCGTGGTCCTACTTTAATCAATTATGTTAGTTATGTGATGATACTTGATAGCATATTTATTACAAAATTAAAAAAAGGTAAAATCTGAGGTTAAAAAAATGCTTAAATTGACTGGACTCTCATTCTCTCTCTCCGTCCCATTCTCTACTGAAATACAACAGGAGAGAGATAGCCTTGAGAAGCGCGACGAGTAGCAGAAGAAGACGTTGGAAGCCATGGCTGATTCTTCCATTCTTCTGAGGACCAAGTAAGGATAAAGACCTCGTCTTCTGGTAAGACCCCATAAAATGTCCTCTCTTTCATACTGTCTGCCATTGACCCGTGTAGCTGATGAGAAATGGCGAGAGAGTAACTGAGGAAAGGAACTGTCTTTTAGCATATTATTTCATCTTGTCTGAAAATCCAACTTTAACAGAATGCTTTCTACAAATCGAACTGGGAAATTCCTCTGTATCGTTTACTCTCCTTTTTTTTCTGCTTCCAAACAGATCACAAGCTCAAGCTTTTCGTCCGTTTTTTCTCTGTACTTATTTCTTTCGTCGTCTTCTTTTCTCCCAGATGTAATGATGCTCCTTTAGAACCTCTTTCTGGACAAATTTTAAATTACTGGAAAAAATTCTCCAGCCTTCTGATAGAAATGTTGCTCGATTTTCGAGCTCGAGAGTAGAAAATCGCAGGCTTTTTAGTCGTCTCCAGTCTTAAAAAGGCAGATCGATTCTCAAAAGGCTCACTTGCCCTCTCCTCATTTCCTTCCAATTTCCATGCTTTTTTCTGTTTGATTCCTATGGAAATAAGCCGGAGCTACGGAAAATATGCCGGTAATGTAAAGAACACGCAGCGTGTGTGAAGAATCATGGCCCCTTTTTCCTTTCTTTTCGTTTCAAACCCCGCATTAAATTATGTGGTCTTTCCCTTCAATCACGGCAAAACCAGAGGAGGGAGCTTCCCATTTGTAATGACGAAAAAGATTTCATCTTTGCTTGAATTCACGGATCAAGACGCTCACTTTGATCCTATTAGACATTGAGATAAGGGGTAATTGTGGAATTCTAAAAAATCTCTCCTTGTAGATGCAGGTGTCCTGTGACCATGGTAATGGGTATTGATTACTCTCTGTCTCCCTCGTCTTAAACCCAGCTTCATATTGAACTGTATCATCTTCGACAGTGTCCACTACTTTAATTTCCTTCTTTGATCAATACCCATTTCTTGAAACATAGTTTTGAAAAATGGGTATGCTTTTATTCTCGTGAATCCAATTTAATCTGAGTTATCTTGATCATTTCAGAGTTATGAAGACGAAAAAGAGCAAATTTCTGTCTTTTTTGAAATCTTCTTTCTCTCACTTGTACAGTCGATTTGCAGACTTGCAGCCATTGTTGATCAAGCAGCATTGAAGTAGCCGACCTTTCAATAATCCCAACTCCCCTTCGTTTCCAAAAGAGAAGTTATGCAGACCCCTAAAGCCAGGTACTTTAATTTCATCGGCAAATTTCATTCTTGTCAATGCTTGGGTTAGAGATCGAACATAACCTGAAAATATAAGAGATGAGACACCATATCTACGTGGAACAATCTTTTCGGAAAAAAATCAAGGCAGTCGAATTAATCTACTACGAAGATCGAAATTTAACCGTGAGTTTTGCAATTTTAACTTACATGAGTTTATAAATAAAACAAATTTTTGAATGAGATTTATCATGCGGGCTCATTGGCCTGACCCAATATAATTCGGGTTATACCGAAATCTAACCTGTTGAGGTTGATTAGGGCAAATTTAAAGGCTTTTTTCTATGTTTTGAGGCAAAATGATTCTGTCAGTAATGAAGCTTTAAATCTTCTTTTTCCCTTCATTTGGTCCTCTTGTACTTCAAATTTATGCTGGTGGGTACCTTTCTTCTCAGTTTGTACAAACCTTCAATGAATTTAGAGTAACTATGGCCATCTTTATTGTACTAGCCTTCCTTATTTGCGCCTTTCATTTTCTCTTTTTTGCACTTGTCAGTTTCAGATTTTCACTTTTGATGATCATTATATTATATGATGTCTTCGAGAGAAGGTAGAAACTTGTTGTCATGGAAGTGCGTTGTCCTTCGAGACATCTACGTAAAGAGTCGTTGACCGAAAACCCGAAGCGATTGAACTACGTGATATGTTTATGTGTGTGGAATAGGAGTTTTGCGATTGCTGATAATTTTGATTTATTTAACTTAATGTAGTTCAAGACCTTCCTCGTCCGATGCACCTCGGAAAGCCTCGCCCAGAGGTGCCCGGCAACTCAAGCCGAAATCGTTGGAGTTGGCTACTGCATCGTCTTCGAATAAATTGAGAAAATTTCCGAATGATCATAGTCCTAAAGTTGTGGAGCGAAGGTCTCCGAGAAGTCCAATGTCTGAGGTACTCTTTTCTAAGCAAGATTCTTTGGATTGTTTAAGGTTATTGTTAGAAATCAAACACAAACCGAAAAAGAAAAATACGAAACTGGGACACCAAGATTTAACGTGAAAATATCGTATAGGAAAAATACAGAAAATAGTTATCATGAAGATCGAAATGCAACTGCGAACATGTATTTACGCAATAAAGCAAAACCCTAAAAGAGATGATTAATGCGGGTCCATCGGCTCGGTCCCAAATTTTTGAATTTGACTTTGTTTTCTCTTGATTTAGAAAAAGCAACCAAACAGAATATCTGAGTTGGAATCTCAGATATCGAAACTTGAGGAAGATCTAAGCAAAGCAAAAGAGCAGTTAACTTTGTCGGAATCATTGGCAAAGCAGGCCGAGCAAGAAGCCGAGGAGTCGAAGATGCAGCTTTTGGCCATTTCTACCAAGCTTGATGAATCACAAAGGAAAATTCTGGAGCTTTCTGAATTTCAAAAGAGTTTAGAAGAAGGAGATCAAAAAAGGGAAGCAAAAGTGGAAGAACAGTTGGCAGATTGTGTTGCTTTGGGATCTGCCATGGATGTGATTCAGCAGCTCAATTCTCAGCTTGAACTGGTAGCTAAATCTGGGGTTGCGCAGGCCAAGCAGGTGGAATTAACAAATGAAAATCTTCAATTGCTGAATGTGAACTTAGCGGATATCCTCTCTCTTTTCAAAAAGCTTAAAACCCAATTAAGTGATAGCAAAGAAACTGAATCTCTGGTTGAAGATCTGCTTAATGAAGCTCTGTTGCAACTTGAAGATGTCAAAAAAACAGTGGAGAAGATGAGATCTGAGGGTATGACCTCCATGGATGGAAGCAACTCAATGGGTCTGGAGCTCAGAGAGTCAACTGCATGTGTAAACTCGTTGAAAACACTTTTTGGAAAAATTAAGGTAGATTTGATTGAAGCTAATGAAGGGAAAACTGTAGACTGTCAAAAGACGAGCGATAGGACGGAGATCGAAACGGAGCTTTCTTCCCTGAAGTCAGAGATTGAACAACTAAAATCTGCTTTGGAAGCTGCTGAGACCAAATACCATAAAGAACAAATCCAGAATGCAGTGCAAATTAGAACAGCTCATGATCTGGTTGAGCGGATAAAATCAGAGATGAGTTTCAGAGAGGCTGAACTGGAGAAGGAACTGGAAAAATCTAAAGCAGATATTGAAGATTTGAAGGCCAACCTGATGGACAAGGAAACTGAATTGCAGGGTATTTCGGAAGAGAACGAAGGGCTGCAATTGAAGCTCGAACAAATGGTATCGATTGACAGAGAATCCAAGCTCGAAAAAGAGTTGGCCGAATTGAAGGATCATCTTGCAGATCTCAAGGCTAATTACATGGATAAGGAGACAGAATTTCAGTGTGTATCCGAGGAGAATGAATTGCTTAAATTGGAAATTAACAGAAGAAAGATAGCCAAAGGTAAAGATGATGACACTGCAATGGAGGTAGAATCTGCAAGAGTGTCAGAAAGAGAAGCTCTGACGAAGCTAGGCAACATGGCCGAAGAAGCAGAAAGAAATAGCCGGAAAGCAGCCAAGATGGCCGGGGAGTTGGAAATAGCTCAGTCCAAAAACGGCGAACTAGAGGCGGAGATGAGAAAGCTAAAAGTCCAATCCAATCAATGGAGGAAGGCTGCAGAAGCGGCTGCAGCTATGCTGTCGGCAGGCAATGACGGGAATTTCATCGACCGATCTGAACGGTTGGATGGAAACTACGATTCGATTACTGGGAAGGATTCGCCATACACCGATGACGATTTGCTGAAAAAGAAAAATGGGAAGATGCTGAAAAAGATTGGGGTGCTGTGGAAGAAACAACAGAAGTAAGACTCATAATATCTGTATTAACATTGTATGATCCCACTGTTTAACTGCAAGAGCTGATTCCACCCTTTTTGAGGGGATTTACTTTGCAGGATCTTTTCAGAACCTTTGAAATCAAATTTCTTCGGCCACTTTTTTGTTGTAAAATGAAATGTTATTTGCAGAGATGGTGTTGTATGATCCATTATTTCCCTGGTCTCTTCCTTTCAGTATGAATCATACTCCATTTGCAGCACTGCAAATGTTGCCGTGACAGAGGTTATTGACGAAGCTCGAGAAGACAACTATGACGATAGTGAGTGTCGGGTTCATACCAGTAAAGATGTATAATATCACATCGTTCGGAAGCATGAAAAATGCATAGAATTTTCTTCCATACTTAATACAATAAGTTTTGAACTAACTTTAATAATAAAATTACGTGAGTTTCGGCTTAAAGCAGATAATGTTATACTGAGAAGATTAAGAATGTTACAAATGTATTAGAGTCAAAGTTCAATCGGAAGTGTGCTAGACGAAAACGTTAGACCCTTAAGGGAAAAGATTGCGACAGCTTAGCCTCTAAAGGCAAAGAGAACTCAAGTAGGGTTCGACTCATTCCGATGGAAGTGCACAATCTCACCTCCCTTGCCAAAGTGGAAAATGCATAATTTTTTTTTATTCCTATTACAATGCGCGTTAAGCTAGCTTTAATAACAAAATCTTGCAGAATTCAATTTAAAACAAAAAATATTGTAATGGGAAGATTTGAGGCTTTACAATTATGTTTAGCTGCTAAAATTATATATTTTAGATTCAATGCACGCTAACGATACTGGTACAAAATTGTTAGAAATCGATCAAATACAGTCAAGAAGCAAGCCATCCCGGAAATGGAAAAGAGCAATATGCTATATTTACACTTCTACGCGTTTATTTTATATCATGACTTGATAATTACGTGTCATTCACTCATTTGACAAAAATAATTTATTATTTTGATAAATAGAATTCAATTATTTGACTTCTCTTTCGAGTTGGATCTTAAAAATTGTGATGCAACTGAAGTTTGTGGAAGCAAAAATTGAATTTTTTAAGTGGGTACGTTGTATTAAAAATTAACATATACACCTATTTGTTGTACGTATTCGTGTATTATTATAAATATTATATTTGACTTACTATATACTTTCATTTTATCATTGTGGCAGCCTGTCCTGTGAAGGCCAGGAAAGACTTAGGTATGGGTCCGGCTCATATTGGAGGGGTACAATCCCACATCATTTTGGAGAGTAGAAAATGCATGGTTTATAAGTAAGGTTCTTTTTTCTACCTAATACAAAGCGTTTTTGGCTAACCCCAAGAACAAAACTGTGCAAGTTTCAGCCCAAAGCGAACAATATTGTGCTGAAAGCATCGGGGGACGTTAAAATCATAAATTTCTCTAATCATAAATTCCATCTGTGTTTTCTTTTTCATTTTATGTTTGATTTTAAGCGACAATTTCTACTAGTTGCATTTGATTTGGCTATCAAGAAAATGGATATTCTCTAAAAAAAAAGACGATATTATGAACTCAGTCAATTATCTCAAAATAATAATAAAAAAATAAAAGTAAAAAAAGTCACTCTTGACTATAAATGACTTAGTCTTAGAAATTAATTACTAATTTTAATTCTTACAAATTATTAATTTTGTTAATAAAATTATGCAACAGCGATGTTTGCGATATTTATTTTTTATAGTTAAGTGTTTTATTTGTTAACAAAAATTGTTTATTCGTTGATTTATCATTGATCTCATAGTTCAGTGATTGTTTTATTAAATTTTTTTAATTAAAAATTAAATTAAATAAACGAAATAAAAAAGTCACTCAGTGACGTAAATTTGTTAGACTTAATACGAGAAAATGTCAGCATTCAAACACAAGGAAAAAACAAAACAAGACTTAGATGTGTTGTCGGAGAGCGTTACATGAAAAAAACATCAGAATCCAAAGTCGTAAAATATCTTGTGAACATAGAGGCAGCTTCTAGAAATTCATATAAAAAACGACGCCGTCTTGCCTTAAGAGATTTGGCATCTTTTATTTGAAAGATGAAAGACAAAAAAAGGACAAATAGAGAGGTTGAAAAACCGACCAACAAATTTATTACAAATTCAAACACATCTGTCTATTTTTCACCCACTCCCAGAATAAGTGTCCAATTCGATTAAAACGAGGAACTCAATAATACTTCACTCCTTCTTCTTCTTCGCATTTAATCAATCATAATTGAGGAATAAACAAAAATAATATAAAGTAATTATCGATATTAATCTCAAAGTTTGAAACGATAACAATAGATATTCTCACCGTTAAAGAGTCTATTAAATAACGTAAAAGTAAACTATGATTCCAATAACATTTGTTTTGTTAGATTTCGGTGTAACCCGAATTTTATTAGGCCAAGTCTATAGGTCCGCATTATAGATTTCGTTTAAGATTTTGTTTTCTCTATAAATTGATGTAAGCTAGAGTCGCAAAATTTGTGGTTGTATTTTAATCTTCATAGTAGATTCATTTATCTGCCCGTAGTTTTTTTTTCGAAAGAGTTTTTTTACGTAAATCTGGTGTATCACATCGTAGTTTCTTTTTCCAGTTATCGTTCGATCTCTAACATATTTTTTCAGTAAAAAACAAATACACGCTGGAAAAATAGTATTTTTTGCATGATAATATTTGTGATTTAATAGATTTTTTAATAATAAAAGAAAATTTAATATTTTAAAATTAATATTCATAATTATAATGTTAATTAAAATTTTAATTAACTAGAAAAGGCTGCCGTGATTGGCTGTCAGTCTCTGTAAATGGAGCATCCTGTCAGGGGATATGTTGGAATATTTCCTAGATTTTCCCCGAATTATGATAAAGTATTTTAATGTAAATTTGGAGACTGATTTGTGACTAATTTGTCACGCTCAATGGAGCATCCTGTCAGGGGATATGTCCGATTATTCCAAGTTGTCCATTACTTGTCAATTCACACTTCTTTACCTAATATTATTATCTTACCAATGTATTTTTTTCTTTTATTATTACGGTGATAATAATTATTGTTAGGAATTTTGAATAATAATGCATGTGGGGAGAACTATTGTCTAAACATTTATTATTTAATTTTGGGCATTTTTTAAAAAAAAAATTATGGTTGAATTATTGCAATCAATGTTTGAATTTCCTTTTTTTTTTTTTTTTTTTTTTAATGTAGGTGTTTTGTGTGACCCTAAATTTATTTGGGTTTAGAGTTCAGTTTGACTTGATTTCTATACGAATCAAATTATTTTATCTTTCCGTCAATTTTGGCTTAAATTAAGTGTTAGAGTTTGGTTTAATTCGATTTCTACGTAAATCATATTTATTTTTGCTTATATTAGAATTTCAATTTATTAGATTTTTTTATATTATATTAGAATCTCAATTTGTTGGATTTTTATTAATGAATTTCTCTTTTTATTGTGGGGCTTTTTTTTTTTTGGAAAATGACAAATTAATCATCATAGTTTGCGATCAATGACAAGTCAACCACTATCTTTTATTTTCTAACAAATTAATCACTGAATTATGGAAAAATGACAAAACCAACATCGCTGTCACGTTCGCCGTTAAGAAGCTAACAGGGCGTCGCGGCAGTTCGTAGACAAAATGGGCCAATTGGGAGCTTAAACGCATGATTTTGGGGCCGAGAAAGGGAGGTTATGGGGTAAGCTTATTGACAAGTGATAGATCTCTGAGAGAGCTTCGATTTGATACCTTATGCAACCGATTCTGATACTTGTCGCCAAAGTTATGGTTTTTTGAAGTTGAATAGGACAAAAATCTAATAAAAAAACACCGCGGCGTCTAGGTCAAATTTGACCTTCTTTTTTTGGAAAACCACGGCTCCTTGGTGTTTTGTCTACGAACCGCAGCGACGCCCTGTCAGCTTCTTAACGGCGAACGTAATAGCAATATTGGCTTTGTCATTTTTTTTGTAAGTGGTTAATTTGTTATAAAATAAAGGACAGTGGTTGACTTGTCATTGATCGCAAATCATAACGGTTGAATGGTTGAATGTCGGAAAACAATAGACATGATTTCAAGGAGTTTCCATGAGCAAAAGACAAGACCGAAATCTCAGAAATTTTTCTTTCGGAAGAAGAGAAAAAGCTATGGCTATGGCGTCTTAGTATGCTACTAAGAGAAACACAGTCCAAGAAGGTTCACATTAAAGGGCTATAAAGAAGACCGTGAGGCCAAGAAGAAGAAATTGCTTTCCAGCTCTGATAATCTCTTCCCGGATCGAAACCAACTCCAGTTCCATCTCCATTAATCTGCCATGGAAATTCCCGCATAATTTTTCTTTCACTTTCTTGCCCTCCAAACGCTTGCTCTTCCGTTGTCGTCAAGTTTCCAACTTCGTCATGATCATATGAAGGCTTCCAACCACCATTTTCGACCTTACCCGTCTCAGCATTCTCAAACCCAGATTGCAGATTCCGACGTGAACTCAGATAACTTTCGATAAACCTATTTTTGAGAGTATCAGAAGAACAATGATTTTCAAAACCAGAAACCAGATTAAAATTTTCGCTATGATGAGGCGGCCCAAATGAATAGGTGAAATCAGAAGAATCATAATAGGACGCCATTGTTGGATCCAATGCGAAGGGTTGATCATTTAAAGACCTCTTAAACGAAGAAGAAGAAGAAGACGGTGAAGATGAAGATGATTTTTTGTTCTTCCTGCAGCCCCCACCAACCGGAATATTTCTCAGTGTTCCTCCTTTCGTCCAGTATCTTCTACAAGATTTGCAGAAATATCTAGGCTGAGTGAGACTGTAATTATTGTAGTAGCAGAACTTGGTATGAACGGAGTCGCATCTTGGGCATTTGACGGCTTGCTCTTGTTGAGGCCTTGGTTTTCTTTCTTGCTGTGTTTTTTGACAAACCACCACGCTTTCCACTGAATTTGAGAGACGAATTTCCTGCAAGTTTTTTTATGAAGAAGAAAGGAGAAAAAAAACTCATAAATTTAGTAAGTTAATAGAGAAGAAAGGAAGGGAAGCAGCCATTGTTGGTGTTTTGAAAAGCTTGTTAGGGTTCTTCATATACCTGAGTTTGCTGAGTAGAACGATCCATCCTTGTAAATGATCTACGTCTCTCTCTATGCTTTGAAAAACTCCAAATTCGGAGAAGAAGCTGAGACAGAGTGGGTAGACTCGTATCTCAGACAGTTCTGCAAAGGGAAGAAAATAGAGCAACCCCGGCTTAATATATTATAAGACCACACATGAAGAGAGAGAGACAGTGGATTCCTCTGATCCGAGCCAACTGCTCCATGTCATCACCCTCTCTCTCTCTCTCTCTACCATGTCTCCCTGTCTGGATTTTTAGCGTCTGCAACGGTCTCAAATGGAGCCAACTCCAAGCTTACGCACCACAGTCTTTTGTTTTGATTGGTTGAAAGTATTCAATGTGGACCCCACTCATTGGATTGTGGGCCCCACCACCAGAAAGACTATCAAACGCGAATTAAAACAACTCACTAAACCAAAAAAAAAAAAACAAAGGGTTATTTAAAAAAGACAAGAAAAAGGGCAAAGCTGTGGTTATCGTGTTGGTGTGGGACCCAAGGGGTGGGAGGTGATTGGGCAACTGGTTGACTAGTCAACAATACCAGTCAAAGAAAAAGAAGAGTGGGAAGCCGCGCCATCAGACGCAGAAGAATCCCCTACGGGTCAGAGCCTCTGAGCCAACCCACATTAATCCATATTTATATATATTGTAATTATTAATATTATCAACGTAGTACGAAGTTATTTTTAATTGAAATTTTAAACTTTTATTTTTATTATTTAATATTTTAAAATTTGAGGCGTTAATAATAATCATTTTCACCGTTAGAGGGTCAATTAAATGATAAATATTATATGTGAAAATTACTCGTTCCGTTGCAAAAAATATCATTTTTACAATGGAAGACAATTATCTGCTTGAGAAAAGGTGAAAATTACTCTTTCTGCTGTAGAAAATACACTTTCAATAACGTTGATATCCGTTATTTAACGGATCTCCTAACAGTGAAGGTGTTTATTGTTAACTCCTTAAACTTTGAGGTGTTAGATAATAAAAATTAAAGTTTAAGTTGTAAGTTAATTAATTACTTTTTATTTCAATTATGACGTGTCAAATATTAATGATTATAATTAATTTAATAAATTATAAATGATTAAAATAAATTATTAGTAAATTAATTAATGTTTGTTACCTTAAAAAAAAAAAGAATATAGAATAAATAAAATATTATTTCCTTATCGATCTAGGATTACTAATTTCAAAAGAAACAATTTTTGTTCATAATTGAAATATAAGACGATGAAGCACTTAATAAACTCTTATAATTCCAATAGACTATAGTTTATAAATGATTGTTTTAATTAAAAGTAACACATTTTATAATGTGTAAGTGTCTATTTGAAATGATGGATTCATCTACAAAATTCACTTGTTAATAGAATAAATGGGATGTTATAATATTTTAAAGGGAAATTAATATCACAAATCTTATAGTTTGGATTCAACGATAAGTTAAATACTGAATAATTTTTATGGACAACTAAAACTCTGAACTATGAAAATATAATAATGTTGGCCTAGCAGTCACATTTCTCGTCAAACGGAGATGTCTAAGGCAATAACAACATGCGATGAACGTTTGTCCTGCATGTTGGATCAAGGGACGGAAATCCCTCTATCGAAATGGACGCCGTTAATGGATTTAGGGCATTCCCCAAATGATGGATTTAGGGCATCTTTCAAATACGGACATCCCTCGACCAAAGACGAACGTCCATTCGACCTAAACGACATAATCTTAAGTTGAGGGTCGTCCGTTGCGAGACTAGGGACGTCCATAGTGAGATTAGAACGTCCGTTATGGGTAGAACGACGTAGTCTCAAGTCGAGGGACGTCCAATCTGAGAAATATGGCTGCGAAGTCGGCTTTGTTCTTTTTCTATAATTAATGATTTTAGTTATTCGTAAATTTTTTATAAGGTTTGCAGTGTTACTGACCCCAAACTATAAAATGTTGTTAATTTTCTTATTTTAAACAATTTGAAAATTCGATTGATCCATGCTTATTGACTGGCCAAATGCACTCCCCTTCATGTATTTTCTCATTCAAATATTAGAGTAATTAATTGTTAATTCTCGTTAAAACTTAAATGGTGAGAAAAAATAAATTCAAAATAATGTTACGTTTTATATTTTTACTTTCTGACGTGTCAAATATTGATTAATGTAAATTAATAGCTTATTTTAATTATTTATAACATAGAGTAATTAACAAAATAATCACTAAACTATGAGTTAAGTGACAAGACAAATACTAAATAATTTTTACTAACAAATAAAACATTGAACTATAAAAAATAAACGAAACAAATATCATCATCACGTTTTCTATCAGAAATGTGAAAATACCATTTCTGCAGCAGATACTTGCACTCGCTGCGAAAAGCACCATTTTCGCTGCAGAAAATACATTTTCTGTTGCAGAAAATTCTCTTTTCACAGTGGATACTTTTCTTCCGCTGTGAAAAAACATGTCATTGAAATAAGACTTACTTTTTGCCAGCGAAAACGAGTCTCCGCTGTGGAAAAAAAATAAATCCTTGAAATATGAATTACTTTTTGTAGTGAAAAACATATTTTCGCTACAAAAAACTCGTTAAATTTCTAACGAAAAACATGACTTTTGCAATATTTATTTCATTCCTTTCTTTCTCATAATTCACTATTTTATTAATTTATTTATAATTTATTATATTTATTGAATATGAAAAAAAAAAAAAAGTAATAACAGAAAATAAATACTCATAGATTAATAAATTAAAAAAATGGCCGCTAATCAAACAAGTCGGGGGTGATTGGTCGGTTGGTGAGAAGAGGGGCCAAAGATGAGGCGTGCTATGTTAGACAATACGTGGCACTAGACTAGACCCCCTTGCCAGCGTCCATCCAAGTTATCTGCCTTTGGTTGGAAATTGAATTCTAAATGTTTCAAATTTCCCTAAAATTGTCACGCGTGATATGCACATAAGAGTATTCTTACGTTACATTTTAATCTTACACTATAATATTTTGTTTACATATTATTTATTTATATAATTTATTATTTTAAATATTTATAAATAAATAATACGTAAACGATACATTAGAAGGTGAGATTAAAGTGTAAAATTAAAATATAAATTATTGTAGTTAGATGAAAATGTAGATGCTTATAGCAATATTTACGTCGTTCATTTTTCATAGTTTAGTATTTTATTTTTATTTGTTAGCAAAAATTATTTAGTGATTACTTTATCATTAATCTCATAATTTAATGGTTATTTTGTTAATTACCTTTTAAATTTTAAACACATAATCACCCACTAATAGCACGGCTGTTTATTGTCACACCGTGTAGAATTTTGTCAAATAACCAAGTGTATATTAAATTTTGAAGCTAAATAATTTGAATCATCCTCATGAATCAGTCAAATAGATGAAGGATCCATGCAGGCAAGTCCGATAATCATCATGCAAACTCATAACGTCAAATGACGCAATAGGTTCTTCTATACTTCAAATTCAAAATACGTACAAATAAAAATAAAATAATACAACAGACAAAGTGACGAAAAATACAATTCCATCACTATAATACAAGACGTCTTAAAAGGTGCGACCCACCAAAGTTAATTTGGATTTTTCTCTCCAAACGGCTGTTACAATTACCCAATGTGGTAGGTAGAGAATTGGAGTGGATACAAGACTATTATACAGACCTTTTTTGTTCGTGTTATGCGTAGTGAGGATTGAATGATAAGGCCTCCCTGTAAATCATGTCCTTCATTTGCTCTTCTCCTAGCGGTTGTTGCTCACAATCGAAGGAGAAAGGCTCGGGGCAGACAGGCTCATCAGCTATGTCGTGTAATCTTTCAAGATATGGATGGGCTAAAGCTTCTTCAACTGTTTATGTACACCAGTTTTAACATCAGAGATGATAGAAATTGAGAAAAATTATTGGCACGTAACAGAGTAATGTAACTATAGTGAATGATGCTCTCTTCAACTTTTTTCAAATGACTATGGCTTTTATTTGGATGCTGAATGCAGTCATCAAATTTTGCAGTGAAAATTTGTGGGCTGTGCTTGCCTTGTGCATATGTAATCATCAAATTCATCATAAAATGAGGACCAAAACTATTCGGGGGAAATATAATGATATAATCTAAATTTGCTTTCAAGTTTCAAACACCGAAAATCAAATATGGCAATCATTTATTCCTTTTCAATTTTATTCATGATGATGATACGATTAGCGTCAATTGGAAGCAACGAGTTATTTACTTATGCAGGAACACAGACCAGTAAAAATCATACCAGTTATTCTCTGTGTGGGATCAAAAGTCAACATCTTGTCAACAAGATCAATTGCTAAGGGATGAACATGAGGAAACAACGTCGTGAGTGGTTGACGAGGGTGTTGTGGAAGTTGTTGAATATATCGTCTAGCATCCTCATTTCTAACAAACCCAAGATCAGACTCGGTAGGTGTTCCGAGAAGCTGTAAGATAATAGGCAAATTCAAGTTAGAAAAATTAGAGGACCCATCACCTGCTTCAGTCATTTCTTTGCAAGAAATTGTCAGACAGCAGATGCCTATAATCAAGATTCTACATATTGTTTGGAACAGAAAACGTGTCTTACTTGGAACACACAATTAAAAGACCTATTATCTGAAGTGAAATACATCGAAGAATAACAAATTGATATGATTGTGAATTAAAACCAAGAGCACAGTTATTTCCTTCTCGAAAAGTTCCAGATTTTAGAGATTATAATGAAAACTAAAAGATAATTCAAGGAAAACAAATCTTATTTCAAGCGGGGAAGTTAGATTTGTATCTGTAGTTGCTAAATATTCTATTACCTCTGTTAACAAACGCATCTGATGCACGTGATCCCTCCCTGGAAACAATGGTTTTCTATTCATAAGCTCCAAATAAATGCATCCCACTGACCAAACATCGATGGCAGCAGTATAGTCAGAGGAATTTAACAGCAATTCGGGTGCTCTGTACCATCTTGTGACGACATATTCTGTCATGAATTCATCCTCGGAGGTTGGTCGAGCAAGACCAAAATCACATATTTTAAGGTCACAATTTGCATTGAGCAGTAGGTTGCTCGGTTTCAAGTCTCTATGAATAATGTTGCCAGAGTGAATGTACTTCAATCCTCTCAGAATCTGATAAAGGAAATACTGCAAAACATTGCAGTTTTAAAATAAGCCAAGTATAACAGAAAGTTCTATAAGTTGGGGCTAATTTGAACCATTGATTGGGATAGCTTTAAGCAGCAGAACAAGCAAGAACCTTACCTGACAGTGCTCTTCAGATAAACCTTGATTGGAGCGTATTATTTGGTGAAGGTCAGTATCCATTAGCTCGGTGGCAACGTAGACATCTGTAAATTCTCTTCTTAAAGGTGGAGGAATAACGTCTCTAATACCTATGATCTGTTCCAAAAGAACAAGATCTTAAAAGAAAGTCTCAACCTTAAAAGAAAATTGGTGCAATACAGCCTGCGGAATTTTTGAAACCACATTAAGTTGAACATAAGAATCGCATATTATAAAAGACAGTCCAAAGTTCAGAAAACTGAATCCAGTATTAATCTAATGTAACCCGATCAAGAAAGGAAATCGCTTATCTTAATTGAGTTCGAATGACAGATAGTTACCCATTATTGTTGTATTTGCAATGTTCCCCGTAATTAAATACCTTACTATTTAAGACAAATGACAAAGCCAACTATAATTGTTTGCTGAAAATCTAACGACAGAGGTCAAACCACCATCCTTTTACACTTTAAAGTGCAGAGCGGTTGTAATATTGAAGTGCTAGTGACTCTGATGAAGCTCTCAACTAATAAGATACAATCAAATAGGAAATGTTAAGATATGGATGTATATAAAGTAACTCGGAGAAAAGGTTTCTCACATTTTCGTGATCCAAATGCCGCAGCAGCTTAATCTCTCTGAGCGTTCGCTTTGCGTCCATTTGATTGTCAAACGCGTTGGCTATTTTCTTTATCGCAACCATCTCGTTGGTTTCTGCATTTAAAACCGAGCTTCGAACAAAACAAAAAACATAAATCAATACCAATACAAATAAAGGAAGTAATTCATCGAAACCAGAAAGATATGTATGAGCTTGGATGAGTAGAAATTCGATCAAATACCAGACGATTCCGTAGGCTCCACGACCTATCGGCATGATCGGAGGACGATACTTGCTAGTGATCTCGAAGAAATTTCCGAATATGTTGTACTGGACAAATTGACCTCCCTGAGTCGGGACAGCAGGAAAATCAGCGATGTTATTCTGAGTCATATCCGCCATTTCTGAATTCTGCTACCACAATCTCTCTTACTCTGTGAAGACTTTCTAATCTCAGCTTAAGAAATTGTTGACGAGGAAGATGAAGACCGAGACGAAGACCGGGAATTTATACCCAAAATTCAAGGAAAGAGAGATAAGGGCAGAGACTTCCTTTAGAGTAGAAGTTCGGAGTTAATGCGAGGAAGGTATACAGAAGGAGCGCGAAAAAAAGAAGACAACGCGTTCAACAGAAGCATCGAACGGTTGAGATCGTAGCCGCCTTTCATCTACGGCTGCAATTTTTTACATTTGTCAACGACCGTTTCCAAAGCTCAAATAAATCAATTCATTATTTTAAGATAATATTCTGATTTTCTTACGTGCAGATTTAAACGTGATATTCATTGACAAAACAAAAACTTGGGAACCAAGACCAAAGCAATACTAAGTAATTTTTATTAATAAATAAAATATTGAATCAAAATAAATAAATTAATCAAATATTATTTTTATATTTTTTGTTAAAAATTTAAATTTTTTAGACTCGGTAGAATTCAGTGGAAGAGACAGTGAGAGTTAAGGTTAAGATTCGAACTTTGCTCGAAAATCGTTCTGACCTGTGTGCTCTATCTATCTGGGGCAGAATATGAAATTATATATTAAGGTTAAGAAAATTCAATCGTTGTATGTATTATCAGAAAAAGACACGTTTCCGCTGAGAAAATTAAGATTTTGCAGCATAAAGCAAGTATTCACTGCATATACTTGTCTTCCACCGAGGAAAGCAAGTCCAGACACGTTTCCAAGGTGGAAAATACCAATTTTTCCAGCGGGTACTTGCTTTCCACTGTGAAAAATAAATCATTGACTGCAATTATTTCATGTACAGTTCTGTTGTTGTTAAAACAACCTATCTTTTGTGGAAAATTTTTTTTTATAATTTTTAACAAAAAAACGTTACAACGATATTTGTCTCGTTCACTTCTCATAGTTCAAGACTTAATTATTCAGGAAATTACATTAAAATTTGACTTATCGATGAGCGTATAGTTTAGAGTTTGTTTGGTAAGTTCTCGTTTATTTTTTTATAGTTCAAGGCTTTAATTATTCATAAAATTACTTTAGAATTCGACTTATTGTTGATATCATAGTTCAGTGTTTGTTTGGGAAATTCTCCATATAAAATTATAATTTACATGCAATGAAGAATGGGTCACAAATAGAAGACAAAGTACATAGGCGTGGGTTTAACCAAAAAAAGTGACACAAGGATGCTGAATTAAGGGTAGAAGTCCAACTACGTGGGCATATAATATATGTATATATTTGAATCTGCCAAACCTTGACTCGTCAACTCTGTACAGTTTTAGGTACTTCACTGTATATTGAAATCAACACGTGTAGTTGGATGATGGAGGCAAAGCCATTAGATTACGTTAATTAAAGAGATTAATTATCTTTAAACACGTTTAGTGTCAGAAGACGTTTGATTTGCTTGACCATATTAATATAAAAATGGACATACTTTAAGTCAAATTGAGTACATCTTGACAATAATATTTCAGAAAATCGACTTGCTTCAACTGATGGTGTTGGTCAGAGCCAGCCATTGCATTAGTTTCAGTCCTATTCTAAATGGCCTAGAAAAGAGTTAGCCTTTCCTTCAATATTAGGGAAGATGACAAATTAATCATTGTGGCGATGAATGACAAGTTAATCACTATGGTATATTTTTTAACAAATTAACCACTGATGTATGTAAAAATGACAAATCTAACATTGCAGTCACGTTTGCCGTTAAGAAGTTGACATGGCATAGCGATGTCTTGGGAGGACGCCTTTTCAAAATGTCCCTGACGTTCTGATTTTTAGAACGTAGGCGTTTGGTGTCCAGACAACGGCGTTCACCCAAGACACTGCGGTGCCTTGTCAACTTCTTAACGGCGAACGTGACTGCGATGTTAGATTTGTCATTTTTCCATACGTCAGTGGTTAACTTGTTAAAAAACATACCATAGTGGTTGACTTGTCATTGATCGCAAACGACGATGGTTAATTTGTCATTTCCCCTCAATATTATTACATAAGCTTCATTTTCACCCTTAAAGAATTCGTTAAATGAAAGATATTGTATACAAAAATTATAATTTTTGCAGTGAATATTTAACTTTTCACTGCAAAAATAAAGTCTTTGGAATATGACTTTTTTTCGAAGCAAAAGATACATTTTTGCTGTAAAAAATACTCTTTTTACATTGGATACTTATCTTTTGTTGCAGAAAGTAAATATTTGATTACAACTACTTCATAAACGAGACTGACACGGGAGTTTTTTTTACCTCAAAATTGATATTTTTCCATCTTCAATACACGTATAGTCTAGCGCATTGCTTCGTCATAGAGTGTGGATCTTTAATTTCATAAAAACATATGGTCGTAAAAACATTGGTGTTTGTGAAAGCGTTGATGTCTCCCATTTAACGGACCCCCTAACAATGAAGGTGTTCGTTGCTAATGCCTTAAAATTTGAGATATTAGATAACAAAAATAAAAATTCAAAGTGTTAGTTAAAAAGATTTCATACTTCAATGTTAATATTGATAATTACCCTAATAATTATAAGAGAAATTAACAAAACAACTATTGTACTATGAGGTTAATAATAAGTCAAACACCAAATAATTTTCGCTAACAACTTAAACACTGAACAATGGAAAATGGACGACGCAAACATCACTGTTACTTGTTGAAAGAAACATTACCGCGAAGATGATGTAGAAACATACTTTATGCAATTCTAATTTTACTTCATTTTTATGCTAAAATCACATTAATTGAAGCAATCTTACCTCGAAGACGATGCCAGGAAGCTTCGGCATGGTCTTATCGTCGTCGAAAATAATTCCCAAGATTTCAGTTTTCTGAAAACATTGTCAAACGTTGGCATGACTCACCCCTCCTCTCGATTCCAGTCGTTCATTTCTCATCACCATTTTCTCTTTTCTCTTTCTGGTCCGCCGTCGTCGTTCAATGCTCATTACCAATGTCTCACTTTTCGCAGAAGAAAGTAATATTTACGCTGCAGAAAGTAATCGTTCTGCGTGTAAAAAGTAATCTTTTAAATTTGTTTAGTGGAAAGACAATGTTCTGCAGCAGAATGACAATATTTTTAACAGAAAAAGTAACCGCGATATTTGCTTCGTTAATTTCTCGTAGTTCAGTGTTTAAGTTGTTAGCAAAAATTATTCAGTGGTGAACTTGTCATTAATTTTATAGTACAGTGATTATTTTGTTAATTTTCTTCATTATAATAATAATTTATTTAATTCGTGTATAACAAAAGGTATATTTTCAATGAAATTGTTGGACATATTTAAAAAGGGATATATTCCACAAATTTAAAATTTGAACGATATTGTTAACACCAACAAACATGCACGTGAATATACTGAGATTTGATATTAGTCATTAGTTAATGACTACTTATTAAGGGACATATTTTATGTAAATGTGATCACTTTGAAAATATAAAATAAAACTTGAATAAAAAAAAATAAGAATAATTAAAATAAAAAATAAGAATTATCGAAAAATCAATTCATTAGACCCATAAGGGGGTCTAACGTTAGGGAGCTCAACCTGGACCTTGATTCAACGAGTCGGTCTGCCCCACTGTGAGACCAAATAAAATCATCTCTCAACATAAATATAATATATGGGAATTTTATCTTATCATTTCATGTTTTATGCAAGTTTATGTTGAATTGTTGTTGATTACTTTCATTGACTGTGGATGTTGTTGTTGTTGTTATTAATGGTTGTAAAATTGTGTTAAGATGTAATATAATTTGATGGTGATAAGCAAGTAAATTTATGAAGGTGAATTATATTTGGAATGGAAATCAAAGGCTTAAACTGGGTTGCAAATGTCAGTAGATTATTGCGAAAGTCCAGATTAAAAACTGTAACGTCCCCCAGGCTTTCTAGTACAATATTGTCATCTTTGGGTCGAATCCCGCACGATTTTGTTGTTGGGGTTAGCCCAAAACGAGTTTTATTAGGTAATGAGGAAAACTATACTTATAAACCATGTATTTTCACTTTTCCAAACGATATAGGATTGTGCACATCCACTAATATGGATTAGACCCTCATATATGTCATTATGACCTTCATAGGGTGGACTACCACAAAAACACCCTCTTGATATTGGGCGTTCGGGTTTGTTGCGAGCTTCTGGAGTTGGGTTGCAGACTATAAGATGATAAAGTCCTCTTGGGAGTGGACATCCGTACTTGTAAATTGTCTTTAAAAAAAAAATGGTTGTGTAGGCGACCGTGGATGAGGTATAGGCATCAAGAAGTTGAAAGGTTGTCAAGTTGTAGTGGAGTATGTGTTATGTTTTGGTGATTACATTTAATCATTCAATGCTGCCTATGAAGAAGAGTATGATAGAGAATATTGACAACTCCAACTCATGACAAACCATAGTTGATTATTTTCACCTTGAGTGCTAAGGACAATCACAACATTTTAGTTTTCTCACTTCTGTCTACTTCTCGAAGGTTTATCAAATCCTAAAGATAACCGAATAGATTGATGTGAATTGTGTTACGATTGCAAGGTAATAAATGTTTATTTGTGTTTGATCTTTCAGTTTATATCATAAGAGGCTATGATATTCTTGTTGTTTTAAAGTTTGTGATATTGTTGAGAAAACATGCTGTGAGTTATGAAATGTTGCTTGTTGTTAACATATTATGATATTATATGAGATGATGTTATTTTTTAACTGGTTGTGATGATATTGGATCCTATAAAATGAGTAGATAACATGTTGTATTGTTTGTGATGCTATTGGTGCATAAAATGCTTTGTATTTATGATATATGCTAGGAACATAAATGCTTGGTTGATATGTTTGATTATGTGGAACTATAAGAATTGATGTTTTGCTTTGGTATAAGAGATTAATTGTGAATGAGTTATGATACATGTTATATGTTGTGGACTATTGGTATGATATAATGTTTGGCATGTATGAATGATCTTTAAGAATGAATGCCTTAAGCATGATAATATGCATTTCTCAAGCATCATGAAAAATGTTTTGTAAAAAATGATACAAAATAATATCTTTGCATATGTTTTTATATAGAAAGACTGAAAGACTAAATGTGAAATGTATGTACATAAATAGTCATTGTGGGGTGGAGCTTTAGTTTGGTTGTCTCGTATGTCATTGGACCAAATGATGCTTACTTTCTCTTAAATTGAATTACCCCCAAATAAGTGGACTGTAAAGTGAAAGAAAAGAAAAAAAGAAAAACTGAAACTATATGTGTAGCGACCTATTTTCATTTACTTAAAACATATAGATTTGGAACACTTTTTCATTTCATAAAACATGGCGTAACGGAAGACTTTTTGTAAATAAAAACATTTAAGAATATTATAATAAAAGCATTTAAGAAGAATAATGAAATAAACACCATAAACAAAATTTCTTTATTTAAACATATTTTGTTCAAATACATTTTCATAACTTTAAAACACATTTTTCCTTTCTTTTATCATTTAGCCCAACCAACACAAAGTCTGCAACGCATGAATCCTCCATTAACTGCTCCTTTCTTTTTTTACCTTCAGGCTTACCTACTCACAAGACTTAAACTATAAGTCTAACGTTCAGTAAGAGATAGAGTGCAAATGATGGTCATGTTGACTCAATGTTCATGTTGTCCATTTCATAAAAGAACCTATATTTTCTGTCCATTATTTATTGCCACATACCAGTTTAGAATGTTAGGGATTACCAATCCAAGAGAAGAGATACATCTTAGGGTCCATATTGGGCAGCACTGTCACCCAATCCCGACGAGGGATTAGATACATTCTCTTGTAGTTCTCCCAAGCAAGACCGTTGCTGATTCCCCTAACCTCCAATGTCTATTTACGTTTATTCAGTCTATTTCATTTACATTTATTGATACAAGGGGGTGGTAACCATACAGCCCAAATGGATATTGTTCGTTTTGGGTGAACTTCGACCCACACAAAGTTGTTTTTGGGCCAGCGTCCTATACCACTAGCGCAAAATGCGTTCACTTGGTATAAATGTGCACCCACTTATCATTTACATTACACTGCATATGCATGCAAACAATTTCATATCATAACTAAATCATGATGCATGAAATGCGTATAATCAATATAATGCAAATTATCATCTACACAATTCCTACCACAACATATTACATTTCTTTCTTTGTCTGTCATTAACAATCAACATTTTATTATTTAATCACAACAATACTAATCTCATATATTTCCTATAACTAATCACATATGAGTATACAAGTAATCTAAACCCTAAACCCTAAAAAGTGAAAGTAAAAAACCACAGAACCCGTAGGCCACTTAATCAAATCTTCCAGTAGACCACTATAACAAAAATAATGGGTACACCAAAGTTCTCTCTAGCTCAACAAATTAGAGGCATACAATATTCATCAAGATTAAAACAACAATCTTGGAAGATAACAAAACGTAAGAGAGGATAAACCTAGGGTTACCAAATTGCAGTATCGTTTTTAGCCCAACAGACCTCTTTAGAAAACTTAGACGACGATCTGCACTGTTCAGAATATACCCCTTGATGTCGCGAACCTACAGTTGAAATTTGACAACGATCCAACAGTAGAAACTTTAGAAAACGCAATTCTCGTCTTACTGCCTCTAAAAATCCGAAAATATTTTTTTTTTATTCTATCTTCTCTCTCACTCTTATTAATCACAAAACCCCCCCTTTTATACTCAGTTCAAAAAATATGGGCCGAGCCCAACAATAAGTATCCGTTGCAGAAAGTGTAATTTCTGCAACAGATACTTGCCTTCTGTTGCAGAAACGTGTTTTCTATTCTTATATCAGTCAATGTATCAAAATATACTATTCTAGATACAATAATCGAATGATTTTTAATATCAGCTTCGTATTTCTTGTTTGTCAATTCAGTCCTGAAGACTGATGAATATAAACAATCTGATATATGTTGGCAACGAACCAATTAAGAAATTGGTCGTATTTGAGGTTGTGCTTTAGGTTAGAGTAGAGCTTCACTGTCTGATTGTGCTAAGAAAACTAAGATTATATAGCGAAAGGTAAGTATTCGTTGCGAAAAATATCATTTTCTTAGCAGATACTTAGTAGATTATTTAAAAATTTTTAAAATTTTAACGAAAAAATAACAACGAGATTTGACTTCTTCATTTCACATAATTTGAGATTTTAATTGTTCATAAAATTATTTTAAGATTTAATTTATTATTTATCTAATAGTTCATGATATGTTTTGTTATAGCAGAGGGAAAAAATAATTAATTAATTTTTTATTTTATGGATGTTGGCAACTAAAATAATAAAAATAATATTCAAAATTCAAAGTTTAAATCTAGAATAAAGCAATTCCACCTATTTCTTTCTTTAATGTCCCCACTTCCCACCTCCCACTTCTCTTCCCTTCGCTTTAGTCTTTTCTTTTGTGTAAAATAGGAGGAAAGTTCCCTCTGCTCCGGCGCTCTGCCTCTGAGTGAAGAGAGAAAAGCTCTGCTTTGCATTTCCTTTCTCTCAGAAAAACAGTTGAGAGAGAGAGAGAGAGAGAGAGAGAGAGAGATGGATTCGGAGAATGAAACTCTGGCTGCCGCAACAGAAGGACTCTCTACTCACGGCGGAAAATACGTGCAATACAATGTTCTCGGGAATCTATTCGAGGTCTCCGCGAAGTATGTTCCTCCGATCCAACCGGTTGGTCGAGGTGCGTACGGAATCGTATGGTGAGATTCTGGTTCTTTCTCTTCTTTATCTCTTTTAAGATTCTGATTCTCTCTCATGGCTTCTTAAAATCCTTGTATTGAGGGATGATGCTCAGTTCATGCTGTTGGAATCTCAGTACTTCGATGTTGTTTTACTTTTTTGTTGAATAGGTAGCTAGAACCTTCATTGCTCTAGCTCGAGGAAATAGATTTAATGACTCGAAGCTTATTGAGATTTATATTATCTATCAATTTCAGCTGTGCTTCGAATTCAAACACGAATGAAGAAGTTGCAATCAAGAAGATTGGGAATGCATTTGACAACAGGATTGATGCCAAGAGGACACTTCGAGAGATTAAACTCCTTTGCCATATGGATCATGATAATGTATTAATTGGAGTTGCTTTTAGTCAGTCACTATACGCTGATCATCTACCTTCTTTCTTGGTTTGCAATATCTATAATTCCATGAAAGAATGCCGAGTTTTTTATGGCCTAAGTGATTTTTTTATGCATTGCTGATATTGTCCATGATAAGGGAACCATTTGATGTTCCATGCCAGTCTAATGATCTATTTCTTTGTCCATGTTCAGATAATTAAACTTAAGGACATTGTACTACCACCAGAGAAAGAAAACTTCAACGACGTGTATATTGTCTATGAATTAATGGATACTGACTTGCATCAGATAATACGATCCACTCAGGATCTGACTGATGATCACTGTCAGGTGAGTTGTTCTTCAGTGGCAGGTATATGTAGGTAGTTGTAGCTCTTCATAACTGACATTCTGCACCTTCGAACATCTTTTACGTGAGAAGACTCACTAAAACTGAATCTTTCTTCTGTTTTTAGTTGCAATTTTACAAATGAGGAAAAACATTATAGCTATAGGCGTCTCTATGTCATTTAATTAATTTCTGGAAGTTGTTTGATAACTTGTGAAGCCATATTTATAAAAACATGTTGTTTTATTTCTACTATTGGTTTGGTAAATTTCCTTGTAGTTAAGATACGTAGAAGTTATCATATTCAAATCAAAGTTGTGAGGTGGCCCAGTTGGGATTCGGAAAAATATGTTTAAATAACTTGCCCATGTAAATTGTTTGAAGACCATGAATTGAGCGGACAACATACGGGCAGCACTCCTAAGAGTTCTCTTGCTGAACTACATACCGATGCTGTATGGGACTTGTGTGGAGCCTGAACAAAGGAGGGTTTAAAACTAATTCTTATTGCCCATTGTATTTTTTGTCTATTTCCACGTGTGAATCATCTATGACTGAAAGCGAAATAAAGTAGAGATGCTTTGACTATTTCCACTCTTAAAAAGAATCAATGTCTTGTCACAGTTCTCTTTTAAACCAGACTAACTTCTGTGTCTGGCAGGACTTTAAATCATATGTAGAAAATGTACTTGCTGATAGAAAACACATGAAATTGAGTTGGTGGAAAAAAAATGAAAATGTAGTTGGTGGAGGTTGCCTACCGGTTAAAAGTTTTTAATTTGATTGAGTTTGGCAGTACTTTCTATACTAATTATTGAGGGATATGAAGTACGAAAATATGAAAATTCTGTTGGTGGAGCAAAGAAATGAAAATGTAGTTGGTGGAGGTGACCAACTAGTTAAAATGAGTTCATTTG
Organism: Begonia loranthoides; assembly: GCA_022433065.1. Classification (NCBI taxonomy): domain Eukaryota; kingdom Viridiplantae; phylum Streptophyta; class Magnoliopsida; order Cucurbitales; family Begoniaceae; genus Begonia; species Begonia loranthoides. The sequence continues at coordinate 37,538,370 of CM039470.1, forward strand.
ATTGATTTTTTGCAGTATTTTCTGTACCAATTATTGAGGGGTTTGAAGTATGTGCATTCTGCGAATGTTTTGCATCGAGATTTGAAACCAAGCAACCTGCTTCTCAACTCCACTTGTGACCTCAAGATTTGTGACTTTGGGCTAGCTAGAACTACCTCAGAGTCGGACTTCATGACAGAATATGTCGTGACTAGATGGTACCGTGCCCCTGAACTGCTTCTCAATTGTTCAGAATACACAGCAGCGATTGATATTTGGTCAGTAGGGTGTATTCTTATGGAGATTATAAGAAGGGAGCCACTATTTCCTGGCAAAGACTACGTCCAGCAATTGGGGCTTATCACTGAGGTATATCACGGCTGAGTTCTTCCTTCATTCAGTTTTCTCAAGATTTATAGATGTACAAAAAGAGATCAATGCTTGAACCCTTCATCTGTGATTTTCCTGAATCAGGCTGCTCTTTTCACTTGCAGCTGCTAGGTTCTCCAGATGATTCGGATCTGGGATTTCTTAGAAGTGATAATGCTAGGAAGTATGTGAAGCAACTCCCACATTTTTCTAAACAACCCTTTGCTCAAAAGTATCCGGATCTGTCTCCGTTGGCAATTGATCTTGCAGAGAAGATGCTTGTTTTTGACCCAAACAAACGAATCAGTGGTATGCACACTTTCATTTATCATAATTTTAACAAGCTATTGTTGAAGTACTCTACATTTTGCTAAATCAAGGCTTTATATGATTTCTATTTAGTTGATGAGGCATTGAATCACCCATATCTATTATGTCTTCATGAGATCAATGAAGAGCCAACTTGCCCTTCTCCATTTTTCTTCGATTTCGAGCATGCCACCTTGAGCGAAGCAGATATAAAGGAGCTCATATGGGGGGAAGCCCTCAAATTTAATCCAGATTTTCTGAAGTAAATCACGGTAATGTCTGTAATGTTTTGATGAGTGTAGTATATAAAAAAGACGTATACTTTCTTGTATAGCAAGGATTGAGCTGGTGTTTCAAGAGTGATTGAGAGATTCATTTCATAAAGAGAAGATGTATTCTCATTTGGGTGTGCTAGGAAAATTTATCATTACAGAAATTAAAATCCGAACAATCATATATTTTGGTTGAGTAAGAGTTAAGAATGCACTTATCCAAATTCTGTTTAGACTATTTCGGAAAGCTCACTGTTCGATAAATAGTCGATCTGCTCAGTCTCGGCGCCACCACCGAAGGGGTTTCGCATTATAAACTGCGGAAGCAAGACTCTTTAGGTAATTATACATTATGAGCTGCGATTATTATATTTCGATTTTGATACTGTGAATTTTTTCATTTTCTTGTGATTGTTTTTGTGTAGTTAGGATATTTCGCATATATATATATATATATATATATATATATAGAACAAATTATGGGACAGCAGCTCGAATTTGCCAAAAGAACTGATCAGGTCTGTTCTGTCTAACCAGTTTTTTCTGTTCTTGAAAACCATAACACTCGGGACTTTCGCAATGTTTTGTTTCCATAAACAAAAATGGTGATAAACAGTTGAGAATAGCTTTAACAAATGTGATTTGAAAAACTGTTTCTCGAGATCTAATCTTGAAAGACCAGGTTGTCGAAGAACTGCTGCTGTGTTCAGGGAAAGAGGGAAGATCCTGTTCTGCGACAGCCTTAAGAAGCTCTGCCGGAGTTCTGAGCAGAAAAAGTGGGAATCTTGGTAATCTGAGCAGCTGTTTACAGCAACAAAAATGGCGTCGAATTGGCTTCTTTAAATCTTCAAGTAGACGAAAAATATTGTATACCTATGGCTTTTACACTTCGCTAATCTCACCGTCCTTGCAGTTTCCCACCCACAAGTACATCGTCGAGGCTTTCCGCGATGGCAGAATTCGACAGCAATCCCTCCTCGGAGACTGCGAAAAACAGTTTCGAACCAGCCATCAAATGCAAGTATATAATACTACCACTCTGAGCTCGCGATTAAACAGAGAGAATGGTTACCTTCTTCCATCGATTAGGATCAGGCTTCTTAAACACTACAACGGAGTCTATTCTCTCCGGCGAATCCATTTTCCAACGGCAAGTAGGGTGCCGCGATCTCTGGCGAGCGTATACTCCGACGGTCTGTTTTCTCGACCGATCGTATTTGGAACTGCTCATGTAAAATGTGTAGGGCTTTTCGCAAGGATGCTTACTGACAGGTCTGGTGTTGAATGCGTAAGCAGTGTAGTCTGCTCTTCTGTACCAGTTTAGGAATGTTCTGGTCGGCATTTCTAATTCTCGAGGAGAAATCATTCCTCTCAAGATTTGAACGACGAATCCCCAGGAAACGGTGATGGACCAGAATCGCCGTTTGTCGTAGCAGATGGATTGTTGCATTATGCTTGCTGAGTCGAGTTTGACGGATTGGAAGAAGCGTTGGAGGGCTTTGGTTCTGCTCATTCGTGGGAAGATTGGTTCGACAACGTCGAGGTGGTGCAGAGACAACAATGGCGTCACTGGGTGGGCTCCGAGAAGGCCCAGTAGATCTCCATACACGTCGTACTGCGCAGGAAGACAGTAGTCCAACAAAAAAAAAACATCAAAATGAACATCGTTTGATCTTCATGATTTTGGATGATTTAAAGCTTAAAATCTTGATGCAGAAATACCTGATGAAATCCAGGTTCTTTGGTGAGAGGAACTCCGAGCTCGGCCATGCAAGCTTGAATTCTGTCATCACTTCCGTACAGCCCTGGATATCTCTGAATACAGCGATCTTGCATCTTCTCCAACTCCCTCGCTAATGGATAACTTATGGCGAAGCCGCCTCCTCCGTACGCCATCGCATACGAGAAATACATATTCTGAATATGACTCTCCGACGAGCTTCCGACGTAATAAAACTGCCGGTGATCGTACTTCGACAAAATCCTAACCACATTGTCCACCACAAATACTGTATCGTCATCTCCCATCACGAACCACCGGACGTCTTTCAATCCGAGCCGGAGAGTCTCCGACACTAGTCTCGATATCCTCAGCGCCGATCTCTGCCCCTGCCGATTTGTGTATTTGAATTTCGAAGTGTCCCCGGAGATTCGAATCTCCGGCAGCCCTTCGTTTTTCTTTATCCTCACGTTTTTATCCAGCCAAACAACCCCTCTCGTCTCCTTCGGCCTCCACCATTGTTTTATGTAATCCTTCCGCTTCTCCCACAAATTCGACGACGCAGCGATTCCGAAAACTACGTGTTTCAGCTCTGTATCGGAACGCGATTTCCGAGGAGGAAGAGGTTCGTCCTCCTCTACTGCTCCCTCCTTCCATCGTTGTATTTCAGAGGAAGAAATATTGGACAGGGTTTGTAGATGTTCTTCTGTCAGAGGATCTGACAATAGATAAGAACAGTCAGGGCGGTCGGCGAAGAGAAGACTCCCGGAAAAGAGAATAAAGATGAGAGAAAGAACGGAAAATAACGAGAGGAGGATAGCTCTGAGTCCGAAAAAAGACATGCGCTGGTGAGAGGAGGAAGAAGACGAAAGTGGTTTTTTCTCTGAATCCTCAACCTTGTCCTTCACACTTAGCTTATTGCTATTTCCCATAGCTTCAGTTCTGGCAATGGAGGGAGGCGATGATGAGAGCTCGACCGCTCTTGGACTGAGAATTCCTCGGATCGAAGGGAGAGAGAGAGAGACAGAGACACAGACAGATTGATATAACAGCATAGAAATCTGTTGGAGACCGAACCGAAATGAAGTGCGAGTAAAAGGGAAGCACCCAATTTACCATATTATTTAAATATAATCTATTTATTAATATATAATTATTTTATTAATAAATAATTATATATAATATGTAACAAAAGACAGTATTATTGTCAAATATAAAGTTAAATTTTTGGGATGGTTTGCAATTGAATTTCCTCGTTCTTGGAGCAGGCTCCCTGCACGATGATGACGAGTCGATTGAAAACAGCACTAAAATTCTTAATTCTTTTTATAAAATTCGGCTCCATGCAACGATGTGTCGTGTCAGTTGCATTGGAGGGTGGACGACACTTGTTTGCTTTTATTGGAGCATTACATTTATTTGAAAAATAAACCAACCATATAATTTTTATTAATAAATAAAATATTAAATTATAAAAAAGAAATTAAAAGAGACCGTCAGGGTTAGAGTTTAAAATTTGTTCAAAAATTACCTTGTATGATTGTTCTATTTGAGGTGGAACGTGAAGTTACATACTAGGATTAAAGAATCTCAATCGTCGTATATATTTTTTTTAGTGGAAGACATATTTATGTTGAAGAAATTAAGATTTTACAGCAAAAGATAAATATTCGCTATAAAAAATACGTTTTTCAATAGTGGATATGTATTTTTCGCTGCGAAAAGTAAATCCTTAATTACAACTACTTTGTGTACAAGTCTGGTGCGAAAAGACGACCAATCTGGTACAGAAAAAAAATTTGAATTTTTAACGAAAAATGTGATAGTGATGTTTGCCTGATTCATTTATCATAATTTAGCGTTTTATTTATTAGCAAAAATTATTTAGTCTTTGCATTGTTATCGATCTCATAATTCAGTGCTTTTTTAGTTAATTACTCTATTTGTTTTTAATAATTTTCTATTAATCAGTAAATTATGGAGCTCGGAAAGTATAGTTATCAAAGTGATTTGGGTTGGGCTTTTTATTGGGGGAAATATTACAACCTTATTGGGCCTATATCTTGTTGGGCCTGCATCGAAGGCCCGGTAAAGGCCCATGTATTTTTAATGTTTTTTTTAATTAATTGAAACGGTTACCAATGAGTGAAGCAGGCACGCTCTCGCTCTCGCTCTCGCACATGTAGGCAATAATTTCTCTCTCTCTCTCTCTCCCTCCCCCTCTCTAACTAAACTTTATTTATAAGCTCCTAACTATCATCATTTTTCAGCTCTCTCCACTCCCCTCCTTGCTGCCTTGGATTCCCCCTCCCCTCTCTTGCCGCTCTGCCGGAAAATCTGTTTTCTTCTTCTTTGCTATCTGCCAATTTAGATTCCTCAAGAAATTCGGAGTTATCGCTTCATTTTCTTGTCTTGTAAAGCACAACTCTGCTCTCAACTGCTTGTTTGCTTCTCTTAAGGAGCATTCTTGTTTTTGCCATCCAGAATATTCTGTCTTTCTTCTTTCTTGTTTTTCGGTGATTTCTTGTTTTTATTTTCTTTTTTTCGAGGAAAATTCTGCGTTAGCTCGTTCTAAGAGCTTCAATGGCGGATGAGAATAGTTTTAAATCTAAAGAAGTGTCGGCGATGATAAAGCAGGGCTTCATTTCTGACTTGGCGTTCTCATTTTCACCATCAAGAATCTCTAACAATGCAGCGGCGTCGACACTCTCTAAGGTTTACTCTCCCTCTGGTTCCCCGTCGTCGAAAGAGCTTTCTTCCCCTCCGCCTCAATTGTCGGCCTCAATTCAGTCTCTGACTCGCCCGACTCAGATCCAAACGCTTTACGACATGATGTCTGAGGAGCAGCTCCGAGAGTCCAAACTTTCTGATGAAAAGCGCCGGCAGCTAAACGACCGTGTATCGAAGCTCTTGGACGGTGCGCCTTTTTGCAATCCTAATTTATGGGGATTCAGTGATGTGAGACTTACTGTAGTCGCTAGAGATGGATTTAGGGTTTCAATGGACGTGCACAAGAACGTTCTGGCTGATAAGAGCCGGTTTTTCGCCGAGAAGCTCCGGCGAGAGCGGGGTATCTCACACTCTGTTGAGATCAGTGACTGTGACGATGTGGAGGTGTATGTGGAAACCGTGGTGTTGATGTACAGTGAGAATTTGAAGAAAAAGCTGATTGGTGAGAAGGTTCCTAAGGTTCTGGGTCTGCTTAAGGTAAGCATTTTTCTCCAGTCATTCAATAGCTTGGTAGCTTTCTGTGTAATTGATTAATTCCAAAAGAATTCTACTGCAAAAGAACTCATTTCATATTTATAGCTATGCGTTTTTCCTCTTTTTGGTTGTGAATGGAATAGTAAAATATTCCAACTCTGAGGTCTGTTCGTTGTGGTGAGCTGGTTTGTTCTATTTTTTTTATTTGTAAACGAATTTACTGCTTTATACTGATTCCAGTGCTTGACCTGTTTATGTGACTTTGAAAGGGACGCTTGATTAACGTAATGCTGAATTGAAATGTTCTGTAACATTTATGTTATGTCTTAGGTTTCTGCAGCCATCATGTTTGATTCTGGAATTGAGTCTTGTTTGGGTTATTTAGAAGCTGTTCCATGGTCTGATGATGAAGAAATGGAACTCATATCTACTCTAAGTCAACTTAAGCTTCATATATCGGTCGCTGAAGTCTTGCAAAGGGTGTCATCGCAGCCATCTACTTCTGCAAGAACGGATGACATCTTATTGAGATTACTTTCTGGTGTTACACAGGCCAAAGATGAAAAAGCTCGTGGAGAAATGAAAATTCTCATCTCTCGTTTGCTTAGAGAAGGAATGTCCTGTAATAGTAGACTAGACGTCTGTAAAGATATACTCTATCATCTATGCCATGGATGTCTCAGCTCTCTTATCTTATGCTTATCTGAAGCTACTGGATTGGAAAATAGCAGGGAAGATAGGGGAGTTTTAATGGCCGAAATAGCTCGAGAGGCTGAAAATATGCAGTGGATTGTTGATATATTGATTGAAAAGAAAATTGGGGATGAATTTGTAAAGTTATGGGCTGATCAGAAGGAGCTGGCAGCTCTACATTTGAAACTTCCCACCATGTATAGGCATGAAATAAGTCGAATCACTGCACAGCTTTGCATTGCAATTGGAAGAGGGAAAATTTTGGTTCCGAAAGACACCCGGTTTGCTTTGTTGTCAACTTGGCTTGAAGCTTTATATGAAGATTTTGGATGGATGAGAAGGGCTTCAAGATCAGTTGATAAGAAATTAATTGAGGATGGATTGAGCCATACAATTCTCACTCTTCCGCTCCCACAGCAACAGACTATATTGCTTAATTGGTTTGATAGATTTCTGAGTAAGGGAGATGATTGCCCCAACATTCAAAGAGCATTTGAAATTTGGTGGAGACGATCCTTTGTTAGACAACATGCAGATGAGGGCGATGGTTCCCACTTGCAGATTATGGTTCGGGATTTTACAAACTGAAGGCTATGGACATCTAACCAAATTATCAGATTTTAAATGGACAGGTATGCAAATTTTATTTAACAAAGTTAATTTCTTTTAATCAGTGTTAGAGTTTGGCGCGACCCAAATTCTAGTTGGGTCAGCTCTGCCTGTATTCAATATTAGAGTTTTTTATATTAATCTATATATTGTTGTTTTAGTCGCAAAATTCATTGTACCCTGATTTGATTATAGTGAATTTTCTCCTTTCGCTCGTGGTTTTTTTCGAAATGATTTCCCACGTAAATCTCGGCATTCCATTTCCGTGTATTTTCATTTTCAGATTAGCGATCATTTTTCAACAATATCCAGAATTTTCAAAAATATTTAACAAAAATTCATGTAATCACATTTTTGATGTTTTCCAGTTCTATTTGGTGGACAACGAAGGCTCGGCAATGTAGAAGAATGGTACCTGTATTACATGAAGGACATGAAGGAAATGAAAACGTAACAAGACAGATCTCGTGCTTACTACTCTCTGCCATAGCGGCATGTTAGTCAGGGATACAATAGCAACGGCAGAGATCAGACCAGGAAGAAAAAGACTTTGGAGGCTGAATTACTTCCCTGTGTATACCTGGAAAACGGTCAGGTTTGGCCATTATTAGCAATATTTAGACGTTCTTTACAGTCTAGAGTTCCCTAACTTTGTTTTGCTTTTCTTTCATTTGTCAAAAATGAATTCCTTGAGCAGAACAAGAGCAAACACGGTCGTGGAGAACTCTACGAACAGAGCTGTCGACTGTCGTCGGGGATTTTAGAACAGTTGGGAGGAAATAAGAGGTATGATTCAGCACATTCATGCACTTGAGTGTACCCAGAGTTGGAAATAGATCGGAATTTTAGGTGGTGAAAAGGGAAAGTTTTAGTTTAGCGCCTGATTTAATATTAGAACCAGGCGGAATTCTCGAAGTTGGATGCCATTAAGGATATGTCGGTAGTTTTTGTTCTGAGTCACGTGGAAAAGGAGATTAAATTGACGAGGACATTTGAATAGACCGTGGGGCCACATTCTGTCCCGACAAAAAAGGTAATTAATAGAATTGGTCGTAGTCACCACGAAAGGTAACACCGCATATTTAGTGCGTTTAAGACGGTCCTTTTCTTGTTACAGTTTTTGGCAAATCAGCAAAACAATAGTTGAATTATGGGTCTACAATGAGAAATGAAGAATCTAAATGTTGACGAAAAGTTGTTAAAGAAATGTTGAAAACGAAAAGATTTATGTACAAATAAAACAAAAGCATCGAGCACAGGCACAGAAGAGTCCGCCAAAAATGAAGGACGCATCGCCAGTCAATAAAAGAAGAGATACTATAATTCAAATTGTGGTAATTTTATGGTTGTCACCCTACCATCAATGATAGAAAAGGTTCTCTCCAGTACAACATGCATGCTCACTTGATGCACAACAGTGCCCGCAATTGAAGGGCAGGGGCAGATTCCCCAACTATGGCAAGAAATTGACCTGCTCCAAGGACTCCAAATGAAATGGAGTCCAGACTTCATGGATAAATAGGATAAAATAGTACAACAGCAGCAGCAAAATAAAGAATAATCTACCAAAACTTGACTCAAATATGGACATTTCTACAACTTGTTGAGGGTTTGGGTTTGGTTTAACTCCGGCGACTTCAGCTTTTCCTTGCACTGAGCTGGGATGATAATTCACAATGACGAGGAATGACTCACGATAGAATTGCATCAGGTCCATAAGGCAGGTGCGGTGGCACGTTCACTCTGTTCAGAAAACACCATAAGCTGGGGAAGATGGAAGATCCTTAAAGAAACATACTCATTATTCACTAATTCCAGGTATAATGTAATAATAGCAATATTGAAACCACATTAAATCCATGACGGATAATCCACAAGTAATATTTCTAGCACGCCCGGGCCAAATTTTTGCAGGGATATGACAAATTCAAAGTCATGAGAAGTCTCCAATCTTCATGCCAGATCTATCGGTCAGAAGCCAAGCTGGCCAAAAGGCATAGGGCCTAGGCTGAGCTGGCAGGCTCATCTCACTGATTGTGTGCTTTTATTGGATAACTTCGTGAGTTTCGCAGATTTGGGAAAGAATTCCATGAATTAGGAAACCTAATCTCCAAACTCATCTCTCATTGGCGAAAGCTACCTACCTTGTTTTACTGAAGCTGTCCTTTCAAGCTTTAATTGTCTTAGATCAATGAATGAGAAGGAAGAGAGTGAATAGGGCACAGGAAATGAAGTCATCCAGGTTCGGTGCGCAAACACCTATCTAAAGAACCTAAACACAGAAAGGCACTTAGCACCCGCCCACCCGGATCAAGGGTCTCCCCATTATCTTTTATTGAAGAGGAAACAAAAAGTGCTGAGTTAGAATCTCATTCCGACTAAGGGTCCAACTAAGGATTCTTGTGGTTCCAGAAGATCCAGCAACAGGAGAACCAGGAAAGGAGAAAAAATGGGAACTGTTAACTATTGACCTTAAATTCATAAACGATTCTTGCATTTTAATTGCAAATTGCCGGTAGGCTACCCAACAGAGGTAGAGAAACTAAGGAGGTGCTAAAGGTAAAAAAGAGCACAACACCATGGGATCGGGGAGCACGTAGCTCTCCCTTCCCAGAGCGGGAGATACACACACCGCTACTCCTTCAGAAACCAGAAATCCAAAGAAAGATAGGACACAGAATAAGGACCTAAAGTTGTTCGTCGAATGACACCGAGAACCAAAAGATGTCTATCAGGCAGATGAAGTTAATAACTGACGATGGACGAGTGAACCTTCAACAATTTTTTTCTCAATATCTTTCTTCACACGACTTACTAACCCCTACTATGAGCTTTTTGTTCTACAACTTCATATGGAAGAAGGAACTTGATTCAGGTGTTCATTAGTCCTTATTGCCAAGTGGACAAATAGCTTTAAGAGTTTAAGTTGCTGGATATGTGTTGTCCTCCACACTTTGACATGTCTATTACAGTTTTTAAGATTTTAAGCATCAACACGATAAATCCATTTAATATTTCCATATTTAGTGCTTCTTAGTTAAGGACACAACAACAAATAGTATATGAGAATCATACCTTTGTCTAACTTTTAGAGCGCCTGTGCCTATCTTCATTGGTATACCCATTATAATGCATTCACTTACTCCTTCAATTTTGTCCTCAATCCCGTGCACAGAAGCATTAACCAGGTGGTCAGCTGTTTTCTCAAACGAAGCCAACATCAATACACTCTTGTCCATTTTTTGAATGCCAAATCTCGTGATACCAAGAACATCACCCTGTCACAAAAGCAAGAAAAAGTAAAATGCTGTTTATAGTGGCAAATGCATCAAAATACTGCTTTCGAGGAGATCTTACTCTAAAAGTCATCACATCTGCTAAAAGCATCATGTGGCGTATGTCTATGCTCATCCCATGACTTTCCATGGTATACTTTATCTCTTCAATTATACACTTCCTTGCAGCTTCAATTCCTAGAGTCTGCTGCACTTCAATGATATGGTTACTCTTTGTGTTACATCCATCAACCCCCTCGATACCCATGACTGCTTGAAGGCCAGTTCTGAGCAAATATACAAGATATGTTATCCTTATTGTTGGAAACGGGAGACTATCGTGACATACAAATCCTAAAAATGATTAATAATGCATTGATAAAGCAAAATATTGAGTAGGTCAGAGAACATAATCCTAATGATTACACAGTAAGTTGATCCAAGACAGTTCACTTTGCCAATCACTGCGTGCAGACAACAGATGCTAGCTTTTAACAATCAATAAGATTACCACTAAAGCTTACGCAAAATGATTAATTCTTTAAATGAGACAGCCAAACATTTAGCCAAAAGAGAAGCAAACAAAATTCTACATTTTTTAAACCATCAGTAAGATATTAAATCTATTTGTTACAATCTCTCATCATAGAACCAACTTCACCACCTTATTACATACTCACCAGAAATCAGGAATAAATGATAGAACCAATATCAAATGATTAGTTTGTCACACATATGGCACTGGATACCACTAACACCAATCCATGTAATCATATGGCAGGAAACACCACTCCCCTTGACATTGGTGAAATATAGAAAATTTTGGCATTAGACAAGTTAAGTGAAACCCAGAATTATGAAACCATCATGCTAGTTCTTAGACAAGGCTGAAACGCAATTATCTTTTTTTGTTTTCTTATTTATATATGTAAAATGGATTTTTTATTTTTGAATATTTGCTTTCAATACAGCTAACAATAAGAATGCAAATAGAAAATAATTTCATCTTCAAAATAATATCCATACTAACCCTTCCACCAACAAGCTGAACTTTTTTTGCTTCTTGGATTTATCCATTTCCTCTTTTATGACAGCACGCTCAACAGTTTTTATTCCCTGTTTCCATTACAATACTGATTATACTTCTACTCCAGATAGTCCAACAAAATGAGAAATACTTTTCTATGGGCCGAATACTAATTCTATAAGTTTTGAAAATCTAACCTTCACAATAACTAATGGAAGCACATTCTTGAGAGAGTGGAGTTGAAAATGAAATTTACTTCTATCAGCTTCTTGAGGAGAGACTCGTAACTTTTGATAATCCAAGACACTGATATGCTGTTAAAAATACCATAATATTAAGATAAACATAAAAAAAAAGGGTACAATAAGTGAAAACCCCTATAATCACACTCACCTCTGCCTTTAATTTGATTTTGGGGGTTTTTATGATTGATTCTTTTACAACATCAGCATCAATATATAATTCTGCTTCTTTGATTCTATCCATATCAAGTTTAATTTCTATGGATGACAATCTTGAGCTCATTACGATCTTTATACTCTTGGCAATCTGATCCAACATAAGATAGACAAATGGATGAGTGGGAATATATCGATTCACTTCCTTATACATAAATAATACAGTGATATTTTCATCGTCCCATAATGAATTAATTGGTTCAAGTCCTGCTCTACACTTCTTAGCATTCAGAGTTCTCCAAAACTGCCTACTCTATCATAAAAACCTCATTACATTTATAGAAATGAAAAAAAGGGACAATGCCATTTTATTTTGACCAAATAAGAAATCAAAATGCCAAAAAATTCCTCATGAATCCTGAGAATTATGCCGCTTTTTGACACATTAAGGAGGAAATAGTTCTTCCAGCTTACGTGCATTGCATCTCTAAGACTACATAATCAGAGAGTGACTTGCCCTTTTAAGTAATGCCAAGTTCGACCAGCTATGTCACTCAAACCCTTTGGATACACTTCTATTACATTTATTTTACTAACTCTAGGAGAAAAGGTCAAGTGCAGTATTTATAGCAGTTCTTAGTATCGCTTGTTAAAGAGAGAAACGTCTACCACAATACATTTTAGCTTTGTGGAATAAAAAAGACGCATACAAACACCATTTCAGCGATAAATTTTAAGCTACATACCTGTCCTAAATTTGTTTTCTCAATCTGAGCTTTTACCATACGAGAAATATTGACATTATCATCATTCTTCAGTGCTGCAGTGATGATTGGTGTACTAATCTTTTTTGCTCCATTAATAATTTCTTTAATTCGAGGAACTCCAAGCGTAATATCTGATCAAGAGTCAAAGGATCAAAATGAAAATTACCAGTATTCAATACACTTTCAATCCAACAAACATAACTAAATTTCGAGAAGCAATTATGTCCTCAGTCAAGGATACTCATGCTTGCAACTCCGGCAAAGTGAAATGTTTTCAATGTCATTTGTGTTCCGGGCTCTCCTATACTTTGGGCTCCGATTGCTCCAATAGCAGTTCCAGATTCAATCCGTTTTGTATGATAACGAGACATGCAGGTATCCAAGAAAACCTGAGAATGATACACTTAATATTTCATCACTTCTGTACGTCCTTTGTTTTCCTTCTGATAACATGAATAAAATCACAAAAATAAAGAAATATATTGAATATTTTGTAGAATAAAAAACTAATAAGTAAAACTTAAATGCATAAAGAAAGTAGAGAAGAAAACAACCAATCGACCAAGTGAAATAATGACTAATACAGCAAAAAATATCAAATATAAGTTTTTTCATCATGAATCCCCATGGAAATAAAAAAATTGTACGAAAAATAGTATGTTGTTCTTAAAAAGGAAATGAGTATGATAAAAAAATTTCATAGCTCTACAAAGCCCCAAAATAATGTCTCAAATAAAAATCAAAAGAATAATGACATTGAAAAACCCATGTCAATCAAGTTGCTCCAAATTGATTTGTTTGATTTAGACTTCTCCTTTCTAAGCACAAACCTTTACCTGTCCAAGGAAAGTTTATTCATTTTTATCTATATGTAAGATTATATTAATATATAAAATGTACAGATATACTAGATGTTAGCTACAAAAGATTCCTACCCGCTCAGCCAAAAAAAAATCTAAACTTAGATTTCCCCCACCAAAGTGTGCTACAAAATGAAAATTTCAACCCAGTGTGACTCGAGACCTCCTAGACAAAAATCATTCCATTTCTTATATTCTAAATGCACCAAAACAAACAAATCCACACTAAAATAACCAAATTTTCTTCTCTCCCTGAAGGAAAGAACAATAGGATATATTCAGTAACTACCATAGAGGAGTTATTTCTTAAATCAAGCAAAAGACGAACTTTATGATTATAGGCAAAAGAAATCATAATGAGGTAAAAGAAAACTATAAACAAAGCTCCCAATTGCATTGAAATATTTGAAAAACTAAAACAAAACATGTGAAGAATACACGAGGACAATATTATATAATACCTCTAGCTGTCTGCGAGTGACACCAGCTACAACTTGGATCATCTTTTTCTGCCTTCTAAACTCTTCATTCTCAGCAAAATTGTAGACGGTGTTGTTGCACATACCTGATTGATTCTCAATAAAGAATATATTCCATGTTTTTTTCAAAGCCTCTATATATTTATTAAGAAAGCTCTTCAGAGATTCTATGAAGGCAAGGGAGCATCCTCCTTCAGGACTTGCATCACTTTTTGAAAGCCGGTTTTCCACTGTTTCAGTCACTTCTAGTGGAGATAGAAGTTCACTTCCCCAATCAGGACTCGTGGCCTGCCAGCAGATAGTATTACTATAAATTCTAATAACAATTTTTACTGTAAAAATCATGATAAGAACAGGATTTTAAACCTTAGACTTCAAAAACAGTCGCTCAAAGTTTAAAGGGGTTCCATTTTTTCCTTCCATGTTTGCCGGATCCATGCCATCATCACCATAACGAAATTGAACAATACACCCACTTGCATTTCGTACGGTGCTATCATAATGAATGGACAAGTCTTCCAAGGATTTTATCAACCTACGTGACATATACCCGGTGTCAGCCGTTTTTACCTGCAAAAATTGCAATATCAAATACAAAAACTTCATATTCTCCACTTTTTACCATATCACCACCAAATTTTATTGCTAATATCACAGTTTTGTCAAATATTTTTTTAGACCAAAAAGTGTACACTTTACCAGCTTGAACCTCACTTTGGAGCCATTAAAATAAGACCAAACCCACACTTCAACTGCCAAAGGTCAGCATTGAGTTCGTTTAAAGTATTCAAAAATTGTTCAAACTCTAGTATCCATCATTTTTCAGCGAGTCCAAGAGTAGAAGGTCATGAAACAATTTTAGAGTGTGTGCAACTAGAGGTACATGAAACAAAAAAGTGTGCCATGGCTACTCCATTAATGCATAATACATGAAGTTTGCACCAATTAAATAAAACAGTTTACTTTGACAATAAAAAATGGTCAGCTAAATGATGGACAAGAAGGAATAAATCGTTTTGGAATAGTTTATAATATGAGGAAGTGAAGGGTAGTTTTGTAAATTAGTGAATGGGAGTTGAAGGAAAGCAGTTGGAGTTATTATATTCAGGGGGAAGTTACTGAGGAGGGTGTGTTCAGAGAGAATTCCAAAGACTATTTCCTGTTAATGGAAGTTGTTTCCAAACCTGTGGTTTCCGGGTTTGTGGTGTTGTGTGTAGCGTTGTCTAGTTTGTTCATAATTTGAAGTTCTGTAATTGTCAAGTATTGTGTTGTGTTGTTAAAGAATAATTGTAATCTGGTTTTATAAATAGTTGGAGATTTGTTACCCAACACTAAATAATTCCAACTTCAGTTAATTTGCTAGTTCAAATTTTTATCTTAAAGAAATAACACAGAAATTTCTCAAGGTTACACATCAATCACAATTTTCAGTGTATCCTTTTTGTTACAATACAAAAATAATCTAATTTGAATATTATTTGTGGCCATTAGATGTATGAACCTCCTTCACCTTATGAGGCGCATGAGATAAGAAAAAGAAAAAAAAATGACACTTTTACCGGATGAAGACAATAGTCCTTATTTCCAATACATGAAAATGATAAATGAAAAATCATAGTCCTACCGCTGTATCCACAAGACCTTCTCGTCCTCCCATTGTATGGAAGAAAAACTCGGTCGCAGTCAGACCACTGTAGAAGGAATTAGCAACAAAGCCTTTAGCCTGCATCAATAATAAGACAAAGATCTGTTAGATCTGACAATAGCAAACCATATTGATAGAGCATATAACTGAGATTTCGGGTTTAATGTTTGATCAGATAATGATCCATTCAATGAAAAAAAAACACTTACTACCATAGTGATACTGAGTCTACTAGATTAACGGAAAGGTAATCAGGGAGAGCAATACATCTAGTTTCACATTCAAACACATTAATGCCTCAACAAGGGAGAGCAATACAGTTTCATTAGAGAATGGAAGGAGTGATTTATGCTACACACAATCTACAAACTTCTCCTATTAATATTTAAGAATAGCTTATGTTAATTATGGTACAAGGTTTATTAGACGTGATTTAATGGTTTTGCCCCTTAGTTTGCTTCAAATACTCTGGTCCCTAGCACGTCCGTGCTTCGCAAATTTATCATCTAAAATGTCTCTTCCACCAAAACTATTTGTTACTTTCAATATATAAGAGCAAAACCAAGACAAGTACTCATGACAGCATCAAAATAAAGCTTTATCAAAAACAATTGGAACTGCAAAGCTTACTGCCGGAGTTTTTGCTTTTCGAGGGAAGTGAGGAAGGCCTCGTTCTATAAATCCATCAGGAGCACGACGGCCACCAACTGACTGTTGGCCAACACATGCAATCATTTGACTAATATTGATAGGTGAACCTTTGGAACCACATTGCGACATTATCAACGGACTATTTCTCCAATGTAGGTTTTGCATGCACACCTTGAGAAAAATTGCAAATTAATAACCTCGCAGTCGTTATTTGTCTACAGATAGTTTCTTCACATTACTATGAGAATAAAACCTATCCACATCACTCAACCAAGTAATTAACCATGCTTCATAGAAGTAATCAAATAATAATGTATTGCAAACATGTTGGACTAAAAGATACATATTTAAAACTACAGTAGTCAAACCATTCATACGTAAAGATGAGAATCCATTAACTGATCAAGAATCTTACATTTGCAGTTGCTTCTCGAATGCCATTTAATATATTTGTTATCTTAGCCTCAAGACTTTGAGCAGCATCACAACCAGCTTCTGGTGGTAAGTTTCCCTTATTGTACAAATTTATTTGTTCGTCACAATCGCGATAACCCTCCAAAATAGTCTTTTGCTTCTGCTCGACTAGATATTTTCCTGGTTGCACATCATCGATTCCAATTGAGAAACCATGGTTACCTATCCACCGAGCGCTTCATTCAAGCATAGTCATACAATTATAATTAAGAAAACACAAATTCTAAAAGATTATGTGCTGCATATTCAATACTAAATATAAGTTCATGAGGTTAATTAATACTACATGATTTATTGATCAATAAAATTGTTCACGACAGTTTAATATATATAAGATAGAGCCCAATGATCTTGTTCTAAGCTTAGACAATCTTCAAATTCTCGTGGAAATAAAATCCTAAAGAACGAAATCAAATTACAACCATGAATTTTTTATGAATTCACAATTCATCACATTGTTCTCACCAAAATCATTAAGTGCAAGTACGAATTCAGTAACAATAATAATCAAAATAACCCAATTACCTCAGTTTAGCTAGTCGATTCATGCAAGCAGCAGCAGCATGAGCCTTGTAGTCTCTAAGAAGAATAGAGAAAAGGCCATCCTTATTGCCATTACCTAGAGTTGTGTAGAATAGAAAAAAATATAAATATTCGATCAGTAAAAGCTCCAGTCAGACCTCAATTATGAACACATTCCTCATTGACAACTCAAGTTTGCTGGTTTCATTTAAAGATACAGCGTATGGGAAGTGGAGCAGGAGACATAAATGAAACAGTCATCAACCAAAAAGGCCATATGATGATATGAAATCATAAGACAAAATCTGGACAAAACAAGTATCCAACAGAGTCAACATTTTCAGAAAACATGAGAGTCCTTCCAATTCATCACAAGAAAACTGTTGCGTGAAACACATACAAACACAAACACAAACACAAACACAATATTATAATTACCACAAATCTGTTTACATACACAGACTTGGAGAAAACAAGAACAATACTGTTTATTTTTGAAAACAACCCCACCCTTCAATTATTCTTCTATTTTATCGCTCATTTTTCTCTCAAAACTACCCAAGTAATAATCGTTCAACCACCTTTATTGTAATTATCTTCCTTATCCTTCCTTCTAACCTATGTTTTTCCAAACAATTTGGCTTCCTTTGTTGTACATGCATCAAAAACTTCATGGGCTAGAAGAGAAAATTTAACAGTTCCATCAAACAAAACATAATCTTCCAAAAAATTCTCTGTTACTGAAAGATAAGACCAAAATAAAAAAAAAGGCAGAGCAAAAAAGAAAAAAGAAAAAATGTTTTAGCAACCACAACAAGAGCTACTTCTACAGTTTTGAGCAAGTGGTGTACGTGTAAGTAAGATATTATTTTATTTTTGTTTATATACAACTCTTTGTTGAGGACGCAACATTTAAGGATACATAAGAAAGCAAGTTACTATCTTCATATGCCTGAGCTAACTTGAACCACCATTTTGTCTTTACTTTTCTTCTCTAATTCTATCTTTTTTTTCCTAACAGTCTGTGATATATTTGGTTTTTAAGATATATAATTCACAAGAACTAGAATCATTCTAAGACTGATGTTATTGGAAGCTAGATCTTAATCCACCTATAAATCTATTTTTCATCATACTGACTTCATAACCAGTGCAAGTCTCGTTCTGTGGGCCAATACTCTACCCAAAGCAATATGAAATAGAGGAACTGCTGAGAAAAAAAATGATGTATCTCAATCGGTACAAACAAAAAACTGACAATATCTAAGGTCATCAAACGAGAATGGCAAACATTCTGTCGAGTTAAAGAATAAGACTACTCACGTGAAATGAGAATATTAATCAAAAAATTGTTCCATAACTGGAAAAAGTCATTTACAAGAAGAACCTGCCAGTAAGAAAAATTTAGACTTATAATTAAAACCATACCTAAAGTTGCCTTGCCAACTTGCCCAGATATTAGTTCACTATTGTGAAAAAAGACAAACCCATCATTTGGGCACATCGTTTCTCTTTCCTTTTCATCACTTTTAGGTTTGGTATAACTTTTCTCTTTAACTGTGAGATTCAGGAAGACCTTTACTTGCGCATGAGGGCGGACTAAAATGCTAAACAATTGTTTACCGGTCCAAAGCTCCACAGGCTGCAAAAAGAAGTTAAATTCAAATATGATACAAAATACTTAAGTTAATTATCAACATGTGTAATTCGGCCACCATTACTACAATGATTAGACCTGGAACATGTAACGTTCAACTCCCCTTGTAAAATAGAAGGCAACATAGCACGTAGATAAAGAATACAAACTTTTAAAGAAATCTTACAAGTCGATAGAACATAGCTTTTGTTTAGGAAGGTTGGAAGGATAATGACATATAGGCTGTCTATCAAAATAAAGACAAGTCTTAACCCAAATGAAAAAGTGAAATGATGCCTATAGTAATATTTGCATTGATTTTAAGAAACTAAGAACATTTACATAAGGGTGAAAAGGCACCACCCACATCCACAAAGCCTTCCTAAATCAACGCATGAATTACAACTACAGATTCTTTTACCAATCAACCAAAGATCTAGACATATTACAGCAATGAATCTTTCTCAACCATTCAATGGGTTGACAGAAAATAAAACAATAATCCTGAGTAAAATTCTTGCTGAGGGCCTAGCCATAGCGCATGATTACATCATTGTCTCCATTTTTTATTTTTCTATTCAGACTTCGTAGATACCAAATTCCAAGTTTTACAATTCAGTCGAGAAGAGTCAAAACAAGTGAAATCAACACTACCAATTTAGAGGAAACTACTTGGACTACAGATAAACTATACAATAATAAATGAGAATCAAATCAAGAGCAGAAGTTGAACAAACTAGGACAAAGGTATAGATTGGTATTAGTTAAGGCTGAATTTAAACAGAATCAAGGAAATCAGACCAATTCTGGGGAAACTACAAGCCAATATACTCAAGTCGGCTTTGTGTTTGCTATGATGACAGTGGGAATAAAACAAGATAGAAAAAGACAGGAAGTTGCAATATGAAACAGCAAAGACCCAGCTGCAATATCTCATTTGCATCAAATCAAAGAAACCCATTCTTAATGTTTTCACTAACCTTAATTACTGCTGGTGTAGGCAAATCCATTGGATCCATAGCATCCCCCATAAAAGAACACATAAGAGAAAAAGATGCACGGTCATAAAATGTGTCCTTCCTTGTTATGAGGAAGGATGAAGTCAAAAAATCTTGAGTGGAAGCAACCAAGATCTCGCCATTCTTGGGTGTGCATAAATTATTCTGAACCTGCAAAACAAAATAGATTAACAAAAAGTAAAACAAAAAACAAGTAAAATAATAGTCATAATGATATGATTCTAAATTTACCCCCATCAGTAAAATTGCCTCAGCTCGAGCCTCCTCTGTTTGTGGGACATGTAAATTCATCTCGTCGCCATCAAAATCAGCATTATAGGGATTGCACACAGATTCATTGAATCTCAATGTTCTCCAAGGCATAACTCTCACCTGCATTCCAAAAATGAACAAGTAAATTTATTAGGAAATCAAATGGTCCAACACTAAATCTGATATATTGAAATAATCCAAAATAATAGACAACCCTATGACACATGATAGACATTCGATGCAGACTTGGCTGCCTGTTAAAAAGAACAATATCCCCATCTTCCAAGTGACGCTCGACTACTTCCCCATATTTCAGTTCGTCAGCAAGACGTTTTCTACCAGATATCATCAAGGACCTGCACCAGAAAATAAGTACCATATTTAGCATCACTAATACGAAAATTTCGTGTAAGTAAACCAATAACTATAATTTAAATCCTGCCTCATAGAGCCATCATGATGTCTGACCATCCTTGCTCCAGGATATTTATCAGGACCATTACTGACACACTGTCTTAGTTTCTCTATATTGTGACGAGAAACGCGTTCAGGAAAGGATAAAATTTGAGCCATTTGAATGGGAATTGCTACCTAAAAATCAAAGTAGCTGATAAGGATTCCAAAAAATATTTATAAAAAGCTCTAAAAATAATCAAGCATCAGCATGTTCTTTACCTCTGTAATTTTTAGATTGGGATCTGGAGATATAACAGTCCTTCCAGTATATTCCACACGCTTCCCAGACAAGTTCCCACGGAAGCGTCCCTGCTTTCCTTTGAGACGCTGGATAAAACCACTTAGCGGTTTGGAAGTTTGCATGGATGCAGGAACACCGCGAACATCACTGTTTATGAATTGTGCAACCTCAAATTGAAGCCCGTCCCAATCCTCCTAAAAATATATTAATCTTTCATTTTAACAGAATATACTCTGGGACAAAAATATTTTAACAGTACTGTTTAAATTTCCTAAGATAAGTGATGATAACAAAACTACATTCATAAACTGGTAAAATGAATATTATACTGCAGATAACATCAAATAAAGCATATAAATTGGTATTTGAAAGGTGCAAAAATATTAATTGGAATTAACATCAAACTATGGAAGATCAATAAAAATTCATTAATCAATAAATATTATTGATCAATAAATCAATAAAAATATTAATTGGAATATTATACGCAGATAACATCAAATAAAGCATACAAATTGGTATTTGAAAGGTGCAAAAATATTAATTGGAATTAACATCAAACTATGGAAGATCAATAAAAATTGATTTTTTTTCTTAAGCATCTGCATCTCTAACAATTTCTTTTTAAGGAATGCACCTGTAACGATTATTTAGAATACAAACACAAAATAGGATGCCAACATAAATAAAGCAAAGATCGCCAAATTGCAAACAAGTTTCATAATCCAAATTAAAAACAGTCAGTAATGGAAAAAAGGCTTGAAATCCCTTATTTACCCAAAAATTTGATGGTTCAGTAACGTTTGATAGCTTATTGGTGATGCTAGCATTCCGTTGAATAATGAGTTTCAGTCTCTCAGTTATGTCATTTTCATTGCTGAAAGAATCAAAAGGATAATGTATCAGCATAATTTGTGTTGTACCACCATCACAGCATAACATTCTGTAAGATAATTTAAAAATACAAAAGGAGAAGTATATATGATTATTACAACGCACTATATGTATTTGACACCTTTGAGATCCATCCATTATAACAGATGGACGGATTGCTACAGGTGGGACAGCTATAGTTGTAATGATAAAATTTTCAGGTCGTTCAGATAAATATAGCAATTCACAGTCCTGCAATTTGATGAAAGGGAAAATTTTCAAATTCACAAGAAATTTCTAATTCATGAATTTGTGCAGCAGTAGACCCTCTTGTCAACAACAGACTCCAAATAAGTTGAATAAACAGGATCAAAATGGTTTTCCATAAACTTTACTCTTAACATGTTCATGGAATGTCCTTGGAGATTAAAATAATTTAATCCAAATTTGTTGTGAGTATTACCTCATCCAGCATCCTTTTGAAAAGAGATAGTACTCTATTTGGATTTAGAATATCAGCCCTACTTAAGGGTGATCTAGATTCAGTCATACCACCATCATTAGATTTTGAAGAATCATGGACAATGCTCAATGTAGAAACCATTTTTTTCACTGAACCTGTACCAAAAAACAAATATGTAATCAAGTTGAAACCTTAAAGAATATAAAAACATTAATTAGTTCTCACGTTCAATTCCTTGATCGCTAAAGAGGGTAGAAAGTCATTTAGGACATTAAAAAAAAACGTCATTCACTTCTCAGTATTCTCTCATGTTACATATATACCTTAATGAAAAAAGAAAACAAGAAAATAAAATTGCAAGAGTCCATATCCACAAACAAAAGGTAGAAGCCAAACCATTCAAATATCCACAGCGGGAGCACTTGATTTTCCTATTACTACTTGTCATAGTAGTGCATTTCTTTACTATCTTTTTCATTAGCTCAGTCTTCCGCAAAGAATCCAATCTGGGAGTTCTCATTTTTTTCAAATGATCTTTTGATAATTTATCCTCCAAAAGTATTCGAGAACAACACTGCATGGGATCAAGAGATATTTAGCATCTTTGACATACGTAATAAAAGCAATCTACACAATCAGGTAAAGAAGTAATCTTCTTAATACCTTACAAATGCACTTCAATATTTCTAAAATAGTAGATATGTATCCAACATTAAAAACTGGGAGAGCAAGTTTTAAATAACCATAGTGCCCCGGACAGTTTCCGTAATTTCCATGACAAGTCCCACATTCACAAAACTTATTGGCAGGACCCTGAAACAAACAATAAAAAGAAAATCAATCCAGAAATGCATGTGCACGTGTGTATATGAGGAGAGAGAAATACAAAGAGAGAGTAAAAAAAGAGAGCCACTGGCAGATAAGCTATCATAATTTCAAACCACTATTATGTCACATCAAAACGTTAGTTTGATCAAATATAATAAATTACTGCAACTTCCCTAAAAGAGCAACATTAACAAATTAAGCCAGCGAAATTTTGTATAGAGATACCAACAACTTTAAACATTCTATCCCTAATGTATTCACTATGGAAAAAAAAAAACATAAGAGTGAGTACCATTCGAGGATCCAGTAATCCGCCTTCAATGGGTTTTCTAAAGGAATCATAGTATTGACCTTTATACACCTGAACTTCAGCAACTTTACAAATCTCTGATTCGGAGAAAGTAGTGAAATGAATGCTTTCACTACACCATGAAATAGAAAACAAAAGGATGAGGTTACAAAAAAAGGTGATTATATTCCACAAATCTAATTAAATATACTTTTGATTTCTTATACAATTTAAATATAATCATCAAATGTTAAAACACTAACATTTTGCGAGGCCCAACATCTTCTATGTATGGCTCCTTCGTGAAGCGCATGCCCTCAGTTTGTACTCTACTCATCTCTGGTAAATATCATGCGTAAAAATAACATTAATAAAATAAATGAGCATAAGATAGTTTCGCATATATGACGAAAAAAACTAACTTGGACAATCATTCGATATATTTGGGTGCTTCCTATTGATTAAAGCTTTTAGCACCAGCAAAGTCAAGTTAAATCAGCATACTCACAGCACAAACAAGTAAACTAAGTACGTGCACTCAACTATCTGAATTATCAAGACTTTATCACTAAGAACTTGCAAAACAACACAATCAGAAATAGACAGTGAAGAGATTCTCCAAACCGCAGAAAACTCGATTCCTTCAATTGAGAAAAAAAAAAATCGACATCTAGCTTTCAAACCACATAAAGCTAAGTCATCGAACGAGTAACAAGGAGAACAAGAAAACTTTCTACCTCTCTGAAGCAAGGGAATACAAGAGAGAGAGAGAGAGAGAGGAGACGGAAACTGTGAACTGTGAAGAGAGAAATAGCCGACCGGCGAGCTGCTTAGAGGCGGGAGGCGGAGGCGGAAAAAACCCGGGAGTGGAGAGAGACAGTTTCTACAACATATAACCGGGCTACTCAAAGAAAGCCCAAACGCTAGATTGTTCCACTCTAGTATATGTAACCTTCTACATAAATTATTTAAGGATAATTAACCAAATAAACTATGAACTATTGGATCAACGACAAGCTAAACCTTAAAGTAATTTTACGAACAACTAAAATCTCGAAATATAAAAAATGAAGTATCCATTGTGGAAATGATATTTTATATTTTTATAAAATAATCCACCAAGTATCTGCTGTAGAAATGATATTTTTCGCAGCGTAAATGGGTAATTTCCATAGCCAATACTTGTCTTCTGCTACGAAATCTTAATTTTTCTGGGAGAAATATATCTTTTATTCTCATATCAGTCAATTTATTGAAATATATTCTTTTAGATACAATAATAATTGAACGATTTTTAATATCAATTTTGTACTTATCATTCTACGGGAAAACATAAATTATAAATTATACTTAAATTTGATTTTTTATAGCTCAATTTTAATTCTAGGTGTACAAATCTTTAAGTTGAGTTTGTTATTCAATTGAAAATGTTATTTTATATTTCTTACTTAAAATTTAAAATAATAATTATTTAAGGCAATAAAGTCCAAATGATGCTCCATTTGCATCATTATCCCTTCAAACAAGTCTTTTGTTTTTTATGGAAAGAACAGGTTCTTTTCCCTTCAATCTGGTTATTTGGTCTTTTTTTAAGATTTCTTTAAAAAAAATGCTTGAAAAAATATAATAATCGAGTGAAGAAAATAATTTCATTTATTTTACAAGTAATTTTTGTGTAGTTATCCGCCATGGAAAAGCCGGGATGACCGATGTGAGAGTCTGACCTATATCAGTGGAGGTGCACAATCTCATATCGCTCAAAATAGTGGAAAATAAATGGTTTATAAGTAAGATTCTATTCTGTAACTAGTACAACACGTTTTGAGCTAACTAATACTCTCCCCTATAGATTCAACAACCCTATTTATCAATATACTATAAAACTTGACATTGTACAGATGCAGTCTTTTATCAATATACTTTTTGTGCAGTAGTTCGTCCTGTGAAAATCATGATAACTCATATGAAGGTTCAACCTATATTAGTGAAAGTACACAATCTCATATCGCTAAAGAGAGTGGAAAATACGTAGTTTATAAGTAGTATTCTCTTACCTACCTATTACAACGTGTTTTTGGCTGACTAATATTCTTTTCTGTGGATTTGACAACCCTATTTATCATTATACTATAAAACTCGACACTGTAAACTTCCAGAGATAAAACCGTGCGAATTTTAGTATAAAAAATATAATATTATACTGAACGGACCGGGATGTTGCATTTTGAAAACACGTTTGGATACTCACATTAACTACAAACATTTTGCTTTACATTCCCCATAATCCATTTTTGTATTGAACGTACAGCAGTCCAATAACCAAAATTTAGACTCTACAAAACAACTACTCCAAAAGTTTTCTTTGCGGTGGGAACAATTAAGTCTAAAAGTTTTCTTTGTGAAACTGAAAGCGAGTTGTAGTATCGAAGCTGAATTCCTGGCATAATTCCTTCAATGTTTTGGTCAGGGTAGGACTTCCACAGTAAAAGACACCTGCATCATCAATGGAAGAAAACTAAAATCAAGAACAGGGAAGGTGTTTTCAGCAGCTGTTCTTGAAAAATGAAGAAAAAAGAAACAGGCCCAGAATCTACAAAACTATTTATGGCCAACTTTTTTCTTCCATTGAAGTGGAGGAAGGTCTGTTTACCTATGCGAGAAGCTACGTGAGTACTTGCTAAATCAGAAAACACTTTCTTCCAGTTTGGCCTGGCGAAGTGTGTTCTTATCTGCCATATGAACAAGCTCCATGAAAGAAGAACAATCTCAAACTTTTCTTTAGTTCAATTGAATCAATTAAATCTGTGAAATGCAGAGCCATACCCGACTTTCCGAGACGACGTCGACTCCGTTCTTCGCGTGTTGAAGTTTTTGGACCATTGCTATGAGGGCAGATCTTGCGTCTCCTTCCTCGTAAACACTCGTCAAGTAGTTATGCATTTCTATAACATTCTGAGACATTTAAGAAAAATCCCATAAAAATGACAGCCAGATTGGTTGTTAAAGACCAGAGCAAGTATGAAATGGATTAAGGTTTTCTGAGTTTCGAACTCGATCGGTACATTATGATCATACTCTGCAATGTCATCCATGACACCTTTGAACCACTCGAACGACCCTTGTTCTCTCGTCACCCAATAAAAATAGGCTCTTCCAGGTCCTCGCTTGTTCGTCCCTAGTGAATGCTTTTTTGTAGAATCCTCCTGCATCGATTAAGTCTCCGATTACTGCTAATTATCGCGAAAATAATGTATGAATCCATAAATCGCATCTGTTTATGTTTGTACACTCATACACTGTCAGGAGCAATCGGCCTTATGTTATTCAGCAAATCTTTCAAAATGCTGATCATCGGAGTAGCTCCGATTCCAAGGCCAATGAGCAAAAGAATGTCGTACTTCTTGTAATTCTGTGCCGGGGCACCATACGGTCCTTTGATCAAAATTTTCGGGTATCTGTTCATCGAAAATTCGAAAAAAGAGAAAAATTGGAGATATCATCAAAGTAGAGTGCTTAAAAACAGCTTCTTCGAGGTTTAGCTCACCCTGCTTGGGAGTGATCATAGCTTGAATGCGCCTTAGTTTCCATCCGGACAAGATTTCCTCTTCTTGCTTGAGTATTCTGAGGCACGCAGGCCTGCATTTCATTAATTTAGCACTCAGAAATTTGAAAAAAGATAGCCATCACAAGCTCAATCTGGTTTTTGGAGTAGTAGTTTGGTAGAGACGTCCATGGTGCATATTACCTGAGCAAATCTGGTTTTAAGCTCTGTAGTCCAGTCTCCTAATGTTCTTATGTGGACACTCAAGTAGTCATCTCCAGGTGCAGAAGTGATAGAGAAAGGATGCCTTCACATGAGAAATTGTAAGCTTTGAGTATAATCAAGACTTGAAATGCCTAATTTTCAACATCACTTGCAAAATAATCGAGCCCCGTTCATACCACTCGAAACTCGATATATCTGGACACTTGACGAAAAGGTACATTCCGCTTTTGTACCGAAATCCTTGCGGTTTGGTCATGTATAACGCTAGAACGTTTCCCGTATAAATTACTGCCTGAAGCAAAACTTTTAGAACGAATTCGACGGATTCAAGAGAAATGTCGAAGCATCGAAAATTTTTTATACTTTGATAATGCTGACTCGATGATTTAGCTCGTTTAACGCTATGAGAATTCTCTCTCCAGCATAGAGTAATACTGGGAAGGCAAGATACATCCATGTCTGCAGAAGTACAATTATGAAATACTTAACAATACATCCATATCATGGCACAGTTCGAAAACATACCGTCTTTTGGTACCAATCTCGGGTCAGAAAAATGAAGTAGCCGTGGACGGCCAAGAGGATATAGACGATGGCAAGCAAATGGTGGGCGTACCAAAAGGCGTTGAACCCGGCCAGGTGATGGAACGGCCATGGGAGCTTGATGACATTTCTCCTAAATGAATGAGTGGCCAATGTGAAAGAAAAAGCCATTAAAATGATCATAACAATACCAGTAACTCCAGCAGTGCTTCCAAACAAGAACAAGTAAGTTGGCTGCTTGTCGTTAAAATCGGAGCCGAGAATTGCCATGAATTTCTCTTTTGGGCAGGAAGTCAGCCTCGGAAAATCGCACGAAATGTGCATAGTCACATGAACTGCAATCCCGATTGCTATGCCGAATGCTACCATTTTGTGGAAGTTTATATTGTCGTCGAAAGGAAAAAGATTACTCAGGATGGTTGATCTGAGCTTGGTTAGAGTTCTTCTACATACTGGAAATAGAATTAGAGCCATGTTGAACTTGAGAGTCTCGGCTGCGCCTTTTGCAATGCAGAGACAATATCCCATAACTTGGAATGCGCCTTTGTGCTTATATTGTTGGAACTTCCAAATGAACAGTCCTGTATTTATTGCTAACCATATCATTACAATCCATATTCTCTTCCAGTTCTCGTGTATCCGTTCTATCATTTTCGTCACGAAGCTGCTCATGGGAGTTCTGTATCGTCTAGGAATCATCGTTCTCGCGAGATTATTACTCCTCTTCAACAGTCTTTCTCCTCCATCTTCTGAGGTGATCATTTCCTTGAGTAGTGTTTCTAGTTGCCAGAGCTAGAAATTGAACAATTACCGAAAAAGAAAATACGAAAATGAGATACCAGATCTATGTGAAAAACCCTTTTCGAGAAAAAACCACGAGAAAACGATAAATTTACTACGTGAAGATCGAAGTACAACTGCAAATTTTGTCACTTTAACTTACATTAGATTCACAATGCGAGACCACTAAACTGACCAAAATAGAATTCGGTTTACGCCGAACTTTAATAAATGCCAAAAAACCAAATGCGATGAAGTTTTATACGGATTTTTACCTCGATATAGCCGAGATGATCAGGGTCGAGCTCTTCCATTATCAGAGCAGCATAGCTCGAAGCCTGGCCTTTGAGATTTGCTAGCTTGTTGGCGGAGGCGCTCAACACTATCACCTTTTCAACAACAATCTTTAGGAATCTAAACACTGGAGGAAAAAGCATAAATTTTAGTTGAAAGTTCTTTGTTCTCACCTCCTTTACCTCCTCCTCTGAGAGCTTCCCATCGCCATTCTTGTCGCACCTAGAGAATTACAGGGCTTGCCATGTTAATGCCAGGAAATTGTGGGGGAGAAAGAAAGATAATGGTTCGTACATTTCGAAGAATATCTGAAGACGAGAATCAAGATCTTTATTAGTCATGTCTTCCCAAAAATCTTTCAATTCTTCTATGGTGATTCCGTTTGCAGCACTGACCCTTCTTCTTCTAGCTAGAGCATCGTATAACTCACCTGCAAAGTCCTTGGAATCTCCTCCCATGCCTGTACAGCAATTTCAAAATCCTCAGTTTTAAGATGTTTTCGGAGAGAAAATAGCTCGAGGAATGAGTATGATTTCACCAATGCAGGCTCCGAATTTGTCTCGTTGAAGCTTCCCATTGACTGCCTGCTGATTGAATCGTTTCTCGATCGACCTCCATGCGTCCGCTTCCTTCCCTGTAATTGACCTATCGAGAAATCGCAAGCTCTTGAGCCCTTTCTCCGCCCTCGACGACTTCCTCCCTAGCCTCGCCATTGAGCCTTGAACCCCATTCATTTTCCACCCATTGTTATTGCTCTTCTTGAACGATATCTGATTCCCAATCTTCGATCCACTGCTCGGAAGCTCGTCGTTAATGGAGACAGCCTCCAGCATCTGATCAACCTCGACGCTCTCAAGAATCCATTTCGCTGCATTTTCATTGGCCGCTTTGTCTGAGCCGTTCATCGACGCAATCAAAACGACGAATGTACAACGCAGATTGGAATTCCGAAAGCTCGAATTCGGGTTTCAATGGCGTAGAAATAAAGAAACATGCAAAATCGTCAATCTAACAGTGAAGAGGAGGAGCCAGAGGGAGAAATCATTGTCTATAAATAGAAAATCGGGAATATTCACATTTTCACTACAGTTGATTCAGCTTTTCTGTTTGTTTCTCGGGAAAATAATTTGTCAGGAACGACAAACTGAAGCAACCCATGTTTTAGATTCATGCACACGACAGGATTAAGGAAGACAAAACAAGATTAAAAGATTAATTAACGATTAATCTAATGTTTTCACCTTCTACGTAATATTAATCCATAACATGCGTTGACTTTCTATTTAGTCAACCCAACTCCAACTGTGTTTTCTTTGAAAAACTAGGCGGACGCACGTTCTCCCTTCGTGTTCCCCACTCCTTTCTCCAATCTCCATCAAAGAATTAAGGAAATAAACTAAAGCAATTTGCAAAACTAGACTTCTTTTTTGTCCTATTGTTTGACTTAGTAAAGAGGTGTGTGATTTTTCAAAAATTTACAAATTTTTTAAATTTTGATAAAATGATAAACCAACTATCGTACTTTGTGATCAATGACAAGTCAACCACTAAATTATTTTTGCTAATAATTTAAACACCGAACTTTGAGAAATCGACGCAATGAACATCGCCGTAGTGAACATCACTGTTAACTTTTTGAAAATCGTAGTGGAAAATAACAAATACTCATAGAAAAAACGGAAAGAACTCGTGATTTTAAGTGAAAAATAGTTAATATCCATGGAGAATGGATTTAGAAGATTTTGAATTTTGTAAAAAATGGATTTAGAATATTTAGAGTTTTATAATTTAGAAGATTTTGTAAAATAATGTTAATGTTTTAGTTTTCAAATGATGTAGAATTGTTTTACAGTCCATGGAATAATCACAGTTTGTTTGTATTGTCTGTATTTTTTTACGAATAAGACAATTATATTTTTTTTATTTGCAGACGATCCTCCCCAAATTGACTATGATCCATGGTAGATCGAATGGTGATCATTTGTGAATCGACGACGTTCTTGAGTTATATTTCAAATATTCACGATCCGTTGCAGATCAACGATGCTATTTAACAGAAAATGTAACCGCAGTGTTTACTCTGTCAATTTTTTATAGTTTAATGGTTAAATTGTTAGCAAAAATAATTTAATAATTACAAAGTACGATGATTGATTTGTCATTTTTCCTTAAATTTACTAACAATATCGATAAATGAACCTATTATTATTGGCCCAAACTCAGAGAAAAATGAAGTCAAAGGGTGTGATCAACCTTATCATTTAGTTCAAGATTGACGATGTGGTCCAAATTTGGTTAGGTTCCTGTCAATGATGAGTTATGAGGCATGAGTTTTCCTCATTATTTACAACTAACACAAATAACAAATAGGAAAAGTTAAAAATAAGGGTAAATAACAAACAAAAAAGACATTGAATTATGAGATTAATGACAAGACAAATATTAAATAATTTTCATTGTTAAATAAAATACTAAATTATAAGAAATGAACGATCATTATCACGTTGTCTGTTAAAAATTTAAATTTTTTTTCTGCAGCAGATAAGGTCGTCTTTCTGCTACAGACCCGTATATGAAGTAATTGTAGTCAAGTATTTACTTTTCGTGGTGGAAAGTAAGTATTATTCTAATGACTAGTTTCTGCAGTGAAAATTTCTATAAATCTGTATATAACTCAAAACTACTCTTAGCGAACCTTAAATCTTTTTATAGAGCAGAAGTGGACTGCATCAAGGCGGATTTGAAGCATTTTTAATTGTTGCTAAGATTCATTAGCGGAATGCAACTATCTGTTGCAAAAAATATCATTTTCGCTGCAAAAAATACTATTTCCACAGTGGATGTTTGCCTTCAGCTGTTGAAAATAAGTTTTTAACTATAAATACTTTATGTACTGGTCTGCTGCGGAAAGACGAGCTATCTGCTGCAGAAAAAAATTTAAAATTTTAATGAAAAAACGTGACAATAATATTTGCCTATTTCATTTCATATAGTTCAATATTTTAATTTGTTAGCAAAAATTATTTAATATTTGACTTGTCACTATTTCTATAGTTCAATATTTTTTTTTGTTAATTAGCATAAAAATAATTATTGAATGAAGAAACTAAATACAAAAATATAAGAAATTTTATCCTTTGAAGACAAGTACTTCAAATTGATTATTGTGGCTTTTGGGTCCACATGGAATGACCTAGAAATCTAGAAGTCCATTTCTCATGGGCTATAATTGGCCCACCTTCCTTGACAATGGACTACTTCAAAGTTAGCCTACGAATAAATAAATAAATAACTAAATAAAATTAATTTTAATTTTGTAATTAATTGTTGAATTTACATATTAATACTATAACAATAAGATTTACACCTTTCGGTTGAAAAATGTCATAGTTATTTCAATAAAATAATAAATATAATATTAATTAATAAAAAAACTATGAATTATAAAATCACTTACAGACTAAATTTTAAATTGATTTGAC
Source organism: Begonia loranthoides (assembly GCA_022433065.1). Lineage (NCBI taxonomy): Eukaryota > Viridiplantae > Streptophyta > Magnoliopsida > Cucurbitales > Begoniaceae > Begonia > Begonia loranthoides. The sequence goes on from CM039470.1 coordinate 37,570,545, forward strand.
TAACAATAAAAACCCTAAACTATAAAAAATAAATGAAAAAAACCTTGCAGTAACGTTTTCGTTATAAAAAGTCTTTCGAACGTCTTTCAGCGTTGGAGGACGTCCAAGACTAATCCTTGGATGTCGTATGGCCGTTCAGGATGTCTACTTCTTATAAATGACGTCCGTTAATTTATGAACGTTAATAGAAAAAACGTCTGAGTCTTCGCATTTACATAGACGAAAACTTTCGTACTAAGATAGTGGACGTTCGCTCATTAGGAAGAACGTCCGTTAATCTATGAACATTAATAAGAAGAACGTCTGTTATTTTTAGTACTAACGTTTGCTTCTGAAGACGTTTTTTAACAGAAAACGTGACTGTGAGATTTGATTAATTCATTTCCAATAATTAAGGATTTTAGTTATTATTGTAATTAGTTTAGGGCAATAATTGTTTATATTTTTTAATTACCCTATATTAAATTAGTAAATTATATATGAAAGTATAAATAGGGGGCTAAAGTGAAAAGACCATGGTCAGATGAAAAAGGCGGTCATTTTCGCGAGGGAAGAAGAGATCAGCTGCGGACCGGAAATTCCGAATCTTTGAAGTTTAGACATGACTCGAAACAGAGTCTCCGAGTCGACTCACTGGTCGACTCGTCTCTCCGTCTCTCTCTCTCTAACCCCTTGCCCTTTCCTTCCCTACCTCAGCCTCTGCAGTCTGCGCACTTGCTTTCTCTCTCCTCCTCCTCCTCTTTCTCGCTTTTTTCTCATTCTACGTCTCCCGCCCTTTTTCGTCTCTTTGTTACGTTCTCTGCTTCGCAATCGGACGGCCTGTCTTCCTCCACCGCATCATCGTCTGCTTCACGACCTGCAACCTTCTCGCTTCTGTGTGTATATAAGATTGTATTGTTCTTAGGGTTTCTTATATTTGCGAGAAGCAACAATCCTCGGCCTCTGGAATGTCTAATTTTTCTCACTCTCAATGAATCGGTGCTCTAGCGCTTCTTGTCAATTTACGTAGTCAAGCTCATCTGCTAGGTAATCATTGGTCCATACCGAGTTTTCTTTAATTTCTTGCCGCATTGATCTCTTGTATTTTTGAAAATCCGATATTCAAACTTTGATTTGTTTAATTTAGTCTACGATGGCTGCAATTGTGAGGTTTGTATTTCGTCTTATTGTTTTTTCCCCTTTATTGGTCTTTGTATCAGGGTTTGCTTAGAGTTTGTTCCGCTCTGGCTGGAAATTTGTTGGGCCTTGTTTTCTATTGAAAGTTGCTTCGGCTTCATTAATTGGCTCTTATGTTTCATGGCGATTGAGAAGATTAACTTTAAAGTCTCAAAGTTTGATTCTGATTTTACCCCGGGTGGTAGGAAAAGCATGTCTAGTGACGAAGATGAACTTCAGAGACCTAGCTCTGCAGTAGAATCCGAGGATGACGATTTTGATGATGCAGACTCGGGGGCAGGTTCTGATGATTTTGATTTATTAGAACTGGGGGAAACAGGGGTGGAATTTTGTCAGGTTGGGAATCAGACTTGTAGCATTCCATTTGAGCTTTATGATCTCTCTGGTTTGGAAGACGTGTTGTCTATGGACGTGTGGAATGAGTGCTTAAGTGAGGATGAGCGGTTTGGTCTCACTAGGTTTCTGCCAGATATGGACCAAGAAACGTTTATAGTCACCTTAAAAGAACTTTTTATGGGTTGCAACTTCCATTTTGAGAGCCCCATCAAAAGGCTATTCCATATGTTGAAAGGAGGCTTGTGTGAGCCAAGAGTTGCACTTTATCGTGAGGGTTTGAATTTCTTCCGTAGAAGGCAACACTACCATCTTCTGAGGAAACATCAGAACAACTTGGTTGGCAATATCTGTCAGATAAGGGATGCTTGGCTTAATTGTAGGGGGTACAGCATTGAAGAGAGACTTCGTGTTTTGAATATTATGAGAAGTCAAAAGAGTTTGATGTATGAGAATTTGGAAGACTTGGAGACTGACTCATCAGATAAAGAGTCAAGTGAAGGTCTGGATAGTAGAATCAGGAAGGTTGGGAAAATAACTCGAAAAATTAGTTGTTCTCCGGCATATGGTGTTGGTTCAAACAATGTTTCTTCACGAGGACAGGCCATGGCGGCAGCACCTAAAAAAAAGTATGGAAAGCTGCATCATAAGGGCAATCTTAATATGGAAAGGTTGAAGATGCCATCAGCTATGGATTCTGTGGGCCGATTTCCCTCAAATTACCAAAAATTAGATATAAATTCTGGAATACACGGTTCAATGGTTACTCTTTCTCGAAAGGATAAGGTACTGAGGTATGATTCAGCAGCATTTAGAAGTTTAAGAGATAAGATGAGAAGTAGTGACAATATTGAAGAAGCAACAAACATTTGTAATGCACCGGGTAGTCGGATGGACAAATTAGGGCATGTTAAGGTGGGAAAGAGGCATGAGCTCTTGAGAGGTGAGACATTAATTGGTGAATGTTTCATGGATATGCCTCCATCTTCAAAAACTGGTTTATATGGGTGGAAAAAGACATCCAAATTACTGTCAGATATGAATGTTTCCACCACCAAGCCACCTGGTTTTGGGAAGAAGACCAAGCATCCTGAAAATGTCCAGCAGGTCATGGTTAATGAGCAGAAGCAGTCTAGGAGCCGCAAAGGTCGACTGAAGGGAACATTTACTGAATCCACAGACAATACTGACTCATTCTGGCATACCAGTTCTCAAGGTGAACCTTTTCCTATGGATTTGCCATTTAAATCTGATGACTGGAAACCCACGAGCAAGAGATGGAAGACGGATAGAGATTCTCCTGAGATAAGTAACGAATCTTACAGATCTCCCTCATCACAGTTGAATGATGGAATTTTACATTCTGAATTCAGAAGTAAACAACCACAAGAGAAGGCTAGAGCGAAGTTTGTGCATACTGGAGGGCTTGATATGTCTAATGGTGCTAGAAGGCTTAAAGCTGAAGAAACTGAATCAGACTCTTCAGAGCAGTTTGATGATGATGGCCGTGAATCTGATAGCAATTTTCAGTTGGGGAGCAAGTTGACTTATCCTATTCCTTGTGGAGTTGAAGTATCTCAATCTGGCCGAGATGCTAAAAAGGTCAAGAATGTTATCACCAAGATGGGAACGCCTGCAGAACGTAAACGGTTGGCAGATGTGGAAGGCTCTTCCAAAACAAAAAAGAAAGGTAAGATGCGAGATGGTGGCTCCAGTAAGATGCAAAATGGTGGTTCTCTTCATGATGCTTCCACTAGTATGAGTTATCTCTCTGGCTTGGGACAATTCAATGACGGTTTTAATGGGAAAGTAGTGCATAAAACTGGAAAAAATGGCCAGTTACTTGAGGAATCTGATGAAGGGTTTCACACTACATCAAAGTCCTACGCAGCTACAGGAAAGCTCATAGGAAAAGCTGTGTTTGATCGTTCTGTTGCTCAATTGAAGAACTTACGCGATTATGCCATTGATGATGAGGATGATTCCCTTGAGATGCCATTAGTGACTGATGATAATGAACAATATAAAGTATGGAATAAAGTACAGAGCATTGAGACATATGGTAGTGGTCGTGAAAGATCAGAAGTACCGTTATTGGGATGTAGCTCAGTGAATAAGAAGCGGAAGGGGAAAGACGATATGATAGAATTAGATGGTAGCGATCGAGATGGTGATATGCAGCGCAAAGTTCGTCAGATTGATGACTCCATCTTTATGAAGAAGAAATCAAAAAGGAAACTAGATGCTGACATTAGTAACTTAGATGTGGAAACATCTGAGCCACCTATCTCAGATCTGGGGACTGAAGATATGGATCAAGAAACTAAACCGCAGAAAAAGCAATTTACTTTAATCACACCTACAGTTCAAACTGGGTTTTCATTCTCCATTATACATCTTCTATCAGCAGTTCGATTGGCAATGATTACTTCTATTTCAGAAGATACTTTGGAGGTTGAAAAACATGACAATAACCATGAGATTGGCGTCAATGGGTTTTTTTCAAAAGAAAATGTGAGTGTAGGAGTCTCAAAGTATGCTGGGGAAATCAGTCTTCCCTCCTTAAATATTCAGGAGATAGTAAATCGTGTTAGATCAAATCCTGGAGATCCTTGTATTCTTGAAACTCAAGAACCATTACAGGATTTGGTTAGAGGAGTATTGAAGACATTTTCATCAAAGACGGCACCCTTAGGAGCAAAAGGTTGGAAGACAATTTCCTTGTATGACAAAACATCAAAACGTTGGTCTTGGGTTGGTCCAGTTCCTCAAAGTTCATCAGATAATGAACCAGTTGAGGAGGTGATATCTCCTGAAGCTTGGGGTCTTCCTTACAAAATGGTTGTTAAACTGGTTGACTCATTTGCTAATTGGCTCAAAAGTAGTCAGGAGACTCTTCAACAAATAGGAAGTCTTCCTGCACCACCTCTTGCATTAATTCAGTTTAACTTGGATGAGAAAGAAAGGTTTCGAGATTTAAGAGCCCAAAAAAGTCTTAACACCATTAACCCAAGTACTGTAGAGGTGAAGGATTATTTCCGCATAGAAGAGGTTCTTAGGTATTCAATACCTGACCGAGCTTTTTCTTACACTGCAGCTGATGGTAAGAAGTCTATAGTTGCTCCTCTGAGAAGGTGTGGTGGTAAGCCAACTTCAAAAGCTCGGGACCATTTTATGCTGAAACGTGATCGCCCTCCTCATGTTACAATTCTGTGTCTTGTGAGAGATGCTGCTGCAAGATTGCCTGGAAGTATTGGCACCAGAGCCGATGTATGTACGCTGCTGAGAGATTCTCAATATATTGTAGAAGATGTGTCCGATGCCCAAGTTAATCAAGTTGTAAGTGGAGCCCTAGACCGTTTGCATTATGAACGTGATCCTTGTGTACAATTTGATGGAGATAGAAAATTGTGGGTTTATTTGCATAGAGAACGAGAAGAAGAAGATTTTGAAGATGATGGAACTTCATCTACAAAGAAATGGAAAAGGCAGAAAAAAGATGCTACTGAGCAATCTGAACAAGGAATGGTCTCTGTTTCCGATCCAGTACCTGGTGAGCAATCTGGACAGGATTTGTTCTCTGATCCCAACATAGAGCCATCATGCTTTGATGAGGACAACAAGGATTTGGGTCATGCTTTTAATGACGTGAGACAGAATATGGATGATAATGTTGATGCTAATTATCATTCTGAAGGAGGTGAACTGCAGCAAGGTCATCCAATCATTTGGGATGCTCTTACCTTGAATCCTATGCAAGAGAACAAGTTGATATGTCAAGAGAACTCCACTAATGAAGATTTTGATGATGAAGCTTTTGGAAGAGAAAGGTCAGGTGAACTGTTAAGTGCTACCATTTTATGAGAAATCCTTGGGGAGAATTTTATCAGGTATTCCATGACTTTCTAGATGCTGGCATAGTTTATTTGAGTATTAGTACTTAGTAAGAGAGCTTCGTTGTGGTTATTTTGTGTCTATGCACATAATTATTTCTGTTTTTTAATCGCATTTGATAATATAAGAACCTGTAATCATTGATTTCTCTTTTTTTTTTTTTTAATTCATAATTTTTAAATTTGAGACAACTTTTCATTATCTAAAGATTTTTTTAGTTTAGATATTTCACGGGACTATTGCATTTTGAGGTAGAGATCTTGAATTCCTAGAGTTTTGCATGGCATGTTTTTTCTTTTATAATCTGTTGGTTGAAGAAACATATTTAGTTACTCAACAGCTCTGTTAATAGTAAACATTCTAAGTAGGGCTGACAAACTAAATGAATGGTTGTGTCAAAGTGGAGTTGCAGGCATGGAACAAAAACTTCACAAAAGCGTCAGAGCTTATAGTCCTTCACATATTCTCTGCAATGTTGTTTTGTATATGATAAACTCTTGATTCATTTGTTCTATTGCAAGTTAAACAGTGTACATAATATGGAGTATTGGATAGGAGTTCTAAGTTCTAACTAGTAGTGCTCTTCTATTTTGCAGGCTTCACTAATATCGGAGAGTGTACATCACTGCGAAAGGTCCTATCATGCATTGAGAAAATCCGGTACTTTTACATGTATATATTGATTTATCAGGAATTGTAGAATAGAAATTGAGGCCTTGACAATGTTTAATATTAAAGGTCGATATGTTAGTGGTCCTTCATGTCCTAAAATAATGAATTTTTGTTTTCATTAGATCTTCTACTAAGGTAGAGGCTTTTGATGATCTAGCGGGTTAACTAGTATATTAAGTTTACCCCCTAATTTTACTTCCTTACGTGTTGCATTATTTTGTATAATAATTAAAATAATTATAATAAGATATAAACTGCACTAGGAGGTAAAATTATACTGTCAAATTGAAAGTAAATCTAACGTTGCTCTTTTTTCAAAATTGATACATCCTTTTTGTATTTTACAAACACATCTAAGAAACATTTTGCTTGTCGCGAACTTCTGAACTTCTCTTCGGCCTTAACTTTTAGAAGTCTTTTTATTGCCTTGACTTACATAAGTAGTACATTTCCTATTAGGTGTTTCATCTTGGCAGGAATATTTTGTTTTTCTTTCATACTTCATGTATTGTGGGGTTCAAGGAGCAGCCTGCCTCTTTCTCTCTCTCTCTCTCGCTACTCGTCTTTCAGCGAGAAGGGTGGGGTGTTCTTTGCAAAACACTTGATGGGTATGAGTTACAAATCTTCAGAAACTATTTTCCTCTGATATTCTTCCCTGTTAGTATGCTGATGAGTTCTTCGGATGCCGTCTTCCTCGGATATTGTTTCAGTTTAATCTATATATGTTTTGTTTGTAATGGATAATAATAACTGAGATGTTCCGTGCTAACTCAGTGCTGCTCCTGAGAGAACGCACTTTTCAGTGAAAATGATTGGTTTTTTGTTTAAATTTCATTGTAATTTTCAAGTTGACCTGAAATCTTCAAAGTCGAACCAACAAAATAGTTGAGGTACAGCCAAGGATCTTGTGGCTTACAGTGAAGGATCCTCGATGTGAATCAATCGAGGTACAGCCAAGGATCCTCGATGCAAATCAATTGAGGGTCCTATCCATTTGAATCAATGAATGGGAACATACTTAGAAAGAGGGTTGATATTATGCTATATTTTATATACAGCCTTTAAATCTTACCACTAATGTCGTGGTGGCGGCGTTTGGGACTCCCTCCTAGTTAATAGCAGTGAGAGGGAGTCTGGAGTCTCTCACTGATTGGGCTGCCTCGTATGCTACTGCTAAATGTTTCACATCCCCATTTGCATGCTTTGCATTTTTAATATCCCAAAAACACTTGAGCAATTCCTCGAAAGCTGGCGTTCTTAGTTCCTCAATTGATGCAATACTTGGCAAATTGAATGACCTTTTCCTCGGCGTTGAACATGACGGTTCATCGACCTGTGAATATGTAAATGATTTTAGAAAAATGGGTAAATGCAGGCGCGCTCTGAGTAGAACCGAGGGCTTGTGAGATTGACTACTATTCTAAAAATGGGTAATTGCAGTTGTACAGAGTAGAATTGAGTTTGATTATTATCAAGACTTTAAGGGTCTTACAGTGTACTCAGTCAGCAAACATTTTCCTGCATTATCTGTTATCTCCTCAATCTTGTGATAGTGGCTACCCTTTAATTCTTTTAACTCTCCACAACACGGAACTATCATAGAATTGAGATTCCAACAAGCGTCTCGGTCAAGTTGTAATGAATCTGCAGTTTGATTCGTTAGCAGAGAAAAAGTTTGCCTGAAATTAAAAGATAAACAAGCAGCATGTAACTGAATCTAGATACTGACGATCAATAGAAGAGAGGAGACTCTTATTAGCATTATGGACATCTTCGAGTGCAGAGGTTGAGGCAGAAGAAAATTGCGCGCGTAGAACCTGATTGGCTTCCATCCCACACCTAATTCCAACGACATGAAAGCGTGAGTAATCTTGAACTAGTTAGGCACACAGTTGAATACAATTTATTATACCTGAAAATAGAATTTACAGAGTCAACACTAGTTTTTTCTAGACTAAGCAAGGATTCTTGAGCGTTCTTCCATTGTTGTGCTCCTATTTTTGCGTTGTTCAAACTGCACGATTGCCATAGTTGAGACAAATTAAGACAATAGACTAGAACAGTATTGTAGGAAATTCATGCCACGCACAAATCATACCAGTCTTGTAGACTTTTTTCCATGTCTCTCCTCCCAGTATCAACGTCCGAAGTATCTTGAACGTACTGGGACTCCGTTTTTTCCAGGTGAAACGACCATTGAGTTTTTACAGAACTAGTAGAATCCTTCATGGTTGACATTTCCTGTTGTAGTTTGCAGGTTCTACTTGTTGCACTCTCCTGTAGATCATGCACTGCCAATTGAACCTGACAAATAGCAAGAGTGCTATTATTAGCAAACGAAAAACGTTATTTACTAGCCTGTACACATCAGGTTCAAAACATATGTACCAATTTTTTCTTCCTTATATTTGAATCAGCAAGCAGTTCGGCTACTTTCTCCAACAGTTGTCTTTCTTCATTAGCGGCACACTCCTACATGTATTTAATGCCATCATTAAATGCTAATAAATTAGATGCTTCATAAAAGAACGTTGGAGACACCTCAAACTTCCGTTCAAATTCACACAATTTCTGATGATTGACTGTCTGAGCTTCTTCAATGGCTTGTGTTAGTTTGGAAGCATGCATGTCTAAAGTTTCAAAAAAGTCCACTGTAATTTTAGAAACAGATCTTGTGGTTTCTGCTGCTCTGGCATGTGCCTGAAAACATCATTGCATCACATTTAATTCAGCCGGGAAACAGTATAATCAATTATTGGATCAAAAAATACACCTCGTGCTGCTGCTTTGAAAATATTGCCAGATTCTCCTCCTGTATATGGAGGTTACTTTGAAGATCATCAAGCAACATTTCAGCTTCTGAAGCAATTCCTTTGAAAAGCTGAATTACAAATTATAAAATCATAAATTGTCAATAAACAGAAGTCAACTGCAAAGACGACTAGGTATTACCTTCTCAAGGGCGGATTCATTCTTAGAGACCTCATCATTAATATTGAGAAAAGTTGAACGAGAATTTCCTTCAAGGTCCCCAGTTATATTATCCAAGGCTTTAATTCTAGAGCTAAATGTGGTCTTTAACATTTCAAGCCTTTCTCGCAGTGCTCCAGTAGCCTTTCAAGACACAATTAAATAAAGCTTGTAAAGACTTACAACCAAATGTTACCAATGAAGCCTTGCTTAAGTTTTACCTCTGCCTTCGTTGATACAAAAGATTGCATATTTGTCTCCATGTCCTTTAGTTGCTCCTCTTGTTGAGTAACAGAACTAGCCACAGTTTTATGTAATAGCTCCAACTGCCGGGTTAATTGGGACTGGAATTTCTGGACAAGTACCCTATTTCCAAGTTCAATTTTGTCCTTGCGCTCTAGAATAAAACAATGATGATAAGCAAAAAATCACAAATTAAACTGAAAGAATAACTTCCAGAACAGACCAATTTTAGAAAATAAACTGGACACATCTGATGCAGCGTTGTCTAGCTCTGCTCGAAGTTCAAATGCACGTTCCATAAGTGCTTTCTCTATAGCAAAGACAAAGATAATTGTAAGCCACTTTATTTGCTTGTAAGAAAAAAAAATTCCATAAATGAAGTCTGCAAAATTTTCAATGATTCATGTAAGACATAATTTGCACAAAGAAGCCATTTAACTCATCAAATTACCAATTAAATACCTATGCTTAAAAAAACAACTATGAAATTTTAAAAATAGTTAGTAAAAAACAAGCGTTGGAAAAAATAATAGGTGGTCTGACAAATGATAACAGATGCGAATAAAAAAATACTAAGAATATTTTTTCACACCGTTAAAATATGATGGTCAAGAAGTAAAAGAAATAATAAAATAATAAACACAGTTTTATGGGAAAACCAAAACCAGAAAAAATGACAAGAACTGAATCTAGAAAGATATTACTATGAAAAATAAGATTTATAATATTTTTCTAGAAACCAAATATTATAGAAAAAATTTACTACTTTTAAAATTCATAATAAAAGTACTTCACTTCTTTTTCATTCACACTTTTCTTTTCTTTCTCACAAAAATTCTTCACTTTATTTCCTTTTTCTTTCACACAAGATACTCTAGTTTCTCTCCTCTTCGGATGCCAAAACCTCTCTTGGACGACCCTAACATCTGTTGTTGGCAAGGGTCATATTGGTTTGACTTATGAAAGAAAGAATAAAGTGAATTGAGGAGAGCAAGCGGGTCTTTGTGAGAGCTGAGCTGGGAGGTTGTTACACGAGTAGTGGAGACGCAAGGAACAAGGGAGAAAAGGCAGCAGGAGAGAGGATGGTGATTACGATTTGGAGTATATGGAATTATTATGTTTAGAGATAATTTTCGCCGTAGTTTTCAGAGTATTCTTGCAGTAGTTTTCGGGGTTGGAGTTTGGACATGTTGGGCTTGTTCTTTTATTTTCTGTTCTGTTTACTGGTTACATTTTTTGTGTGGAAGGAGATTGACTTGTTTTGTCGGCTGTGGTGACAGTGTAACTGGTTTGAAGAAGTATCTTCGATCAATTTCTCTCGTTTTATATAATTATTCCCAAAACATATTCAATAACTAAAGGACAAGAGATGACGACATTTTTACCAGATTTGAGGAGATTTGATATCAAAAATTCTTTCTCTTTAATTGTTACATTAGCTTGACGATATCTTTCTTCGAGTTCAAACAAAGCATGTTCAGTTTCCTCGAGCTTTTTCTGTAGCACAAAAGACAGTTGCACGTTAAATTATTCTATGCGATAAGTGCAAAGGAGTTTGCGTATTTCAATAAAAGATTAGTAACTTTGACTACGCGTACCTCAGCTCTTTCTAGTTTATCACTCAGTTCTGCAGTCAAAAGTTGCTGAGAACTGTATAGTTCACGAAGCTCCATCAGTTGCTGCTCAAAGTTTAGACTTCTATTAGACTCCGACCAAATGATGGGGAAAGCAGTAACAATTACAAATGAACAAAACCTAGCATTTTTCAATGCACCTTGTCCTTGGATTCAGATTCATGTTCCATGCGCTCTATTTTTTCAGCCATTGCCTAGAAGCAGAAAAAAAAAAGATGGTGAACGGTCAAAACTTCTTATATTATTTGAAAATTATTATAGCCTTTTTTTTTAATACAAACCTTCTTCTCTGTTTCTTCATGCAGGTAACGATCCCGTGGGATGTAGATACCGTTCTTTTCTCTTGCAGCAGATACCTCTAATTGCATCAAGGAAACAACCCACAGATTACATTTTCTAGAGCTCTCTAAGAACAGGAAAAGTGCATGGGCTAATGCAATTAAACACACCCACACCCAGGGAGAGATTGAAAGAGACCTTGCTTAAGACGATCTATTTCAGAATATAAATCCTTGATCATTGCAGATTTCATCATCTTCTGATTAATCTGAAATGTATATATAAATAAACCACACATTGAATCTTCTCAAGCAACTGCCCCAATATTAACATACAAGTACTAACCTCAGGTTTGTTCTTGATATTTTTCGCACGATGTGCATAATCCAGGGTGCTTAATGTTTCATCTAAACAGTGAATGGAAGGAGATATTGTAGCAATTATGCATGTTTTTGTTTTCCCTCCTAAAGAATCCCTCAATAGCCTTGTTAGCTTGCTATCCCTGATATTCAAATAATGCATATACTTGTCTAGCACTTCAAGTTTTCAAAGATCAACACAAGTTATAACAAATTGGTACCTGTACGGAACATGCCCTGAATGGTCCACCAGAGCATTAATGACACGTCCAAGCGTCAATAAACTTTTGTTGATCTCCCCTGCTTCTCTTGCTCTACCCTGCAAGTGATTATTCAAGAACTTCCAAGTATGAAGGTGTGGCAGCTTAACTTTAAATGAGATAAAATGTAAAAATTCTTTTACGTGACAACATAACAGTTAAAATGTGATTCACCTCTCGAGCCCCTGAGCGGGAAATATTCTCTGAACCCGCAAGATCAACAAGATTGAGTTTTCCGCATTTTATCATTTCTTCCCCCTCAGGAGTACATTCTTTTATGTGAATTGTTATAGAAAATATTGAATGAGACCTGCTGCTTTGTTTGTTCAAAAGAGTCTCAGCTGTGCGTCTTTTAGCAGAACCTTTCTCCAAGATTTTGTAAATTTCATTAGCAGTACACACTATCTCTTCTTCCAAACCTCTAACGAAAACACCACCTTTCCCATCTTCCATTAGTGCTATAGGTTTCTTAGACTTGTCGTCAATGAATTTTGAAGTCTCCTCTTGGGCCAAAAGATCTGTAATCTCCTCATTATAAAGTTCTAAAAACGTTACTTTCATGTTATATTCAGCATGTTGAGCTTCTAAAATATCAAAAATTTGTTTCACAGCCCTTGGAATGACACCTGCATCACTTGGAAATTCCCCATTCTGCAATTAAAAATAGAACTTCAATCAGATATTTCTTAAATCCGAGACTTTGGAAACGTACTTCTGAAATTATTTACATCAGACAAAAAAAACCTTTTTCCTTGCCCCTCCTTCCATTGTATATGTCTTCCCAGTTCCTGTTTGACCATAAGCAAATATAGTACAATTATAACCTTCAAGAACTTCATTCACAATAGGAGATACAGACTGATCATACAAGGTTTTCTGTTGGGATGCTGGACCAAATACCTAAAAACAAATTATCAAACGTTATGACGATTTCTAACTATGCAAAACAAAGTTAGGAGCTGTTTTCACTTCATTTTTTCGCATCGACTTCTTATTTGTCATTTTTATTCGGTTTATGTTGCACAAAGAAAAGCAATATAAAACACAATAATTTGGTTGAATCTCCTTCAAAATTTTCTTTCAGTAACTATTAATAATTTGTTTCGCTCTGCTTCAAAATTGTCTCTGGGCAAGCAACACAAGCATTTAATAGAAGGATATTTCATTTTCATAGTTTACAAAAAAAAATTGACAAAACTAAGACCTTGTCGAACACAAATGTTCTGTCAATCTGCTTGTTGGCTATATTCTGAATTGCACAAACTTCCCTTCGACCATCATTACAAGAAATCACCACTGGTGTGTGAACCCTTGATTCTTCCTCACTCAATGGCCTAGAATGTAATCAACTGGTAAGTAAACCACAAACCAAATAAATAATTATTCAAATGAAATCCAACTTATGTATCACCTGCAACGCACGAGAACCTGCACATTTACTCCCTTTTCTTTATCACTCTTACTACTCGAATTTGAATCCGCAGATCGTAGATCTCGGATATATTTTTCACTCGAACGTGGTGTATGGGACGGCGAAACTGGGACCAAACCTCCTCTTCTCTGCTGCGTTTGTGTAAAATCCATATTAGCGTTTTTCCTGTCCACTAAATCTCAAATTATCTGGACCTGTAAAAATCAAAAAGTTGTCTCCCATCATTCAAATGTTCAATAACATGTTTAGCATTAATAGTCCCGCAGATCAATTATAATATAAGCACAAAGAAACAAAATGTTTAGTTACAAAGTGATTCAATTTTACTGATTACTCGTACTCCAAAACGCTGAATGTGTGCAAATCTAAAGTATTACGCTCCCTCAAAATCGAGAATAGTAGTAAATAAGAGACTCAGCTCAACCAGTACAACAACAATTACGATTACCCGATTGTCATACTTTCACCCCTCACGTACTTTTTCATACAGAAAGATACAAATTTGGAAAAAGCAAAATGCACAAATGAAAATGGGGAGAAGTACCACGAAAATTACTCAAAAAATGCCGACAAACGGGGATGAATCTGAGATGGATCGAAAATGACTGATCGGAACAGCGAAAGCTGCTTGATAAATCCGAGAAAGTAGAAGGTAAAAGAGATGATAGTGCGGCAATTTCAATGGAAACTCACAGTGGATTCAACAGCCGGCCATAGAAAGCTTGTTCAATCGTTAATTAAGAAAATCAGAAGCAATGGCGTTTTAGGAGAGAAATCAAACACCGAGCATCAATCTAAAAGAAGAATGAATTGCAAATGGGAATGGCGGATTTGCCTAAGGACTGAGTAAAAAATTTTAGGGAACTTTGAGAAAGGGGGAGAAATTTTAGGTGAGCGAGAGGAGACAGGGACTGTGTTTGGATCAAAGTAAGCGAGCTGTTTTCAAATCGTTTGAAAGACGGCACTTAACGGTCGTTATTGACGGTGTGAACAGTTCCGTTTTCCGTCGTGACTCCCGACCGTTACGTAGAAATACTGATCCTTAGTTTTAAATTTTTTTGAAAATTGACGTTTCTCCAGAAAATGGCCCCACACTTGGAAATATTTACAAAACTGACATTGAACGAATACAATTACAAACTAACCTTATATTATAAGCGTTTTAAATTCAAAATGGTAAATTAAGCTCGTTCAGCTCCTCCTCTAAATGGTCCCACACAACTTAGTGGTCAGTGGGACCAGCAGCCCAATATATTTTCAATATATTTCAAAAAAAAAAAATTTAACAAATAAAATTATGAACTATTGAATTAGCAAGAAGTCAAATTTTAAAATAATTTCGTAAATAATTAAAATCTCAAAATATGGAAAATGAAGAAGTCAAACCTTACAGTCACATTTTTTGTCAAAAAACACAGGCAAATGTTACAGTCACGTTTTTAGCTTAAAAACGTCCAAGGCTGGATGTCTAAGGATCATCATTGGACGTCTTTCAAATACGAGGGACGTCTAAGGCTGATCCGCGAGAAAAGGAGTACAAAGATCAATCTTTGGATCATCGTAAGGCTAAATAACATCAAATAAACATCTATGGTGGTCGTTGGCTGGAGAGACAGACATCTTGCAATGAGAATGGATGTCTAGGATGGGAGGAGGAGTGTTGGCGTACAAAGGTTTGTATCTATTTGATGAAGGGATAAACTTCCTGCAATAAGGATGGATGGTCAGGATGGAGGATTTGTATCCTTCAAAGGCACTGGCAGATGAAGGTTTATGTCCGTTGGATGAAGGGACGAACGTCTTTCAATGAGGATGGAGGATGGACATCCTCCAAAGCGATGTTCTTCATAAAGGATGAACGTCCTTCAGAGAGGATAGACGTATAGGATGGGAGGAGGGGCCTCCAAGGGACCTCAATCGTAAGGTTGAGGGATGTCTAATGCATTGAGGGACATCTATGGGAAGCTGAGGGATGTCCTACAATGCTTTCGACATCGAGGGAATGTCATCGTTCAGTATTGAGAGACATTCAATACTTCTACAAATATCCTTCAACTTATGGCAGACGTCCCTGAACCTACAACGGAAATCCCTCAGCTCATAAAGGATGTCCATGTGACGTTCCTCAACTTACAACAAATGTCCCTCACTGCCTTGGACGTTGATGGAACGTCATCGTTTAGTATTAAGAGACGTCCAACACTTCCAGAGACGTCCCTAAACTTACAACAGACGTTCCTCAACCTATAATGGACATCCCTCAATTTACAACAAACATCACTTAATGCCTTGGACATTGAGGGACCGTCATCGTTTAGAATTGAAGGATGTCCAACAATGCCATATATGTCCTTCAACTTACAATGGTCGTCCCTCAACATAAAACAGACCTCCTTTGACATATAGTTTCTCTCTACTCTCTTCTTTCAGGTTATGTGTTAACGTTAAATTGATATAACTTTTTATTTTTTCACTCAAATGACATAATTTTAAAATCAATTTACAACTCATGACTTATACTTTCATGTCACTTTATTTTGAAATTTTGACAAAATAACATCTTTTTATAGAAGTTTCCAATACAATACATCCATTAAATTCATCCGCATCCATATAGAATTACTATTCAAAACTTACATGTGTCCATTGCATTTATTAACAGACTTGTAAAATGACATCATATGAAAAGATGGTATTACCAAGATATTGAATAAGTTAATTATTTATTCACTGATTTATTAAATACAATTCACAATCATTAAATAAAATGCGCAATCATTTATCTTAAATCATCATAAAAAAAACTCGAGAAGGCTAATTGGAAGTGTAATGATCGAGTAAATTTATATGTTGTTGCTTGTTTGATGGATGGATGTCCATCCATCATGACTCAATCAATTAGCTAACTCGGGGGTTCTCTTGTTGATGATACTAAAAGGACATCAGAACAAGTAAGTACAATTAATTTACAAACTCATATGAAAGTACAAGTATTCAGAAAATTCTACTTGTATTAAGCAATATAACATGACTTCTTTGAGCTACCTTCTGATAACTCTCCCTTAATGTAATATCGTACGATGAAAGAACATTCCAATTGAGAAGACCTACTTTCTGCCCAATCATCGTCTTATGAGTCGCATAATGGACGAAGCTAGATTGAATGCACCTCTATAACAACTTCATGATCGAACACACATTGCTCATCAACATGGACTACCGAAATAGGCTCCAACTCCATTGCGCAGTTAATGGATTCTTCATCATTGGATGATGCAACACTCTTCAACATCATTTGATGTGCAACAATCAAACACTTTTATTTCTAATACTCTTTCGTTCTTAGATGATATTCAGGGATTTAGGGTTGCTGCTTGCTTTCGCAGAGGACATCCTTTCCACTTATATAGATGAATTTGAAGGTCGCTCAATGTTGTCATTTAGTATTGAGGGACGTCTCTCAGCTTACAATGACGTACCTCAATGCCATGGACGTTGAAGGAACGTTGTCATTTAGTATTAAGGGACGTCTGTTGTAAGTTGAGAGACGTCCCTCAATACTAAACAACATTGTCTCTCAACATCAATAGACGTCCCCTAGCATCCATGGATGTCTCTTAATGCTAAATGATGTCATATTTCAATAATCTCATTCTGAATATCCATTTCTAGCGACAAATGCCCCCCATCTCTGAAGGACGTTTGACCCCTTTCATCCAATGGCCAACAACCTTTGTTTGCTCCCATTTGAAATAGTGTGTGTCTTGCATGTGACCCCCTTCAACATAATGTCTAACAGTCTCTTTGGACGCTCATCCTCCATCTTGACTATCCATCCTCCATTTTGGTCGTCCATCCACATTTAAGGACGTTTGTCTCTTTATCCAACTGGTACAAACTTCGTTCGCCAGCCTTTGGAGGATGACCATCATTCTTCTTGCTCGTCCATTCTCATTGTAGGACATTCGTCCCTTCATCTAGCAGACACAAACTTTCATTCGCCAACGCTCCTCCTCCCATCTTGGATGTTCATTCTCATTGCATGACATCCATCTCTTCATCCAGCAACCACCATAGACGTCCCTCAACCTTAGATGACCCCAAGGTTGATCCTTGAATGTCCTTCCTCCTGGATCAGCCTTGGACCTTCCTCATAGATCAGCTTTGGGCGTTCATCGTCATTAAAGGATGTCCATGCGACGTCTTTGGACGTTTTTAAGCGAAAAACATGATTGTGACATTTGCATCGGTATTTTTTTACCAAAAAAGTGATTGCGAGGTTTGTCTTCTTCATTTCTCATAATTCAAAGTTTTAGTTGTTCACGAAATTACTTTAAAGTTTGAGTTATCACTAAACTAATAATTAAGGGTTTGTTTTGTTAATTTTTTTTAAAAATTAATATTTGATAGTCAAATTTATTTTACCGACCCTCCCTCATCCTCTATGAAAGATTAAAGTCCTCCATTAATAAAACTCATGATTAGTTTAAATGACATATAAAAATACTATACATTAAATTGTGTGTCTATATATATATATATATATCATATAAAACTTAATATTCAAAATATTTCATATACATATAAAATTTAATATTTAAAATATTACTTTTGGATTGCTTGGAGTGGATTGATCAAAATCAATAATATATTGTTAGCATCAAAACCTTATAAAAAACATAATAATGTCTCTTTCTTTTCTCTTTTTCCTTCTTCGATAGTTGTATATATAGTTATATATTGGGTTTTAGATTAAAGATAATTGAAATGTTATTGTCAAAAGTAAATAAAAATATTAGAAAATAATTATTAAGAATTGAGACAAATAAAAGATAATTAGAGCAATGAAGAAAAAGGAGAATGTGGGCTATGCATATGGTGGCAAAGTTGTCCCACGTGAGATAGACTGATTGGTGTAGCACATGCCCATACTTATTACATAGCCTTCTTTTCATTTTAATTTCCTACTACCCTTTTTCTTTTCTTTATATATATATATATATATATATATATATAAGAGAGAATAAAATAAAATAAAAAGGCAAAAATGAGAGGGTAGAGAGAGTGGTAGGTTTGATGACATTTGAGCAAGTGGGTATATTTTTTGTAATTTTTCTTTCTAATTAATACAATATTATTTATCTTAAAGACAAAGTTTAAATGATTTTATTTTAAAAGGTCTAATATTAGTTGAAATAATAATTTTATTTATAAATTATTTTTTTAATCTCTTTTTATAAGATGTAAAATTATGTAATTATTTAAATACATTGGACTTTTATAATTATCGCATCTTAAGCTATCTTTGTCTTCGCAAGACAAACTACCACAAATTCTCATTTCTCCAACCAATGGAACCCATTAATCAAGTCTTAAAGTTGCGTTACAATTTTTGATCTTTTTAACGTTTATCGTTCTCACTTTTTGTGGTGCATTTGCTTGCCCATGACAACAATGCTTCAGAATGATTCTTTTCTTACTTTTGTAAGACTAGAAATACACACGCGCCCGCACGCGCATATGATGTAGACCAAGTAGTTCATGTTAGAGATCAAACGATAATCTAAAAAAGAAAATATGATGTGTGACACTATATTTATACAGAAAAATCTTTTTAAAACAAATTACGGATAGAGAAATAAATCTACTATGAAAATTAAAATACAACTGCGAGTTTTGTGACTTCAACTTACAAGAATTTATAGATAAAATGAAACCCTAAATGAGATGTACAATGCGAGCTCACCAGCCCGACCCAATACAATTCGGGTTACACAACAATCTTACTGTCCACAACATTATCATTAATCTATTAGATCAAATATTACTCATATAGAATTTCTATTTTTATAAATCTCGTGCTATTTAATAAAAACTACTTTTTATATCACCAACGTCAATGTTTATTGCGAAAGAGGATTTGTTTCTTTCCCAAATGAATTCCAACAAACTCTTGGTAATATTCCATCTCACGGACTTAACTATGTAAAGCCCACATGCTTTTTATGTTAAGGTTAAATTGTCGGCGGTTTCTACTTTAGAAAATTGTCATTGTCGGCTTTTTATTTTATTTTGTTTGGTTTTTTGACCATTTCTGTATCGTCCTTCGGTGCTCCTTATACAATATTGTCCACTTTTGGCAGAAGCCCGCACGAGTTTGTTCTTGAGGTTAGCTCAAAACGCGTTGTACTAAGTAGGGAGGGGAACCATGTATTTTCTACTCTCCCAAGCGATATGAGATTGCACACTCCCAATGATATGGGCTGGACCCACATCTGGGTTTTTCCTGGTCTTTATAGGGCGGACAATCACAATTTTTATTTAAGAAATTGCCAATGATACCACTTCACTCAATATCCTGATTAAAAAAGTTGATAAATGGAAGAAATTGAATGTTGGAGGCCACATAAGTCTGCAATCTCATTTGAGGAAAAATATATATATCATCAATACGAGATTGTGAAAATTTAGAAGAGATTTTTTTACTAGGAAAATAGTCTTCTTTGTTTTCAACATCAATGATAAGAGGTATTTCAAAAATATTCCGTAATTAATATAAATGCTTATGTTTGGTTATAAAAGCATATTTAAATTGTAAAGAAATGTCTTACATAAATTACAACTTGAAGTTGGGGAATTGTGCCACATGTTTTATTTATTTATTTTGCGTGATTTATGTTGTTTTTCACGTGAAACAGTTAAGAGTAGGAAAGAACGTTCATTTTTACTGTGTTTTAAGTTGTGTAAATGAGCTCTAATAATCTATACTAAGAAACCAATTTATCGATACAATCAAAAATGATGTATCTTGTTCCATTTAAATTTGCAATTACATTTATAAAAAAAATAATATTATATTTTTCTGATTAGCATCCTGATCAACCTCAGGTCAGCAGCGTGGATCAAGGCCCAAGTTTAAGTTGAACCCCTTAAATTTGAGTGCTTTTTTATGCTATGCAAATGGTCAATCTCGTGGCTCATAATTTGAGTCAGTTTTTTAGAATTAATCAGATTGTTGTCTATTATTGAAGATCGTCGGCGATGAACTGCTCGTAATCATTGTCTATTCCGTCCAGATACAACAGTTTGATACTTTTTTGCGAGGGAAGAGACGGAGAAGGATTGAACTTAACAGCATAGACCAACAGCGATTTTGACGTTTGAACGGTCGGCTTTAATGGCGGAAACTTGGGATAGGCTGGGTCCCGGAGAAAATATTGAATTTTTCGTTGGTGGGATGAGAAGCTGAGGGATCGAAATCCTACAGCAGAGTGGAATTTGACGTCGGAGGGACACACATTTTTGAAGCCGGAGACGATGTCTTCCCGGAAAAGATTGGTAGTTGACGGCGACGCAGATAAAGGAGAAACGAAGAACGAGTGATGGTGAAAATGAATAATTATAAGAAATCATGGGCATCGTCAAGAACATAAGAATCTCCATAACTCACAACAAAGAGACCATAAATTACAAGACATGTTCAAAGCTACGCTCCTGTTTTTTTGTCATTGTTTGTAGCATGTCTGTCGGTTGTGCGAGTACATGGTCAAACCAAGTTTCTGGGATTCAAAACGTAGATCTCTCTGTCATAATCTAAGGTCGAATATTGAAATCTACAGAAAATGACAAGGAAAAACTGGTCGCCTCCATATAAAAAAACATAGAAGTTGGGCAATAATCTGAGACAACAGACGAGAAAACTTTGTTTTAAACTAGGGTTTAGCTAAGTCAACACAATCAATGCTTTCTCTGGGTCGGAACTGGAACATGCAACTCCAAAATTTGCCGTATATTGTTTGTTTGTATCCAAGACAGAATGATGTAACGACAATTTGATATTGAAATTTTGTTTGTAATATATATATATACATATAGTAAAAGACCTTCTGAGGTCGAATTCAAAAGCTAAGTTGCGTGGATCTTAACTCAAAAAACATTGTACTACTCAGTAGGATTTGAGATGTCGTCGTATCATAGGCAACACAGAACGTGGCTAACAAGAACGTCAGAGCTCTCGAGGGAGAGTGATTGTAATAGCTTATCATATTGAGAAGTATTGGGTTATAAAATAAAGTGATGCAACTATAATTGCACGTTGAAAATTCGTAATTTTGGGATGTACTATGTATGTATAGTTTTTCATTTTCAACTAGTACAAAAACCTTCTAGGGTAAAATCCAATAACGTAGTCCTGCAAGTTTTAACCCAAAACGGATAATATTGTATTAATTGGTGGAGATTATGACGCTGCAATTACTTTTTGTATAAAGTAACGTGGTTGCAATTATACATTAGAAATTCATAGTTTTACGATAAACTATACATATGTCGCAAGAATTATTATGATAAAATTCAATTATTGACCCAAATAAGATAATATAGACAGCGAGAGATTCCCCTGTGGAATAATTGTGGGTGAATAAGTGGTATTGTAGCAAAACAAGAGAAGATTATAAAGCCTGAAAGTAGGTTTGAAAAGGACTTGCAGTTATGGCCATTTCCCTGTGTCATCAACCCTAACGAGAATCTTAGAAGGCAAACCAACCAGTTGGTTGAAGAACTATTGATGTCTACTGGATCTCGATCTTATAAATAAACATGGAGGGTGTACCTCCATTTCATTCNTTAGAGATCTCTGGAAAAATTAAAAAGTGAGTGAACATACCTAATTAAATAGAAAATCTTGTATATACATATCACGACCTGAATGTGAGTCTAAATAGAAACACTAAGTTGAACGATTCGATATTCTGAAAGGACCTGATCGTCCAGCCGAAAACTTGATTTATAATAGAAAAATTAACTAAAATTTTAGTCATAACCCACAATAGATAAAAGTCAAATTCCACATAGGGATAACATAATAATAATATAGTGTAATAAATAAATTAAAAAAAATATTATGCAGAAAATAAAGTATCAAACACCTAATATAATTATATAGATCATGAGTAAAATAAAGAAGTCCTCGCCAAAAAAAAAATTAAAAACACTTAAAATGAAAGGATAATAATTTGATAAATAAATTGATACTAATTTTCAAAATAATGATAATTGAGAGTTGAAAATTCAATTTATAAAAAAAATAAATAAATCTAGTAAGTTAATCACCATAATCATCATAATCCACCGCCCTTTCAACTTTATATTGTTATATCAACTCTAGAAAATTTTAATTGAAATGAACAAAAATATGAAGTTGGGCCACTCAAAGAGAATTACAATTCAATGTGATTGATTGAGTGTGACTACAAGATTGTAATTCAGGTCATTTTCACTGAAAAGTTTGGTCCATTATATTAGAACATTGATTGAACCCATAATTAGACCTAACCAATTATGAGGAAACTAATCAGCCTATCACATCTAGATTTCAACGTTGAATCAAACCCTAATTGTCCTAAAAACAAGGGTTTTAACTAATTAATCCATGCGAAGCTTATATTAAATTTATTCTTTTCAATGCTTCCTTCACATCAAAAAAGAGCTACGTTGTTATTGTTCATCCCTTATCTCAAAGGCATTTACATCATTTTTCCTTTTTACCATTGTTCTTCCACTTTCCCAAAAGTTCAACTGCATTTAGATTGGTGATTTGAACTTAGAGTAAAAGGAATATCATTAAAATTATTAACTTTAATTGACGTTGACTCATTCTTTCTCACTTGACATGTATTTTCGTACACATGTAATGCTAGTAGTGTCGACTCGCACAACAATAATATGAGAATCAAACATTATTAGTTTTGAAATAATCGTTTTGAATGTGTCACATTTATTAGACGTGTTTGTGAATTTTACAAATGTAAAATTTTATTTATTATTGACTATAAATAATATTAGTGTCATAACTGTGTCAGTAGAAGACAAATGAGTTATCTCCATAGATATTGCTCAGTATACATAATTTGTTAAATTCCACGAGTAACGTAAAAGACAATCCAATGTTTGGTAATTGAGAGATTTCTGTTTATATCATAGGAGTTGAATGATTTATAAGTTAATTTTTTCTTCAACTTAATACATGTTTTGTGATAAAACCTAAAAACTAAATTGCACGAGCTGTGGCATATAATAAATAATTTAAGGAAATTAACACTACAAACCCTATAATTTTGGGTCAACAATACCAAAACTCCTATAAAAAATTTGTAAATAACTAAAACCATAAACTATGGAAAAAGAATAACGTAGACCTCAAAGTCAAGTTTCCTGTCAAAATTCGTCGACGTTAATGCCGCAGTTTTGTTAACGTCAAGGACCATTGAATAAGACGTCCAAGGCAGAAACAACGGACATCCCGCAACGACGAGGAGCTGATCCAACCGGCGACAAAGGACGTAAATAATCGGGAGACGTCTGTCCTTCCCGTTGAATCGAGGGACAGACGTCCCTTAAAAGGAATGGACGGCAAGGATGGATTTAGGTCATCCCTCAAAGGCACCGCAGACGATGGTTCATGGTCGTTAGATCGAGGGACGGATGTCCAACTTGAGGAGGTCATGGCTGATGGAAGAGCTCTTGACTG
The DNA here is from genome assembly GCA_022433065.1 of Begonia loranthoides. Classification (NCBI taxonomy): domain Eukaryota; kingdom Viridiplantae; phylum Streptophyta; class Magnoliopsida; order Cucurbitales; family Begoniaceae; genus Begonia; species Begonia loranthoides. Next base: position 37,594,325 of record CM039470.1, read on the forward strand.
GGCTGCTGGAGGGGTTTGAGGAGGTGTTGCAATCCTCCTCAGTTAATCTTTCATCTATAGTAGAGTGACTTAAATATTGTCAATTTGCCTCTTATGTCTATCAAACTTAGGACAAGCCACTTTCACCTCTCCCCAATGATCAATACATAGGGCGAGAACTAAGGAGGGGGATGGACAATATCGTCCTTCACCTCCATGTGATCTGATGGTTGTGCAATCGACGTCCAAGGAATTAGTGCAGTTGACATCAAAGGAGTCTGTGCAACTGACTTTGATTGAGGTTGTGCAGCCGACGTGGATGTAGGATTTGCAGCCAACATGGAGGGAGGATGTGCAGCCAACATGGAGTGATTGTTCGTGCCCTTGAATACCAACTTTCATCCCACTTTGTTTAGCCTCATCCAAGCCAATGCCACTTGATTGTAGATATCAAATGTATTTTCATTGGTTATTCGCTCCTTGGGAGGAATAGCCAACCCGCTACTGTCAACAATCTTCTGGATGAGCAAGTTATACGGGAGGTTCCTCCGTGGTCTCTTCAAGATTGCCTTCATGAGATTAATAATCATGTATGTAACATTGAATCTCTGCTCGTTGTTGAGTTTCTCTATCACATAAAGATCCATGTAGCTGACATGGTCTCTATGTCCATCACGTGGTAGAACTGTGTGGGTGATCATTTGATGGATTACTCTGACTTTGGCACTTAGGTCCTTAGATTTGGGCTTGTAGAAAAATTCAACGACTACAGGATTGCAAGGCAACTTCTTCAGCAATGTCAGACTTTCTTCTTGTTTTACAAAGTCTACGACCTTGGATACGTGAAAATACTTCTCTATCGGCTCCTCCGTGGATCATCCAATCAGATCATTTAACTCCTTTAGAGTTAGCCTAATCTATTGTCCAAACAGATAAGTCATCAACTCAGTTGGGTGATTGCTGCCCAGTTCCAAATTTGCGTAAAATAACTTGACCACCCTCTTACAATAAT
>CM039470.1:37600310-37795374 GCA_022433065.1 Begonia loranthoides
ACATAAAAATGGATCGTTGTTATAATATATTAATAATAATATGTATTTAGATCTAATCTAAAAATAAAGAATGTTACCTTTGTAGCTCACTTCACACGGGTACTAAATCAACCGTCGATCTTCTCCGCCAATCCTCCTTACCTCAAATAAGCACGTGTGGGCGTGATGAACGAAACAAGATAACACTCAATTTATGATAGATCGTATTCTCAACACATGAGACGATCTATTTGGATTTAGAAAACAATTTTCTAAAGCCAACACGGAAGACAAAAATTTTCTCTCAAAATGGATTTCTTTTTCAAAGATTTCAAAAACTCAAAAAAAACTTTTGCTAATGAAATTTGACCTCTATTTATAGTGGTATTTCTCCATAATGGCTATTATGGCATTTAGAGAAAAAACCCTATAAATTCTTCATTACATTTATAAAAATGTTATGAAAATCAAAAGTCTTTTCACCATATTTCAACACTTGTCACATTTAAGTTATAACACATTTATAACAAAAATGTTATGGGAAATAAAAGGTCAATACATTAAATCAAATTTGACATTAATTCAAATTTGACGAAATCCATTTTAAAAACTATTTTTAAAAGTTACTTTATATTTATTACTTTATTGAATAATCAATAATTCAATTTGTTTCATTTAATGAAACATAACAAATATATTAACTTTGACAACTTTTGTCATTTTGTCTTAATTAATTGAATAATCAATAATTCAATTATTTCATCTAATGCAAAAATAATAATAATAAACTTATTATTGAGTGTATTAAATAATTAATTCATAATTAATTATTTAATCTTATTTGTTCATTTTTCTATTATTCGAATAATGATAGAAGGTGACAAAGGGACCGATGGACCTATAGTTTTAAGCTCCAATAATATTTTGTTAACTAATATAAACTCTTTATATTAATTAATATAATTATTAACTCTAAAGTAATTCCACTAAATACTTAGAGTTGCACTCTCAAAATTATAGAGTATTTTTACTTAAAGTAATGTCCATTGATATAATCATTACATATGCATTAACCCTCCATTTAGATTCGTAATAGAGCTAGGTTTATCATCCGTTAACCTCTCATATTGCTTCTTTATCCTTGACTACTATTAGTTCTTAATTGAATAATTAATTCATAATGATTATGAATTGCGCGCTAATTATTCAATCCTTAAACTAACAAACAAGGGAATCTATGGAATGGATTTCATTGTATCGATATTAACATTCTCAGCTATTCATTTTAATTTAGTCCCAATATACAAGGTATACGAATCGTAACTTGTACAAAACTTTACCGAGTAAATCAAAGAATAAATTCAAACAAAAATAGGAGTTTATTAAATACAACGAATTAAGATCATACATATATGAGCATCATTATGATAAAATTAATTGTTCTATATCTAACGGAAATTATTAGAACAATGTAATTATATCTGGTTCAGTCCTATATAATCATATTATATAAAACATATTTATCTTATGTCACTACATATTTAGTCGGGATATGACAATATATTCTTAATGAGATAAACTATGTTTATGACTATGAACTATTTGAAGATTCCTTACTTCAAATATAAGTCATGGATATATTTTGGTTATTACTCTTTATATTTTATCCCACATATATACAATATATATGCTAATATAAAGTTAGCATAAATAACCAAGGAATTTTCTATGAATTTTATAAAACATAATATAAAATGTTAACATAATATCAATCAATATAAATTTATTCATATATTACAAAAGTGTTGTATTACATTTGCTTGTTGGGCATATTACTCCCAACACTTGCACATGACCCCTTTCAATGTTACTGCCTTTAGAGTCCATCTTGGTCGTTCATTTTGTCCATCCCTCAATCCAACGGCCATGAGCCATCGTTTGCGATGCCTTTGGGGCATGGCCTAAATCCATCATCGCTATCTATTTTGATAGATGAACGTCCATCCTTTGATCCAACGGGCAGGATAGACATCCCCCAATTATTTACGTCCTTCGTCGCCGGTTGGATCCGCCCCTCGTCGTTGCAGGACGTCCATTGTTGCTGCCTTGGATGTCTCCGTTCAAAGATCCTTGACATTAACGAAATTGTTGCATTAATGAAATTGTCTCTGTCTAGCCTCTCGGTCGTCACTCGTCTCGTCTTGACTCTCATCGGTGCTGATTGCCGACCGCCGAGTCTCACGCCCTCTCACCTCTCGTCACTACCTTGCCCACTAGTCATTGTTCGCTAGTCGGTGGTCACTGCTTAGTGCTCACAAGTCACGACTGCACGTTGCTAGTCGGTCAGTGCCTCATTGGTCGCTCTCTCTCGGCTCTCGGCTCTCGAACTCTATCAGACTCTCTATAGTCTGTCTCGAGTATGGCCTCTCTGCCCTCAAATTGTTGATACTAAATTGGTTTAATTGTTGTTGATTGATGATTCTATTGAATTGAATTGAATTGTTCCACTTTTGCTTAAATGATGAAAGTGGTTTATGCAGGTTCGGTTGAATTGTTCTACTTTTGAATTGAATTGAATTATTCCACTTTTCCTTCAATTGTTGAATGTAGTTTAATTGTTCATTCAGTTCAATTGTTAAAACTTCTGACATTGGTTTGATTGTTGAAGTGAAATTATTGAAATGAAATTGTTCATTCTGTTGAAATCGTTGAAATGAAATTGTTGAAAATGGTTTAATTGTTGATTATGAATTTGATTTAATGATTCTGAAATTGTTGAAATTGTTTAAATTTGAGATGATGAAATGAACTAGTTGGAACTTAATGGTGATGACTTAGAACTTATATGTTTCTATTTTATTTTTATTAATTATTTTATTTTTGTTAATTACTTTCTTTTAAGTAATTTATTTAAAATTGTATGTATTCTTTTGCAGTTTATATAAACTGAAAACACTAGACATTACGAAATGCGATGACAACTATAACTGATGATACAATTATTATTTTATTATTTAATTACATTTTCATTACATTTGAGTTTAATATTTCCATTTTATTTTATATTTTTGTTATATTATTTTCTTTCAAATTTATATTTCTATACTTTTACCGTGGAAATAAAGAGAATAAGTTTTGAAGAAGAAAATATATTTTTCAATATGAATTATTTTGATATATGAAAAAAAAGTAGGTAAATCCAAAACCGAACGAGAACCGGAACAAAAGTTTTGGTTATGTTCCGGTTTAGTTACGGCCACTGAAATTACCGGTTTAGATTCAGCCATCGCTGAACCTAAACTGTTGCTGTTCGATTTGATTCCACACCAAAACTGAACCGAAGCGCTAAATACGCACCCCTAGCCGTGTGTAAGGATCATTGTTTCGTCTCTATGGGTCACAAATTAGAAGGAATGTTGGGCCGAAGTCCAAATGATTGGACTGCCTTGTGGGGCAAAGTCCAGATGCTTGGGCTACTTGGATTGGGCCAAAGCTCAGACTCCTTGAATTGCCCAACTTGGGCCAAAGGCAGACTTCTACAACTGCCCTGGGTTGCGATCCATTACTCATATTAAGCTTATTGTTGGACTTGTTCTGTGCCTATTTTGGGCTAAATTTTAATATTTTTCTGCTCAATTAATTTCTAAATAATAATTATAAATTTAGGGTATAAAATTTGATAAAAAATTTAATACCTTAAATTTTGATAAGTACCTTAATTTAATTAAAAATCTGTGAACCGTTGGATTTGGACTATTGAACTTTAATCTGTGTAAGCTCACTTTGAGGTAGAAATTTATTTTTATGCATTGCATTGGATAATTTTTATAAAATAAATATTTTAAGATGTGTCCATTTTTATAGCTGTCGAATTTTAAATTATATTTAAATTTTCACAGTACACGTTTCAATTAAACATGCTCATTAAAATTTCTAGATCAACTCGATCGTGTGAATCTAGTTTGATCGACCTGATTTGGGGTCTGTTTTATTTTACGCACATTCGACCTTTGGAGGATGTGTTTGTTTATTGTTAATTAGAGTAATGAGGCAATTATATGTGTCGTGTCTCTAGGCGCAAAACCTTTAACCTAATAAGAGTATTTTATGTGATTTTTGTGATTGCCGAACAACTCTTTTATTTGTTATTTGCCTATGACTTGGTGTGCCTGGAATTCGTGAGTGACTCTATTTTCACTGAGATTTTCATTTAGTACAACAAAAATTATTTTAATTACATACTATATATTAATGAGTTGTTTTAAACACATGCCCTTTCGTACAAATCTTCTAAAATAAATTTATAAAATATGAGTTTTAAGTTTATGCCTTAGTTTACTTTTTCGCACAATTATTTCATTTTGGATTATACTATTTTGCTATCTGATATTACTATTTGGATCTGTTAGGTCCATATTTGTTGTGTCCTGTCTTGTAATAATTATTTTAAGTCTTCCGCTGCTAATTAATAAATTTAAGTGAAATGAGTCTGACGATTTAATTTTTTGGGTCGGCTCGTTTTCCATTCTATCATGGGTCCCTTGCAAGTCGTGACAATAATACTATTTCGCACATATAATAAGCAAAAAAATTGACACTTAATTGTACATTTTGATGTCTATACTAAGATGGAAGTATATCCATTGAATACAAATACAAATATAAATATTTTAAGATGAAGGGGAACTTGAAATTGATACTACAACAAATATTTTTCTAGAAAATTATCAAATTCCGCACGAGAAAATTGGCAAAATGAACATAACTATTAACTAAGAGGATTTAATCATTAAAATTGCTCAATAAATTAATAATTCAAGTAAATAAATAATTATATAAAATGTCAATATATTGAAAATGAGCTGAAATGAAAGCACTAAGTAGCTAGTACCGACCTAGAAATTCTAGCATATGTGATACGGAGCAGCCATTAACTGACTCTGGTTTGTGCACCGATGACAAATGATTTGTCTTTCTCCCGAGTCTTCTGAAACATAATATCCCACTTTTGGAAGCGTAAGTGCATACCTCACATGCACCTTCTTCTCCATAACCACAACACTCTTTCATGTCCCCGTAGGAGCCTTCTAGAGTTGTTTAACGGGAGAGCTGACTCACTTGCCCGATCCAAAACGGTGGGTAAGTTTTTAGGCTCGTGAGCTAGGCTTAGATCGAACAAACAAGCGTGGTCTCTGACCTGTTTGCAGGCTTCTTGACTGGCTCGTGGGTTCGGCCAGCTTATTTATCATCTTTAGGGTTTTCTTACTCATCTCAACTTCGTCGCATTTTTTAAAAATTTTTACATCGTTTGCTTGACTTCCATTTTGCCCTAGCTAAAAAATACTACAGTATGACATAAGTGGTGAACTAAAAATTAGATATTTTTAAGAATATGTAGTGTTTCTTCTCAGAATTCGAACATGAAACGAAAAAAATATGAAAATTAGACACTGAAATTTAATGTGAAAAAATTCTTTCATAAAAGAATTACGGAGAGAGAAAAATATTAACTATAAAGACTTAAGTGTAATCATAAGTTTTGCGACTCAAATTTACCCGTATCTATATAATACAACAGAACCTTAGAAGAAATTCGTAGGACAGGCCTATTGCTCCGGGTTAAAAAATTTGAATCATCAAATTTTAACAGTCATTATAATACTGTGCACTCGATTCTACTTTGGCCGTGCATGATTGTCTCCCTAAGTTTCTTTTGTATTTAATTCTTAATTAGGATCATTGTAGGGATGTGCTGAATTATATCAATATCAATATAGGAGGAGAAACGCATTAATAACTTCATTAACTTTTGATTAATTGCACTTATAGTCTTCTCATATGTTTCCTCACTTTCAAACTCATATTCGTTTTTGACGATGTTGAAGAAAGTGGACAATTAAATCATTTAGTTTGAAAGAAAGCGTTGACCTCTTCTGCTTTCCATCCAACTTTTACGAGTAAAGAAAAAGGTAGAGACTTTTTTCAACACCCATTCTCCATATAATTATACACACACATATAATATATATATATATATTATAATTTTCTCTCTCTCTCAACTTATGTCGCAATTCTGGATTTTAAAATCATTTTGTTGGATCTGACTAATGAGCACACGATATAAATCTCTTTTATAAAATTTATGTCAAGGTAAAAATTTTTAAAAGTTCGCTATGACTCGAATTCTATTAGGCTAAGCCAGTGGACCCATAATGTAAATCTCATTTAGGGTTTTATTTTTTCTATAAATTTATATAAGATATAGTCGCAAAACTTATGGTTGTATTTTAATATTTATAGTAGATTTATTCTTCTGCTTGTGATTTTTTCCTGAAATGAGTTTTTTACGTAAATTTAATGTTACACATCGTATTTTATTTTTTCGGTTCGATTTCTAACCACTTCAATTTATGGATAATACTTTTCTAGGCATTTCCAATCATTTACTTTAAAGAAAAATATAACTAAAAAGAGAGATCAACGTACTAATAACATCGTCGAGAAAAAGAAAGAACATGTATATGTTTTTCAAGACGATAAATCCTAATTTCTGGACCATATATGCAAATGGGTGAGATATCATGATCATACGTCTATTATTGCAGTGAAACTTCACTAGTATTTTTTTTTTTTTTGGGGGTAGAAATTGGAGAATTGGGTCAAAGCAAAAGGGAACCAAGAGTTGGAAGTAGGCATTTGTTTAAGGTGGTCCTCAGTCTACTTCCTTTATCCCCCCAAGAACTTACATCAAATCTCTACCCAACTTGCGTGTGACAATTGAAAAAGAGTATGCCCCACCACTTCATTGCTTTGGATTGATAGGATATTTTGACCATTGTTTTTTATTAGATGAAAAAAAACATTGTCCAACATTCTAAGTGATTATTATCGATGTATGATCCTAGATCAGAGTAAATTATGAAGGTCTGATCCAAAGTAGGAGTCTTTACCATAACGTTGAAACAAGGCCCAGGTCAGACTGGAGGTTGAGCATACCGACCTTCGATCATCTAGTCGACTTTCAGGATGACTTGTTGACCAGCTGCACACCAGTTATTTTTCCTTCAGGGCCACAACGCTCTTTTACAAAATTCGTGCTCACTTCTTAAAAAAACTAGCTTGTGAGCCAAACCGTTGGATAAAGCCTGCAAGCTGTCCCATCTATAAGTTTAGGTTTGGTCCGAGGTCGTGCTAAATCTGAACAAGCTTTAAAGGAAAAAGGTTAGTTCGGGCTTGGGTCGTCCTGATGGTCATGAGCCATTTGACGGTCCGAAGTATATAATCTCACGTTGTTTGAATGTGCTTATCACTACTACGACATATTTTGAGATATACTGTTTGCAGCAGACAATATTATATATAAGATTTGATGGTTAGCACTTTACTCTATAAAAAAAAAATTTTAAGCCACTATTTGATGTTGATCCGTTTTGTGCCCACCAATTTTCTAAAGCAATATATATACAAGTGTTAGTTTATCATATTTTTGGCATTCCTTTTTAGGCTGTTCTTTGGCTCTTCTTCCTCCTCTCACTCCTCCATCAAAGCTAGAACTACTCTTTAACCATCATTACTCCACAACACAACCATGTACGGTGACCAGTTCAACCTCTCATTCTTCTCAATCGCTAAATCTCTGTGCAACGTAACTGATTCCTCACCGGCGGTCGGAGCTCCGTCGCCTTTTTTGTCAGATTCATTTATGTCTACTGCATCGACTCTCGATGCGTACGAGTTGGTCGGAAATGAGTTGTTCGGGAATGAGTTGGTCGGAAATGAGCTGGTCTCGGCGTACGGAATTATGAATATGTTGAACTCGGAGATGATAAACTGCTGTAGCAGCCATCCCGCCAGCTATGCGTCTCAGACTTCGCCGGGGAGTTACGAATCTTCGCAGCCAAGTTGGATGAGTTCAATCCAAAGCAATTGTTTTGACCGCCGGAGCTCGCCGTCATTTTGCGGATCGTGGCAGTCGGAGCGAATTCGCAGCGACGGCGCCGTACAGGTGCATATATAGTTTTCACCTCAGTACAAAAATACCCACTCTCATTCCATAAATTTACCAATGTTTCAAAAGTCTTTTCAATTATTGGAGAGGCTATTTACGTAAAAGCCTTCCGAAATTGGCGAAATCTAACATTTTCATGCAGGTAGCCAGATGCGGCATATAGGGAATGGAAGTGGAAGCAACGTCGACACATCGTTTTGAGCTTTATTGATGGATTATGAAAACGTGAATGCAGGTGATGAAATACGGGAGTGGGGAGAACGACAGATCGAAAAGTGGGTGGTTAAAGGAGAGCGAGAGCAGGATGATCATAAAAGGAATGGGGAAAGCCTGTAGATACAGTGCAGAGGAGAAGAAGGAGAGAATAGAGAGGTACAGAAGCAAAAGAAACCAGAGGAACTTCAGCAAGAAGATCAAGGTTCTCTCCTCCTCCTCCATGTCTACATATTCTCTTCTTATCATTCTTTGCTCTACTTGGGTCTTTTCCTTTATTTCTAATTAATTAATTTCTCTTTTTAACTCTCAAAATCACCAACTTTTCGTCTCGGGAACTATTGCAACAGTCTAGCTTTGTCCGTTGAATTCTTCGAATAATATAATATCGTCCTCTTAGTTCTAGGTCTGCATGAATTTGTTATTGGGTTTCACCGTGGAAGATCTATTGCTAGTAGACTTTCCGTTTTTGAAACTACCCATTTTAGTATGTGTCCGCTGCTTTCATCTCTTGAACACCATTGCAACAGTCTTGGCTCTGTCAGTCAGTTGTAAACGGCTTTTTGCTGTAGAATCTAAAACCCTATCAAATAATGCAATTTATTTTTGGGGTTCGTCCTGGAAGACCTTATTTTAGTGATGCTTCAATCACATCCAACCAATGTGATATTACACACTTCTGCTTTATTTTTGGTGTATTTACATTTTAGACTGTGTGTAATTTATTTATTGATATAAATGATTTTACTCAAAATTTATCGTAACTACCATATTAATCACAATTTACATCAAGACTCGAAGGAGGGCCTAACAGAACCGAGCAAAATCTCTCTGAGGACTGGGTCGTTTGACCCGACGATTCTGTTAAGCCCGCCTCCGAGTCGTGATAATTTAACGTTGATAGCGTAGACAATACCAACTCAAATCGAACGGGTTTAGGACGTTTGTTTTGAAAAAAAATAAACATATTACAAATTAGGAACTAACATAGAATTACAAAACATGCAATTAGAGCTAATCCTATTTTAACCATCATTAGCTGGATTATGATCCGTCTACTTTCATGATTTTTTTCAGTACGAATGCAGAAAGACGTTGGCAGACAGTCGGATGAGAGTGAAAGGGAGATTTGCTAGGAATGAAGAAATAGAGAAAAATTCTTCAGAACAGTGGAGTCCTGCTGCAATTCTAGATGAGGAAAACGACATCGACTACGATAATAATTGGATCAACTTTCTTAATAATATTCCTCCTCGCATCTAATTCCGTAAATTAAATAAAAAAAATAATTATTATTACATAAAATATCCACAGTTGCCACTATTCCTTCACTTCTCCTCCTCATTTTTGCTTAGTAAACACTCTCGAACGTCTATTCGATTCACACACAATGATACCCGAGTAATTTTTATTTTTATTTTTTTTGGTTTTTAAATCTATCAGACGGCTCGATCTAGGCCGTAATTTACTTGTTAACGTGTCGTTGGATACAAAATTTGTGCTGTTAACGATGTTGAGTTTTTTGGTTTTTTTTGTTTTTTTAACGTAATTATCGTTAAAGTTTTCATGAAGCGTGTGGATAAGTAGTCGGTGAAGTTTTGTTGAATACGCGGACAACTAATTATATGCTATTCAAATATTCTTGTGGGATAAAATAAGAAGTCAAAGAACATTGAGAATGTGTCGCTATTGTTGCAAAGAACCAGCGTTGGCGTGACAATGTTGCTTTGTCTAATTAAAGTTGATAAGAGTATAAACTCTTTTTATTTCCACTTTTATCATCCTTTTTATGTAAAGAGTTTTTGTACGATTAAATTAGTTTTGAGCCAAGAGTTTAAATAACTTGATTACACGTGCACGAACGATATTTTATGCGAATCGTGATAATATCTGAATTAAATTAAATTTTTAAACAATTAAACAAAATGAGTTTTTAAAGTACTGAATTATGAGATTAATGACAAGTCAAACATTAAACGATTTTTGCTAATAAATGAAATGCTGAACTATGGGAAATGAACGAGACAAATATCCCTGTCATGTTTTACGTTAGAAATTTAAATTTTATAGGTTTAGTAGAATTCATTGGAGGAGTCACAGAGACAATGACGGTTGGGTTTAGGGTTCGTTTCCGCTGCGAAAAGTATTCTTTTCACGGCGGATACTTGCTTTCCACTGTGGAAACCAAAGTAATTGGAATAAAACTTACTTTTCCGAGTGAAAGACACGTTTATGCTGCAGAAAACATCATTTTCGCAATGGATACTTGCTTTCGGTTGCAGAAAGTAAATCATTGACTACAACTATTTTATGTATGAGTCTACAGTGAAAAGATGACCTATCTGTTATGAATTTTTTTTTTTAATTTTTAACGATAAATGTAATAACGATGCTTACGTCGTTTATTTTTTATAGTTTAGTATCTTATTTGTTAGTGAAAACTGTTTAGTGTTTGACGTGTCATTGATTTTATATTTCTGTGTTTTTTTTTGTTAATTACTCTAACGTAATATTATTTAAAAAAATGGTTACAAGAATGGGCTGGGCCGATTTCAACGGACCCAACCCAATTGAGCGAGATTGATGGACCCTAATCCTCCCGCCTAAAATTTTCCTATTTTCCCCCACAAACAGAAAAAGCGCTCGAACGTGTTTTTCCTAAGCCACGTCATCGATCCGTAATCACTCTTATGCATCAACATTAACCGTCCATCTACATATATCGACGGCCAAGACTCATCCAATAAAATCAAACAACGCTAAAATTTTTCTTATATATACTGCGCCCGAAGTTCTGGTAAGTATTCAATTGTACCTTCTCCCATCTTCGTTTAGTTTCTTGTAGTTTTTGAAAATGTCTGGGCGAGGAAAAGGTGGCAAGGGACTAGGAAAGGGAGGGGCAAAGCGTCATCGGAAGGTTCTCCGAGATAACATTCAGGGAATCACCAAGCCGGCGATCCGGCGATTGGCTCGCAGAGGCGGTGTGAAGCGTATAAGCGGTCTGATCTATGAAGAAACTCGCGGAGTCCTTAAGATCTTCTTGGAGAATGTGATTCGTGATGCGGTCACTTACACAGAGCACGCGAGGAGGAAGACGGTGACCGCCATGGACGTCGTGTATGCGCTTAAGAGGCAGGGAAGGACATTGTATGGATTTGGAGGTTGAGATCTTAATATATTAGAAGTCTTGCTGTCAAGAACAATGGTACATTTTGGTTTAAGCTTAGTTTAACCTTTGTCGATTATCCGATCGCGTTCAGATTCTCGTGTAATTGGTATTCGAATCACATTGTGGAATGATTCATTTTGGCATCCTCTGAATTTCTTTTGATAGTTTTTTCTCTGTTACACCATAGTTTTTCCTTCAGTTTCAACTGATTTTTCCTCTCTGGTAGCCTGTAAACTGAAAAGCTAAAATTGACAATACTCATCGTCATCTTCTTTAGTGCTGCAACCAAAAACCAGAATAATTAATTATCATTATCCATATTTATATTTATTCAAAAAAGAAGAGGCCTGAATATGGAGTCCACATGTTCAAGATGTGGATATCAGGCGCACAAAAGACACGCACACGATTCGTGCTGTGGAGGCAGCCGCATGGAATCTTAACCCAGACTGTACTGGCTTTGTCATCTCCCAGACGAACAATCTTATTGGTTATCTATCTATATGTGGATTCTCGGTTAAGAGCAGACGAACTCCCTCTTTGACTAGGAAATAATTTTTTCTCTGATCTTCTCTTCAGGTTCTCTTTCGCTCACTTATCGACTGCGATGGTCAATGCCGCGGGTTTTTTGGCTGACTGACTAATCGATCTTGCTATTTTAATTAGGATTTGACAGAGGTTATTTGCAGAGTTTTTGGGGTAGAGCAGCCCAACTGCAAGTTATACGAAGCGTTTGTATTACGGTCCCCCAAAAATTCAGGAAATTTTGTTGAAAGTAAAATGTTAATACTGAAATTTTATTATCTGGCCCCGAACACGCCCAGGAAAAGGGAAATTGTCGTTGTTTTAATCATTAAGAGCTAGGAGCAATATTTTTATTGACTGTTTGCTCCGTTCTAGTGTATTTAAGCTAGTCTCCCGCCAGAAGCTTTAGATAAGTTCCTAAAAGTACGGGCGTCGAAAATTTGGTTTGGTTGAGATTTGGTCTCGTAGAATCCAACCGGGCCAAATTAAATATTTTAAAAATTATTCATTAAAATAATATTGTAAATATTTACTTTTTCGATCGACTAGTCGATCGATCACAGGCCGACCAATAGCGAGCTAGTTGACAAAAATCAGGCAGAATGCCCTAGAATTGCTTCTGTTTTGGTCGACCACTCATATAATGAGTTGATTACACCGATTAGGTTCTTAGTCTAGATTATAAGACATCTTCCATTTATTTCTTAGAATTTATTGATGACAATTCTCGTATTTGACATGTTTCTTAGGCTCAAACGATTTCGGCGATTGTGATATAATTCCCAAGGAGACAGTTGCTCTAGTCAACAAGAGAAAACGCCAAAAAGTAGAGATTTCTATACCTTTTGCGTTGCATCACATCATGTTTTCAAAACTAATATTTTGTGGAGTACCACATTTGAAACCTGAGGGACTATTTCGACAGCACGTCAGTTTTTATGTATATGTATGTTTTCTCACATTTATTTTTTATACATGGTTCGGTTTATATATTCTGTGCATATATTGGGAGGATGAATCATCTTGATGCTTTGGGCACTTCGGCGTCAAAACATCACGAGACTATCCTATGAAACCTTCCACTACATGAAGGTTGATTGTTTGTACATGCAAAATTGGGATGAGGCATTGGTTACATGTCCTCGAGTTTCGAGCCTGAGAAATCGAAATGAAGAAGAGACGGTGATGACACATTATTGGGTTTCAAGCCCAGAACCTGACTAGTGTTTAGTCACACGGATCAGAAGGTTGTCAGTCGTTGAAGTTTGCTTATCCTAGTACCGTTCCATTTGACGGGTGGCGTGACAGTTCGTAGGTCCGCTCGTCAGCAACCCTCGTCAATTTGGAACCTACAGGTATTTTAGTTGATAAACAATATGTCGCGAGCATCCTTATCCATTCTATTTGATCGTATGAGTTGTGTCGACTTGGAGAGTGATTCATTGGCAACTTGGGTGACGTGCCAGATCTCTAGATCACCGTCATTTGAATTTTCTCTACCTTATGAGGTGTTGTCATAAAGGAATGACCACCTTTTCTCTAATGAGTGTTGGATGGTCCTTGAGTGACCATTTTTTTTCAATGATAAAGTTTTTATATCAGAAAATGGTGTTGACATATTTTCGAGGTATAGTTGAAGTTCGAGAATTCCTTTTTTTTTTTTTTTTTTGTAATTATGAGTGTTTTAAACTTAATTCTCTAGTTTGTATAACTTAAATATTGTTGGTTTGAATTTGTCGCACTGTATTTTGGATTGTTTACTTTTAATTTAAGCACCGTTATTTTTTCGTGGTCACTATACAGATCTAGACCCATACTTTTTGGGTCGAGCTAGTAATAAAAAGTTCTGCTAAAAATTCACACCTTGATCTGGGTGATCGGGTCCTCCACGAGGATCAAGTCACCTGATCAGGTGGTTGCGTTAGACCCACCTCTGGGTCATGACATGACTCACCCCAGATTTAATTCTCTTTTAAAAAATAATCAAAATGATTCTCAATTGTCACCCTAAAAGTAAATTTTGAAGATTTCCCTCTGCGAGTTATTTAATTTTCTTTTCTAAAGAGACTTGAAGTATTTTTGTGAGATTTGTGCTTTAATATTATTTTATTTCCAAGAGTTTTTGGAACCTTGTTATTTTTTATTATTTTAATGTTACTTTTGAACTATTAGTTTGGGTCTGGTTTGTAAAATACATCTTTAAGTCTTCTGCTGCTAAATTTTTTATTTAAGATGATGGTTGGACGGTTCGTTTCTTTTCAGGCTGGGTCGTCCACTGTTTTGTCTCGAGTTCCTTTTGGGGCGTGACAGACACCTATAATGCTTGTTGATCCTCTAATCCTGAACCATCAAACAACATTGGAATTCGCCAAAAAAAATCGCTAATAGACTCTTCAAACTTCATTCAAAGTGTTTCAAATTTTGTGCAATGCTAAAGCTGTTGCCTTTTTGCCCTTGTGATCCTGATATTTCTTCTTCATGGAGTTCCAAATATGCTTAGAGGTATCTTTGCAAAGAACGGTTTCTAGAATTGACTGATCAATGGCTTGAAATACATAATTATTAACCTTCAGATCTTTTAGACGTTGGACCTCCACTTCTGCTCTTTGTGCATGAGCTAATGCATTAACAACTGCAATTTCTGATACCCCTTAAGAAACTACTTGCCAATATTCTTTAGAATGAAAAATTTTTCCATCAACATTTTCCAATGATTATAATGACCATTAAAACGAGGAATTGCTAGTTGCACAAAACTATCGGATGCTATTAGATGAGCTACTGCAATAAAAAATAATCAACTTGAGTCTAAACCTAGGTCCACTATCATAGTTTTATCCATATGTTGTGCTTTGTTTTAATGCAAAGAAGCAGATACTATGTATGAAAATATCAAAGACAAAATAGTCTTCTATTTTATTCAATGAACAAGTCTACATGCATAGGGTATACAACTAACGACTAAAATAAGAAAATAGTAACAGACTCCAAACACGTAGAGAGAGTTCCTACAAACTTAGTAGTGACCACATACTCTTAATAGATACGCCAATAAAACAAACCACAAATTTAAATCAACTTTATTCAACAAAATGAACATTGGGAAAGTTATCATCTATAGTTGGCATGAACCAAATGAGATTTAGTGATCAGCTAACATCGACTGCCAACCAGTAAAAAATTCGAACTTGTGGACCAAAAACCCATAAGAAGCTTGAGAGCAAAACTGGTTTTGGAATAGTCATTGGGCTTTTTGTTGTCATACTGGTGTGCCTCAATTATTTATTGGGCCTAACAGACAGAAGTCTGATCCGCCCCTGACCATCAAAATGCGTTCTGGGCCTAGGAAAGCTATAGTTTAACCCCAACAAAATGTTTGGGCCGGGCTAATCAAAATGCTGAAAAATGGCCCTTGAAAGATATTCTTAACCTCAAGGCTATAGGGGCGGCTGCCTACCTTAGAAATGACCGACGAAACCAAGCTCCTAGAAAAGGTTCTAGTTCATTTAGGTTTCGTGATGGGCATCAAATATGAATGTTTAAATGATCAGCCTAGTAATTTACCCATCAATAGGAAAACCTTGATTCCTTAGGAGCAGAATGAGAAACTGCTCTGCCAGCACCGCCCACGAACCAATCTCATTCTTGAGATTTTATTTCAACTCATAGGCTGGAATTCGGCTACTACTGTACTACAGCCCCACAACTTACCGATGGGCCCTACCAGTCAGTTCCCAGTAAAATTTTAAGTTTAGTAATGGGCATTGGGCATTGGGCATTGGGCATCGGGCATCTAAATGATCGAAGTGGTTTGGCCGACAATAAGATTTTACGAATGAGCTAAAAATATGTAATGCACGTAGCAAGCCTGATTTAAATTGAATGGCCTGAGACATTTTCAATGCTGGGTCGTTACCGAATCACACTTCCACCACATCATGTGGAACGCATAAAACATACAATTTGACTAAATGTTGAATTATTTTTGTCCAAAGCAAATTGCAAGCATAACTCCATGCCAAATTTGTATTGGGTTAATTTCAGGAAAACTCTTATTAGCAAAATGATAGGATGAAGAGGTTATTAGAGAGAAGTTAGTTAAGTCTATTATATAAAGACTTGGAGTAGTCGAGATCGGATGTGAAAGTAGTTTGTCTAGAAAGTTAACAGGGGCTTGAGTGCGTAGAGTAGAGTAGTGAAGGAAGTGTCCTATATTCTCTATATTCTGTATTGTTGATTAAGTTCTCATCACAAAGCTACCTATCAAATACTAAGTTTGTGAAGCAGTTAGTACCAGACCTTTCAGTGTAGCATTTGGCTCTCCAGAAGCTCCCCTTTTATTTACAATTCTACAAGACGAACAGCTGTCATCCTGAACAGAGAAAGGTCTACATAATCAAAGCATGTTTTGCAGATGCCAAGATTCGAAAATCATTTGCAAAGATTTCTGAAAGTGCAAAGCAACTTTTTACTTGCATCACCTGTTGCAGAGGATATGAGAGCCAAGCTCATAGTTTCACGATCATAAAGCATGAAACTAGGACATAAGACGGGAGTAGGTATTTGTCTATGTCACCCTTTGGAGATACTGTGAATATAATAACACAGGCGATAACCAATAGCCCCAGTTAGTTATGCCACGAAAGGTTCTGTAGTTCATTTATTCTTGCAAATTTCATAAACATTTAACAAGATTTTGGCATTTGATAGGTCTAACGGAAGTATAAATACATTTGATATGAATGTAGATTTTTTATTAAGCTTTTTCAGAAGCAATCCAGTGGAAGTACAAACTACAAATTACAAATGTAGTCGATAAATTTCATATCGACTAAATAATTCTTAGATTATTCAATGAGTCAATGAAGGTTCATGTGGCGTGTTAATACCTCTCTTCAGCCATTTCTCCTAGTACAATCACAAACACTCACCCGCTGAAGTAAGAAAGAATATTCAAATCATTTGAAACATAAAGTTTAGACATCGCGTGGTTTGAGTTGCGCCTAATTTAAAAAATGCTAATTTACGTAACACCAGGGAGTAACGAAAATAACAGTAAAGCCAGATCATTTTTTTAAAAGAAGACAAACTTCAGTTTGTCGAAGAAAAAAATGGTATCTATTCCTGACAAACTTCATATTTTTCTTTCAGAACATATGATAAAAATTAAAATTAAAAGGAAGCTATGCAAGAAATGCATAAAAGGGAAGATCAATATTTAAAAAGACAAGGACGTGTGTGTTTACAAAAAGAAAACACATAATCCAACAGCTAAACGCCTCAACCCCAAATAAAATGTCCCAATAAAAAAAGAACAAATACAAGCATATTCTTGAAAATATAATAAATCTCTACAACGAAAACACGGACCATATAAATAGGACAAACCTTTCTTTCTAAGGCTTTAACAAGAGCAAGAGGCTTATTTCTGATCCAAGAAAATTTTGAGCCTGCCAGCAAACAGAGTAGTGAGCTCGATTAATTACCTCCACAATCATGACTGGGATCAATGTATGGAATCTTTAAAAATCATGTAATACGTGATCAGACATGTCGTACCAGTGAAGTTCTTTCTCCAGGACTAAGAGTGAAGTTCTTTAATCTCATGTGCTATTTCCCGCCACAAATGCTCCTATTGCATTAACAATTGAAATAGTTAAAAGTACAATAGTAAAAATTAATTAGCAAAACAAATAATATTCTATATAAAAATGACTTTTCATAGCTTGATCATATACAATAACATGTAAGAATTAACTGTACTTCCACTTCGGCATATCTTTATTGTATGAAATTTACTAGAGTAATAAGAAATGAAACAGGTACAAATCCAATAAATTCCAAGAAATTGTGACTGTTTAATTGTTTCCTTCATTTTCCACGGGAAAAATATCGTGAGTAATCATTTTATATTTTTCTTTGATTATGATGTAGTACTTCCCCTATGCCAACGTCTTCGATGGAAAAAAAAAACGAAAAGAAAATTCCTGCGGTGAGAATGCGAGAAGCACGGGAATAATATATTCTCCGCGCGAGATGAGGTGAAGCAGATCGAAATCAGTAATTTGAAGCTCGTAAAACTATTGTACTAACTCGATGATATTTCGCTCCGACAATCGGATACCTGATTCGGCTTGCTGAGCGCACTCAAACTGCTTCTGCAACTGCAACAATTCACAGTCAACGTCGGCGCCGGCGATCGACGATTCAGATCACCAGTAGGAGAGAGCGGTTTTTCTTACAATTTACCGCCTGCCCTTAATTGCGTCAGAATAATGAATGAATAATCGTGCAGATTTCTTCTTCCCGCGTCTGATGGGCCTTCTTATATAGACAACAAAAATAAAGTGGGCCTATGGGCCTTGTTACTCTTGCAGTTGTTTTCAATTAAATTCAAACGGCAAATACACCGCACCCGAAAGGAAAAAGGTTGCCACGTCGGATTCTCTTTTGGGCCCAGGTGTCGCCCAGGAGGCAGCAATGAATTTGACAGAAGCAAAGAGCGCCTCACATGGCTTGGCTTGCGCGGTCCCTCCAGTCCCAGGCTCCCACGCACATATATGTATAAATTAATTGATTATTACATTAGAATAATTATCTTATTGATTAAATTCCTAATCAATTGAGATTTAATAAAAGTAAATTTACAAAATAATGACCGAAGTATAGAATCTATGATAAGTCAATTACTAAATAATTTTTACTAATAAATTAAACAATCAATTATGAGAAATGAACGATACAAATATTATCGTTGAAATAAATATTATCGTAAAGATGATGTCGAAATAGTACTTGCTGCAATTCTAATTCTACTTCAGTTTTATGCTAAAATCACATTAATTGAAGTAAATTTATCCCGAATACGATGTTGGGAAGCTTCGGCGTAGTCTTTTTGTCGTCAAAAACAATTTTCACATTTACAATTTTCCGAACATCTTCTCGTGGTTCACTCATTCTCTCGATTTTAGCAATCAAGTTCTCATCACCATCTTCTCTTTCCTCTTCCTAGTCCATCGTCGTCCAATGCTCATTATCAATGTCTTACTTTTTGCAGCGAAAAGTAATTTTTCAGCAAGCGGAATGTTGTCTTTACGCAGCGAAACTTAATATTTTAAATTTGTTTAGTGAAAAGACAACATTTTAACGGAAAAAGTAAATGTGATATTTGTTTCATTCATTTCTCATAGTTAAATGTTTTAGGTGTTAGCAAAAATTGTTCAATGGTTGACTTGTCATTGATCTCAAAAGTGGTTGTTTTGTTAATTTTCCTTTAAGCAATTAACTAGGAAAATTAACAAAATAAAATTATGGCGTTAGTGGCAAAGTAAATATTAAACAATTTTCACTAACGAAGAAAACACCGCACTATAAAAAATGAACAACGCAAACATCGCAATGATGACTTTCATTAGAAATTTGATGCATCTTCAACTACGAAAAATAAATCTTATTCAAAAGAGTTGCTTTCTGCAATGTAAGATAAATATTTATAGCAAAAAGAGTATTTTCCACAACGAAAACGCTTCTTCCGTTGCGCAAAGTAAGCACTATTCACAAAACTTGTTTTCCGTAGTAGAAAACTAGTATCCTCTGCAGAAAGAGTATTTTCCACAATAAAAATACGTCTTTCATTGCATAAAGTAAATTTTATTTCAAAGACATGCTTTACGCAGTGAAAGACAAATATCCTCTACGAAAAGAATATTTTTTGTACCAGAAAACAATATTCACTCCAGAAAAAGCAATTTTTTGCAATAAAAATAATATTTTATACAATAAAAAAAATATTTTTTACAGCGTAAAATAAATATTTACTACAAAAAAATAATATTTTATATTTCCAACAAAAAATATGATAATAATATTTTTATTTATTTATATCTCATAACATTTCATTTTATTTATTAACAAAAATTAAATTGAATAATAATAATGTCACAAATTAAAGTCAACTCAAATCCCGAAAAAATGGCAAAAGTTCGCTCATTTAAATAACTCGTCAATCGGCACGTCCGTCACGTCTCGATAAAGAAGTGTTGAGATAATGTTTTTTGTTACGTCCAAACTGATGGCCCTAAATAATTAGATATTAAAAAAAGCCTCTGTTTTTTTTTTCTTAAGTTTATGTGGACATAAATTGTAAATTATAATATTTTATATTTTTATATTACTATCACAGCTATATATATATATATATATACTAAATTCTAAAGTTCTACTGACAACACATTCATTGCACACCAATTTCAAATTTTATAGACAATCTTGTGTGGAGTCTACGTCTGTTTATTAACTGTTAAATTTCAATGTGATCCAAATTTTATTAGGCTAGGTCGGTTGGCCCGCATTGTAAATCTCATTTAGTGTTATATTTTCTCTATAAATGGATGTAAGATAGAGTCATAAAACTCGAAGTTGTATTTTGATCTTCATAGTAGATTATTCCTCTGCTCGTAATTTTTTCTCGAAAGGGTCTTTTCACGTAAATCTAGTGTATCACATCGTATTTTCTTTTTCCGGTTATCGTTCGATCTCTAACAATTACAATATATACCGTCAAATTTTAGGTCAAAAAGCATTCGATTAGATTAAGAAAATAACTTCACTCAAGAACGATTCTCTTCCACTTCTTTCAGACGGTTAAAGTTTGGTCTAATCTTATTCAAAACACGTCTTTTATACGTTGATGTTTACGTCGCAAAACTCATTTCTATCTTGATTTTGTGTCAGTGAATCTCTCTTCTTAGATTCTCATCCCAAACAACATAACAATGTGTACTTTCTTGAGGTGAACCTTCAGACTAATCATAAGCCATGCTGCGAGAATGAGGCATATTTTGTACCAAAAGAGCACTAGAACTAACTGGAAAAACACTGACGACATAACTACAGAAGAGAGACCCAGTAGGAACAAACACCACCCAAAAGGTCCGGCCGGTATCCATGCAGACTTCCAACTTTCTCCTTCTACCCCGTCAGGCATCAGTTAATGGCGTCCACAAGAACATGTCCAGAGAAAGAGGTGCGTGCAGTTAATGGAGATGAAGACTGCCACCAGGATTCACACTTTCAGCACAATGCAACTTTACTTCTCTGAAATTTCAAACTGGCCAACCCCCAACTGGGTTTGAAGTTTGAACAAACAATTTATGAACTGTGGCTTCGGTTGGTCAAGCAGAATTTATTACACACAATTAATTCGAGCGGAAAACAAAAATAGAAAATAACCCACGCTAAAATTTGGGTACAAAATTTAATTCAGGTAAAAAAAAACTAAAAGACGAGAGAAATTACTAATTAAAATCAGTACAATCAGTTTTACGACTCAAACATATATTTATAAAAAAAAAAAAACAAAATACTCTAAACACACTAAAATTCTTAATGTGACTAAAAATCAGTCTGACCCAGATAAAATTCGTGTCACACTGACCTCTAACACGCACACACCATGAATTTTTTTTAATTTTTTTATCATGATTATTTACACAATTATTTTAAACATTATTAACATGTTTAAATAATGGCCACCAACTTGTCTGTGGAACTAGAATCCGAAAACAAAAATAGAAAATAACCCACATAGAGATTCACGTGGAAAATTTAATACAGGTAAAAAACTACGAGCAAAAGAGAGAAATCACTAATCAAAATCGGTGCTGCAACTCATACATATATTTATAAAAAAAAGCTAAAAATTCTAGGCATACTAAAATTCCTAACATGTCTGAAAATTGGTCTGATCCAAATAAAATTCTCGTCACACTGACCAAACGCGCACACACCATGAAATTTCTTTTTTTTTTTTTTATCATCATTATTTAGACAATTATTTTAAACATTAATAACATGTTCAAATAATGGCCGCCAACTTGTCCGTGGATAGGGATAGTGTTACTTAATTAGGCATTTCATTTTCTGGAATTTTTGTAATGATATTTCATTGACTTAATCTACACAGTTTTGTTAACTTGTCACGTATAAATGCTGTGGGCCAACCCCATAGTAAGTTGATATCTATTGGCTGCAAGTTTGCAGATTCATGCTTCCAAAGTAACGTAAGGAAGTTCATCTTAAATTAGAAAACCTAATTAAATCCATTGTTGTCACGCCATCAAATATTTTATTTTCAAAAGTTAAAATAAACATTTTTTTGGGTCTTGGGTCTAGTGTTACAGTCTGATGGATGATACAAATGAGGATTCAGGTCATATCAGTGGGAGTGTACAATCTTATTTTGGTTGAAAGAGTGAAAAATGTATTATTTATAAGTAGAGTTATCTTCTCTACCTAGCACAACGCGTTTTGAGATAATTCCAAAAATGAAATTGACAATATTATATTGAGAGGATTGAAAATATTTACGTTTAGCAGTATTATTTTTCTCAGAAAAGTTAAGTAATCTTGAAAAGTAATTGGAAGCACAAACCCTAACATCTTATTGCATTCAATACTTATACAACAATCAACAAGAATCCTATACGAGGCCGCATAAGTACATCAAAATAGTCAAACAAGCATGACAAAAAAGAAGAGAAAAAAGAGGAAAACTTTAAGAAATAAAGAGTAAAAAACAGGATACAATGACAAATATAAAAAACCTTACTCCTAAGTAAAAATATAAGATTTAAAGAGATTTGAAGGTGCTTTTGTCTTCGTTTTGAATCCATCCAAACTTCTTCAGAAATGGGTTGTTCAGATTCTTACGCGGGTAGCCATTAATGGTGTCTGACCAGACGTTTCTATTTTGCCCTAAATCCCTCACCACCTCCCACAAGCAGCTGTTACATTTGAAGCCTGCTCCGAAGCTGATCATGAAAACTGTGTCGTTTTTCTTCAGCCGTTTCTTCGCCTCCATGTAACCCAGGACGTACCAGAGACTACTGGCCGATGTGTTGCCGAAGCGATGGAGGGTCATCCGGGCCGGTTCCAGGTCGTGCTCTGTCAGATCGAGGCTCATTCCGATGCCATCTATCACCGCCTTTCCGCCTGTGTGCAGGCAAAAATGGTCGACTCCGGTCCGGAAGTTGAGAACCGGTTTACGTTCTCCCTTTGAGTTTTTCATTTTTCTAACAAGAGAGAGGAATAAAAACCGGAACAACTCTCTCTTGGGTAAGATTTTAGGGGATATTTCTCGAAGATTGTCGACAAAAGCCCTGGTTGCAGCCTGTGGGAGGGTTTTTCCGAGGTGAAACCCTAGATTTCCTTCTTCGTCTTCTCTCTGAATACAGCAGCCGTACGACTCATCTCTCGCTCCATGGTGGGTTCTTACCAAGCACTTAAGCTTAAACATGGCTCGGTCTTTCATGGCTCGTTTGTTAGTCATGAGAATCACACACCCACCGGACCGGAACAAGCAGTTTGACAGAATCATTGATCTGTCATTTCCTCTGTACCAATTTGGACTTAATGATTCCGATGTGACAACAAGAGCATTGACATTCTTCTTCGATTTGAAAATCTGCCTCACTGCATCTACAGAAATAAGGCTGGCACTACAGCCCATCCCAGTGAAATTAAAAACCTTAATATCTTCCCTCATTTTGTAATGATTGACAATCCGACCGGCTAGAGAAGGAACCGTAGATAACATCGAAACATTCACCACGAGAACATCGATTTCTGAAGGGGAAATGCCTGACCTTTTCAAGAGCTTTTCAATGCTTTCTTGGTAAAACTCCTCCATTTCAGTGATTCCATCTTGCAATTTTGGTTTTTTTTCTCCGCCGGAGAACATGATTCTCGGCGCATATGTTTCCTCGCCAATGCCGGAGCTTACAATGGCCTTGAGAAGGAATTTGTACTCGTCGAGGCCGAGAGATTTACTTCTCTTTATGATCTCCCCACAAGATTCTGTGTCGAGCATTCTGTCGTCAGTTGGTTTATACAGTTCATAGTCCAAAATGTAAGCTTCTTGGTCTTGTTTTGCATCAAAATGCTTCCATATAACATAAAACAAGTAGAGAAAAGGAAATGCATAAACCCAAATGAGAAAATCCATCTAGAGAGAGAAAGTGAGAGAGAGAGAAACTTATATGGATTGGGAAGCAAACTGAATTACTTGTTAGAAGAGAAGTTGGCTCTTTATATAAGCAAATAAGCGAACTGGTGCCAGTTCGCTTGTCTTAATGGACAAGTGAACATGCAAAAGACCTGCCTTCCTTCCATTGCCATAACTCCCAACAAATTCATCTTTATTGCATTTCAAACACTAAGACTAAAAATCACACCTTCGTCATGCAAACGAAAGACCATTAGTCTCAATGGCCTCAAGCTGGCAGACAACTTGAAATAAAATATTAAGCTACGAGATCCACCCAATTGCACTTGCAGCAATAGGATTTCAGCCTTCACCAGCTAATTTACAAGGATTTGATGTTTATTTCCGGGTATTTTAAGAATTTGATACGATTTGATTGAATTGTTTTTCATATTAAGATTTTCTCATTCACCACTTGACACACCCTCCTCCTCCAGACTCATAGCCTGAAGCTGTACATGAAAAGTTAAACCTACAGTAGCCATGTGCATACATTGAAGTTTCTTCAGCACTCTTGAATGAACTCAGTGTTTCCAATGGCATTATTAAGTGTTAGAGTTTGGCCACCCTAAATTTATCTTAACCCAACCCAAAAGGCAAGTGAGCGATGAAACTAAAAGACAATGCGGTCATAAAAGAATCATGCAGATAAGTCCGAATGGTTTGTTATAAGGTTTCATTATTGTCGGCACAAATTCATGCTTGCAAGTAGTTTTCACGACCAATTTCTCGTTTTTTTCTTGGCAATTTGTCCTGGTTTTGGTCAGAATGATATAAAATTAGGGTAAATTGTGAGAAACTAGCCTAAAATACGAGAGTGCACAGTTTCATGTCGATGTAAGTAAATAATTTATAAGTAATATTATTCTCTAGACTAGTGACAGCTCGCCTTGTGAAGGTCAGGAAAGATTCAGGTATGCGTTCAGCCCATATCAGTAGGGGTGCACAATCTCATATTGGTTGGGAGAGTAGAAAATGCATGGTTTATAAGTAGGATTCCCCTCCCTACCTCATACAACGTGTTTTGGGCTAACCCCAAGAACAAAATCGTGCGGATTTGAGTCCAAAATGGACAATATTGTACTGGGTGCACCGAAAGATGTTACAAGACTAATAGAAATAAAGCAGTTCGGACATAGGTCTAAATCGGACATTATAATACTACTTGGTAGAATTTGAGTTTTTACATTTTTTTCCTTAAAACATTTCCATACAAAACCTGTCTTGTCTTACTTGTCTGTTGCCATTTTTTGTTTCCGCCTTACATGAGGAATCCAATGGGAAATTTTAAGGTAATTAGGTGTATGTTTGCATCCAGCCTTTATCATAAGCAGTCTGGCCACACTGGTATCCCAAAAGTTGTAATATGATATAAAATGATATTTGTAGCAGTGACCATGTGCACAGAGTGTTGTAGACCATTGCTTCAATAAAGAAACATTATAATAAGTTTTTATTTAGTCGGGTGGGCCAGAGTTGACTTCAAAAGTCAAGCTCTTCCTTCACCGTTGTAATATATAAAATTTTGACATCAATTTTCACATTATTTAAGGTGAGCTTGACTCAAATTTTGTTATGACTCGTTTGTGTATGCTCATGTATAAACTTTTCAATCAAATGGTCAAATTGATAAAATTTTAAGTCACCAAGTGATTGAATTTCAGGGACTAATGTTCGGTGAATCTAAGTTATCGTGAGTTGAGTTTCGTAACATTTGAATTTCTGACCATCATTTTCTCGTTTGGATTTCTGCTACAAGAGTCTGTGGTAGAGGTCCTAAAGTCCTCTGTCGGCAACCAGGGCTAAGGTCTGAACGTTCGCAGCAGGTCTCTACGACATCATACTAAGCGCCTGCGCTTGAGAATATCTTAGACATCCGCAATGGATTGTGCCACTCTACTGAGTGTCTGCGCTAGAACCCTGGGCATCCACACTGGTTGTTCACAATTGGACCTCTGGGTGTCTTCAATTGGGTCTCGACAACAATTTTTAAATTTCGATCAACTGCTATGCGGTCTAGACATCTGCAGAGGGATGCCGAGCATCCACACCAATGTGTTTGAAGGGAAATTTTATTGTCTCTTCAAAGTTTGAGACAATTTATTATTCTTATTTTGCTTGAGGTTATCAATTTAAGACCTATCTATTATCCCTAGTGTATTGGTTGAGATTAACTACATTCTAGATTCCAATGATTTTACAAATTTAAGTGTCTATTCCCGATAACACATTCTGGCTAGTAGGTAAAGGTTTCGTCCTTATTGAGGTTGAGATTTCATATTGTACTACATTGCATCATGTTTTCAAAACAGTATTTGTGAGCTATCATATAGAAAAAAAAAAACTCAATGCGGCCTGTTTGACTGCACATCTATTTTTATATTGCATACGCATGTTTTACATATTTACTTCATGTGTGCATGATACTTTAATACTTTTGCTGTATATATTCACTGGTAGATGCACCCTAACCGTTGTTTTGAACGGACTCAATGTTAAAGCAACATTAGGCTATCTTAGTACAACTTCTATTATGTGAAAATATTTTATTTGTACGATGCAAAATGGGTAATATGACGGTGATGATGCGTTCCTTGGGTTTTGAAACCCTAAATCTTGTTGTATGTTTTGTTTATACGATCGCTATATGTTAGCGTCGTCTATTCTTCGGATTGCTGTCATATGTCTTCCTGATTTATGTGACATTGTTTGTTTTTCTGATCGCCGTCATACTTCTTTTTGCCTAATGTGACACTGTTTGGTCTTAAGATCCCAATAACTCTGTGTGTTTCTTATGACAATTGGTGTGCTGAGGGGTCATTGAGTGACATTCCTTTTTCACTTAGACTATTTTTAAAATATAAAAACAATACATGTTTATTTTGTCATAATTATCTATGTATACAACAATGTTTTAAAAACTGCCTCATCAATGACTCATAGGGCATGGTTGTTAAAATGATAAAAGAGTTTTCAAAAGATTTTAAACTCATGCATGACATATTAAACGCGCCAAAATTTTGAAATGAAATGATAAAATCAATTTTCTTATGCATTGCATGTAGTACAAGTTTCCTATTAAGTTAGTCACTTACCCCAAACGATCTCTTCTTTCCAGGTAAGAGTTGAAGCGATCAAGAGTGATAATTGGAGTGAAGACCCTTCTATTTCTCCGTTGTTCCTTAAGTGATTTATTTTGTTTCTTGGTGAGAACTTTTGTTTGGGACTATATTTAAATCATGTGATATTGAGAGTTTGATATTTTAATTTCTACACAACATTCCTTGGATTTAATTGTATATTACACTATCTTGTCTCTCTGTGATCGTTATGTGGACTATGGTCTATCTTATGAAGGTTATGATTCAATTTATGTTTAAATCTTTCGCTATAAACCGATATTTGGGCTAGACAATCGGGTTGTTTCTGAGGATCATGTTGTTCGACCCAATGTTTCTTTCTAGACCCACCTTCGGGTCGTGACAAATATAGTGTGATCGATGGAGATAATTTACAGTTAACAGTAACTAGTTAGTAGCTTACCTAGATTTGGTTACCTCCATTTATTGTTGAACTCGTTTTAGAAAGTTTTTCTTAAAAAAAATAGAAATTATTTTTTTAAATGAATATATGCATATACAAAAGGTTAAATATCATTAAATCAAATAAGAACATTTATTTTTTTATTAAGTGTCACCAAAAGTTGTTTGCAAATGACGATAAAAATAGTTGCATTCAATATAGAAAACGATTTTTCAAGGCTTGAATAGGCGGGAAAGTTGGCACTTTTGGCTTATTTCTTTTGTGATATGTTAGGTTGTGATGAAGACATAACAAAACTTCTATTTAGCTCAAGTCCTTGTTGAGAATTAGCACTCAAACACGAAATTAGGCAAACATGAACAAAACATAGAAGATAAAATGTACTAAAAGTTAGGCGATTATTAAAGTCATTGAACTTTATTTATGTGGAGTTTCTTAATCTTTCCAGTACAATATTGTCCGCTTTGAGCAGAAATTCGCACGGTTTTGTTATTGAGGCTAACTCAAAACACGTTATACTAGATATGAAGGTGAACTCTAATTATAAACTATTCACTTTTCACTCTTCAAAAATAATATGAGATTGTGTACTTTTACTGGTATAAACTATGCCCTCACAATCAATAGAATCTTGAGTCGTCTTTACTTTCACAGAACGAGTTACCACAATATATTCATTAAATATGTAAAGTGGACTCGCGGAGGGAGCTAATAAGAATTGTTTTTTGGTAAAAATGTGAAGTTAGGCAAAAAATTAAATGAAGGGAATTTTGAATTATTGAAAGATGATTCTATCAACTTTTAAGTCTTTTATAACAATCACCTACCCCTATCCACTTGCCAATGAGCCAACAATACATTTAAGTCAACACCGTTGACCAAAATGTTAGATTTATTGTTTCGTGGCTGTCTATATTTCAAAAACAATTATTATTTTTTATTTCTGAAGATAAATAACTATGTCAATGAATAACTGCACATTGTGCCACCTACTCCACCATACTCATAATTATTTTTGGTGTCCATAAACAATATAAACGTTGACAAATAACAGATAAAATTTATCGAACAAAAATGTGAAAATCTCAGCACGTA
Source organism: Begonia loranthoides (assembly GCA_022433065.1). Taxonomy (NCBI): domain Eukaryota; kingdom Viridiplantae; phylum Streptophyta; class Magnoliopsida; order Cucurbitales; family Begoniaceae; genus Begonia; species Begonia loranthoides. The sequence goes on from CM039470.1 coordinate 37,628,886, forward strand.
AGCTAAAATGCTTGTTATAGGACATAATACCGGGTTGTAACGTGGTTTGGAGTTTATCGTTCATGGTTATGCACGATTGAGAAGAATGTTATGAACCGAAATTCAATCAAATTATGACATGTAATGTCTTTGTAATGTGGGCATAGAAATTTAATTATAATTGAGAAAATAGTGTGTCTCATGAATAGGAGTGCATTAAATTATCTAGGTTAATAAAAAGACCCTACTTACCTAGAAAAAATATTGGTGCAGATCCGTTTCCTTTTGCAATGCTAGCTGTCATTGCTCTACCTCTGCCGCCCAAGGTTTGGCTCTTTATGCCATTTATGTACCAATAATAATTTCTTGACTAATTACAAAAACAAATATTGAATTTAAGGTGTAAGTGACAAGTCAAATGTTAAAATAATTTTGCTGATAATTAAAATCTTAAACTATTGAAAATGAACGATACAAACATTGCAATTACGTTTTTTCCATTAAGAAACGTCTCTCGGATCTCGCTCGGTACAAGAAGACGTTCAAGATTGATCATTGGACGTCATTCGGCGTTGGAGTACGTCCAAAGCTAATCTTTGGACGTCCCTTGGCTTTGGAGAGCACTCAATGCTGATCCTTAGACTTCATTCAGTGTTGGAGGATGTCCTTGGATGTCCTCAGCATTGGAGGACGTCCTTGGATGTCTTTCAATACTAAGGATGACAATTGGACATTCAAGGTTGATCATTGGACGTCTATCAGTATTAGAAGATGTCCACTCTCTAAGAAGAATGTTTGTTAATAAGAAAGAAGTCAATGTGTACCCCTTTATGAAAACGGACAAACGTACTTATATGACGGACATCTACATCTTCCTATTTACATAGACGCGGATGTTCATACTAAAATAAGGGACATCCGCTCCCTAAGGACATTTGTTAATCTGTTAACATTAATAGAAAAGACGTCTATATCTTCAATTTACATAGATGCAGATGTCCATATTGTCCTTAAAAAAAACGTCTATTAATCTGTGAACTTTAATAGTCAAGAAATTCTTCCTAAGGAGTGGACATCCGCTATTTTTTGTACGAACGTCTGAGTCTAGAGACGTTTTTTAATGAAAAATATGACTGTGAGGTTTGTCTCGTTTATCTCTCACAGTTTATGATTTTAGTTTTTAGCAAAATTAGTTTAAGCTTTAGTTTATTACTCACCACCTTCTTGTAGTTCATAATTTTTTTTGTTAATTACCATAATTTCTTCTTATATTATATTTAAAACATTATTAACAGATTATTTATTCTTTAATAGAATATTTATAATAAAATTAACTTCACGCATATGACATATTGGAGTTGACGAGCCAACTGATTAACCTTGAAAGTGGGAGAAAACAAAATAGATAATATTGATAAAATCTTAAAACAAGAACCCTAAAAACACGTCTCTCACTCAAATTTTCTTTGGATGCAGGGTTTTTTTTGCTAGTATTTCCATGTGAAGATGCTTGGCTGCAGATACAATAGGATTTAAGGTGGAATCAACGCACAACAACAATATGATTTTTGTTACGTCTCAAAGAACACACGAGATAGAATCAGAAATGACTCAACCTAAAAACGAAATGAGTCATCTGATCCTTTAAACTTAAATACATAATAAGCAGCGAAAGACTTAAAAGATAATAAAATTTTTTTAGGGCCCAAACAAATTGGGCTAGCACATAAGCTTATAAGTGATATCAGATAAGGTATAAGTTTATAAAAAAAATGTGTCATAAAATAAATAAGGAAAATTTATTACAAATTTAGATTAAGTTACAACCTCACAAATAAAACAGTCGTAGAGAAATAAATACTAAAGTAGAAATATTGCCAAATTCACTTCAACGTCGACTGTTGGGAATCCACAAAATTAAAATCTGAAGAAAAATGTCATTAGCGTGAGTCGACTAAACTCAGTGGAGATGAATCTTATATTCATCAATATAATAAAAAGAATATATGAGCATGTTAGGTTAAAGGAGATTATGTAGCATTGAACGAAATGCGGTAGAGTTAGTTTTTATAACAACTCACTATAGTGTGGTACATAACTCAAAATAACCCACTACTGTAAATTTCAATGAAAATGAAATCACTCACGAACTCCAAACATGTCATGCCATCATTAGTAACAATAACGGCAATACTCAGCAATTGCAACAACCACAAACGACCCTAATCAAGTTTATGGTTTTGTTTGTAGAGATATGACACATATAGTTGTCTCATTACTCTAATTAACAATATCACAAGTAAATATATTTTCCAATGGTGGAATATGCTTACTAAAAACAACCCTCACACGGGTCAATTGAACTTGGTTCACACGATTAAGATGATCAAACAAAATATTATGCATGCTCAAATTTAAACATGTCCAATGAAATTACAAATTTAAACATGTCCAATGAAATTACAAATACACTATGAAAATTGACAAGCCATTAAAATGGACATTTCATTTTATATGAGAACACATCTTAAAATAAAAATTATAAAAATGATGCAAATGTTGGATATAAAATAAATTCATACTTCAAATGACCTACTAATAACCAAGTCAAATCTCAAACACATAAATTCAACTAGTCCAAATTCACTGCTAATTTGTTGGATCTAACCAAGTATGCATATGCACATCAGTTCACTTTTCAAACCCTTTAAAAATTCGTTGGACCTTATAACCATGATAGTAACCAACTTGGGGAACTCACAGAAAAATTCTCAAAATTTTCCAACTTCTTGAATCCTCTCAATATGTGCTCTCATGGAATGTTGTCCAATTTGCCAAAAATCTTGCTGACCGCATGCTGAATCTGGATGTTGGCTCTTTAAGCGATATCCTCTTTGTCCACTTACATGGAAGAGTTTGCTTATGCGGATGCGTGCGTTTCCGCGAAAATCCTTGCTTCCACATTCGTGTACTTCACGCATCCTTCCTTGGAGGTCTTCGCTCCCGCGGATACATGCTGCAACAAAGAACCTGATGCGTGCACGGAATGCTGACGCACGTGATAGATGAACGCAACGCTTCTCACCTCCTTGGATAAGGATGCGGCTGCAAGTTTCTTTCGTGATATAACTCACACGAAAGGGACTTTGGATATAACTCACCAAAGGGTTCTTTGGATATCACTCACCAAAAGCAGAAAAAGGATCTCTCCAATTCCCGAAAAGCAAAAGCTTTATTTCTCAAAATTCAACAACTAACTAAAACATAAAATTAGGTGGCTTTATATAGCCTTTTACAAACATAAATTAAAAAAAACTAAATAAAAAAAAATAACCTAGATAAGTGAATCTCGATCTCCTAGATAAGTAGATCAAGATCTTCTAAAAAAATGAATCTTTTAGAAGATAATATCTCTCTCTCTCTTCAAGATCTTCTTGTTGGGATTCTCGGTCAATTTGAAAATTTTCTTTGATCTTTGATTTGATATCGTATCATCCCATCCAGGTTTTTGAGGATTTGACCCTAAATCGTCTTTCTTTGATATTTGATTTGATATCTTTTAATGGATTCAAATTGTCATCATCATCTATTCTCTTTATCTTCCACTTATGCTTGATCTTCATAATATTCTTTAAGCCTTGATAAATAATTGAATAGTTCCATTTCACATCATCCTCCCGGGTTGAAAAGGATTCGACCTCGAATCATATCTTGTGTCACCATATTTGTACAAGATGTCATGCTTTAATACTTCCAAACTATTTTCTTTAAATATGATCAAGGAAACCATATTAGCACAAACTTCATCCTTAATATCTAAATAGCAAACCTCGTTTGTGTTGGGGCATGGAACATGAAAAGATTGCTCCTTTTGTGTTGTTGATGTCAAGGACTCATCTTGGCTTTCTATAGGTTCGGATGCTTGCTCTTCTTGACATTCTTCTTCTATTTGCTCAAGAGAATCTTCTAATTCCTCATCGCGATCTTGTGCTTGTAGAATCGGGGTGCTCCATAATCTTGTTTTAATTCGTTCTAACGAGGCACTAATTTTATCAAGTCTGGCTTGTTGATTTCGTCTCTCAATTCTTTGAGCCATATTGATCACATCTTCAAGGGTATCGTAAGGTCTTGTTGCAATACTTCTTAGAATGTCACTGTGAAGTCCGTCGATGAATCTTGCTATTGTTTTTCCTTCCCGTTCTTTCAAATCACAACTTATTTTTAAAGTTTTGAACTTGGTAGCATACTCTTCTATGGTAGAGGAACCTTGCTCTAGGTTTTGGAATTGGTAGTAGATATCTTGAGTTTGTTGTTGGTTTTGGTCCCTCTTCAGTTGAGCAACTTCTCGTTGTAGTTTGATAATGAGTTCCATCAAACTTGCCTCTGAGCAGGATGTGGACGACTCGATCATTGTGGATTTTGTAGTCTTCGGATGCTCCTTAGGTCGTCATATGTAAAAAGATGATTTTTTTTTTGTTATGACGCTTTAGCTCTGATACCAAATGATGTGTGCACGGAATGCTGACGCACGTGATGGATGAACGCAACGCTTCTCACCTCCTTGGAGAAGGACGCAGCTGCAAGTTTCTTTCATGATATAACTCGCACGAAAGGGACTTTGGATATAACTCACCAAAGGGTTCTTTGAATATCACTCACCAAAGGAAGAAAAATGATCTCTCCAATTCCCGAAAAAAAAAGCTTTATTTCTCAAAATTCAACAACTAACTAAAACATAAAATTAGGTGGCTTTATATAGCCTTTTACAAACAAAAATTAAAAAAAAAACTAAATAAAAAAAAATAACATAGATAAGTGAATCTCGATCTCCTAGATAAGTAGATCTAGATCTTCTAAAAAAAATGAATCTTTTTAGAAGATAATATCTCTCTCTCTCTCTTCAAGATCTTCTTGTTGGGATTCTCGGTCAATTTGAAAATTTTCTTTGATCTTTGATTTGATATCGTATCATCCTATCCAGGTTTTTGAGGATTTGACCCCAAATCTTCTTTCTTTGATATTTGATTTGATATATTTTGATGGATTTAAATTGTCATCATCATCTATTCTCTTTATCTTCCACTTATGCTTGATCTTCAAAATATTCTTTGAGCCTTCATAAATAATTGAATAGTTCCATTTCACATCAGAACCCTTCTAGTACTCTGAAAAATTCCATTTTCTCACAAAAAAATCTAATTTTTTTTAAACCTGAAAATGATTTTTCAAACTCTCCTCACGAATTCTAAATTTTTCAATAAACCAACATCTCGTTTACAGACGAAAACTGGATAAAATTCGAAGTTTACCACTAGAGAACGTCTAAAACCTCAAAGTTATCAAGTCCTAATTCGCAGAAACACCACAAAATTCAGAACAAATACTAAATCAAAGTCGACAGGATAAAACTTGGAGTTTTCCTACAATAAATATTTTACAGATTTGAGATAAATATAATCACCAATATAGTTCATAGAAAACCAAAACATCCTACCCAAATCTTCTTCTCTTTCAAAGGTTATCCTCTTATCAGCCTCCTCACCCTCACCCCCATAACTTATTGAGTTCAAAGGGGATATGGATTTGCAGTGGTGGAGGAAACCTCCCACTCCTCCACCGTTACCCTAAAAAATATGATCATTTAATTTAATTGAAATAACTAAAGGGATAAAATAAAATCTTACCCCTTTGGATATGAGATAGTGTGGTAGGAATCAGGTGGACAAGATACAATAATTATGGTTTCAATTATTAAATGATGTGGTAAAATCATCTTTTGTACTCTTTTTTCACACCATGAATTTATTTGTGTTTGTCCTTGTCACATGCATAGTTATTCTCAGTTCAGCAAAAATGCTTCTAAATGTCACATGCATAGTTATTGTTAAGATTAGAAATGGAAAAACGTAAAAACACGTTAAAACAGAGACACCGAGATTTACGTGAAAAACTCTTTCCAAGAAAAAATAACAAATATAGGAGAAATTCACTATTTAGAAGTTCAGTCGGTACAATGTGTTTTGCTACTCAAACATTAATACATAGAGTAAATAAAAAATTCTACTATTGGATACGGGTCAAATCTGATCCAATTAAAATTTAGGTGACACCGAACTCTAAGAGTTCTATTTTTCCACACCATGAACTTATTTGTTATGTCCTTGTCACATTTATAATTATTTTCATTTTCAGCGAAATGCTTCTAAATATCTAAAGTGTTATTTGACCATTTTAATGCTTCTAAGTTGATTGTGATATGAGGATGTGTGATGGAAATTGAGACATTGATTGAACCATATGATGTAATTATGGTGAAATTAGGATCTTGGTCATGTACTCTTAAGTTGTAAAAGTATCTTCTCTACCTAGGGATGGTTAACGGGCGAGCTGGCGAGATTGGCTCGGCCCGCTACAGTAACCGAGCGGGCTTCGTCCGGACCCGATAGGCTGGCCGAGTCGAGCCCAAAATCTAGGGCTCATGAGCCTGGCGGGCTGGCCCGGTGAGCCCTCCTGGCAGTTGCTTGGTCGAGCCCGCCCGGCAAATGAATGGCCTAGCTCGCGCGAGCCCAGACGTGGAGGCCGTGAACTGCTCAGCCTCCAGCTCGACTTGCGTGGAGTGCGTGGACTTGGAGGCGTCAGGAGTGGAGGTGGAGCTCAACTCGTCGAAGGCCGAAGCTCGTCGTTGGGGCGTCGAAGACCAAAGTCTCGTCGTCGAAGGCCAAAGCTCGTCGTCGAAGGCCAAAGCTCGTTGTCGAGGCGTCGAAGGCTGAAGGAGGGTCGTCGGCTCGCGTTGCAGTCTGGGCATCGAAGGTAGTCTAGCATCGAAGGAGGAGGGTCGTCGTCTCGGTCTCCCGTCGCTTCGCGTTGCAGTCTAGATTCTAGACTCCAGTTTCGACTTTCGACACTCTGAACTTCAGAGTTCAGACTGGAGACTGGAGTATCTTCGAGACTCTAGTCTCCAGTTTCCCCTCGAGTCTCGGTCTCCGAGACCGAGACTCCGTCTCGTCTCAGGCTCAGTCTGAGCCTCAAACTATGCTGGGCAACGGTCCGAAGACCGTTGCCCAACGGTCCCACACTTATGGCTCGTTAGGCTCGGCTCGTTAAGGCTCATTAGGCTCGTTAGGCTCGGCAGGCTCATTAAGTTCGGCCGGCTCAGCTCGGCTCGTTAGCCACCTTTATCTCTACCTGTTTTTCAACGTATCAGATTTATTTGAAGTGTTTTTACGTAGAATTTGTGTTCTTTTTCTTCTATTTTTCCCTAACTATTATTGTTTCAAGTGTCACGCTTCGAAAATTCTAAATCATTTTATGAGTGTCTTAATCTTACCTTAAAAAATGAGAATACGCACTAGAGTAGAGCGGATGTCAAAACAATATATTGTGAGTATAGGGCCCAAGGCCCATACTTAATGAAGTTTACCATTAGTTGATGGGCCTGTCTGGCCCATGGTTGAGATAAAGTTGGGTCGATCTGAGACTATAATATGAAATCCCAAATTAGTGGTAGTGCTTAGTGCAATTTCTCATATTCTTTTAAACTCCCTTTATATTTGGATTTATGTGTAGTTTCATCGATTTTTACAAGATTTATATAAGCAAAGAAAGCCACAATAATATAAAAATATGAATAGATTTTAGGCTCGGTTCAGTCTATATCGGGCCTGACGACTCGGCTATATCGACTATATCGGTTCAGTCTGTATCAGTTCAGGCTATTTAACCGGGTGCAACCCGCCCAAATGCATGTAACCACATAAAAAATGTGGTTTTTTTTTTCTTAAAATCCAAAATAAAAATATTGATTAATCATATGCCTAATACGTACATTTGCCTGATTAACTCTCCGTCGCCGGCGACTTATATATCTTGACGACCGTTTGCACCGCGAAAATGAGAGGAAGAGGAGGAAGACGACGATGCATTACTACTACTAGCACCTTTGGCACCGTTGAACAAATCAGACAAGTAATCTCTGATATCGGAAGGGGTAAGTTTAACGACGGGGATTAATCCACTTGTCAACCGGTCCCGGTGATTTTCATAAAATTCACCGTACAAAGACCCGAATTTTTTCTTCAGTGACAACTCTATCTCGTCTCGGAGTTTTGAGTCCGGTACGATCCACGACGTCTGTTTCCGGTACTTTTCTTCGAAAACTATACCGAACTTCCTGAAGCACTCACTTGCTTCCGCCGGCGAAATATTAGCCGTTGGATCGGCGGGCAAGGTCGAAAATACTTTGCTCCAACCCATCCGCTCGTAGGTTAGTCTGTACTGTGTGACTTTCTGCTGATGATTGGCAATCCAATCGTCGCCGAGAAGGAACTTGAGATTTGACGACTTGACTTTCACGACGACGTATTGGAGGTTATTGGCCAAGAAGATGTACGAGAGAGCAACATCGTTGTAGAGCTCCGCCTTACCGTCGAGTTTACAGAGGAGGACGAGGATCAGCCAAGCGAGGCGTATTGTAATGGGGTTGTCGTCGGAGTCAAAACCTTCCGGTAACGGAGCGTTCAAAACTAACGGCCAGTCAGCGAATATATAGGTGAGAATTTCGCTGTAATCGGTGAGGTATGAAGCGTAATTCATTACGTAGCGAGTCAGCGGGTGGATTCCTCCGCCTGGAACCTGCGATTTGGAGGAGTCCTTTTGGATGGCCGATTCAAAGTCCGCGATCATCGTGCGCACAGCCTCTGCAAGCTTGGTTAGAGAATTAAGGGCGAGTGACCGGACAGTTGAAGTCGATTCGAAGGAGAAGATGGATTCGATTTCAGGCCAAAGATCGGTGATGGCTCCGTAGAGGTCCAAATAGACGAAAATTTTCTCGGGAGTTTTCTTGTGCTTCGTTACTAATTCCGGGAAGGCAAACAGGTTCATAGCTCCCTCTTTTGAAATTTCGGTAAAGCAGGATTCGATGATGGATTGCGAAGCAGAAAAAATGTGATCGCAGAGAATCCGCTCTCCGTCGAACAATGTTTTCATAGCCATTTTCACCGCATTCAACCAATTCTTGATCTTCTTCTCCAAAAGCTCCCAGTCCATTTTCTGGACCTCCGAAGAACTGATTTTCCCAATCCCGAGACGATAAAGTCCCTCATCGATTATTGATTTTCTAATGACTACATAAATTTTCACACACTCCCTGGCGTAGCCGGAAGAGATCATACAGTCCGCAATAGCTTTCAAATCAGCCATAGCAATCCTGGAAACACGTTCAACTTCAGAAACAGACTCATTAGCGAAACCGAAATCTTCGTCAGTTTCCTCCTCGAAATCAGAGGAGCTATATCGAGCCGATGAAATAGACGATCGGCTAGAAACTGATTCAGGATCCAAACTCTTCTTATTCGCGGATAAAATCTGGTAAAATTCTACCTGAAGCCTCTTCATCGCAGTTTGCATCAAATTCTGAGCGCGAACAAGCTTCACAGAGCTCGAATTCGTAGAAGCCAAAAACTGCATAGCTGTCTGCAAATCTTTGACAGATTTGATGAACTTCTTTGCTTCATATCGATTATCTCGGAAAAGTGTGGTGATTTCGGCGTATGAAGAAGAAGCAGAATCCCATTTCGTGATTATGGACTCCGCAACGTCCAAACTCTCTTCCACTACCGATTCGGGGACATTATGGACAGGAGAGGGCGGTGGTGTGATTCTCGAAGACGAACTCACAGGTGTCGAAGATTTGACAAAAGTATTCCTCATGTTCTCTCTACCGCTCAGAATCCCCCAGAAAACCTACAAACTCAGATTCAAAACTCCTCTTCTTCAAGAAGATAGAAACAACAAAGGCGGAGTTTGCCTCAACGAAGGTAGCGACCGCATATTTATGGAGGTTGGAGGAAGCTCCGAAGAACGGGAGAAGAAGTTGTTGGCGGTAAGAGCAGGGAGGAGGACGAGGAGTTCGTCGTCCAAATGCTACAGAGAATCTGACCATGGGAGAAGTTAAAAGTCGTCCTAGTTAGGCCTTACCCTGCCCAATCTCTGATGACATGGCTGGTCCAATTCAAAGTAACTGAATGTCTTTATTTGACTTTTTTTAATTTTCTTCTATAATTTTTAATTTTAAAAAATTACAAAATATCTAAAAATTAAATAATAAAATCATTTTTAATAATAAATAAAATATAAATTATGAAAAATAAACCGATAAGTATTATTGGTACATACGTTTTTTGTTAAAAATGAGAAAATATCTTCTTCACAGCTATTACTTGTCTTCTACTGTGAATTTTACTGTGGAAAACAAGATAATATTTTTTTTGCTGTGGATATAATTTTTTTTTTGCAAACGTTACGACATAAATAAGAAGAAAATTAGAAATAATTACATAGAGATAATGAAATAAATATTCATGCATGGAAGTACAATTTCACTAATAAATTAGGTCAAATATAACACATCTTTAAGTTAATGAAATAAATTGATGAATTAAATTAATAAAATAACGTTTAAAGTCAAAACACAAAAAGCGCTGACATGGCAGTGAACTCCCCCAGCTAAAATTTGTGTATATATATATATATATATATATATATATTCCACCATTTCTTAGGTAGGCTTTACCAAGTCTTCCTTGCTCCCTCTTTTAAATGTATGTATATTCCCCTCCATCTTGTCAATTTATTTAGTATAATCAATTTGAATAATGAGTACATAATAATAATAATTAACAAAAACAACTAATAAACTATTAGATTAATAATAAATTAATCACTAAATAATTTTTGTTAATAATAAAACATTCAATTATGAAAAATGAACGGAGCAAATATGACTATCATATTTTTCTGTTAAAAAATATTCTCTTTTCGCAGCGGAACGTTATCTTTCTGTTACGTAAAGTGAGTCCTTGAAATATGATTCAAAAAATATTCTTTTCCTTACAAGAAAGATTACTTTTCACTGTAGAAAGTAAGTCCTTGAAATAGGACTCGGAAATTTTTTTTTTTGCAACGGAAGTTATTCTTTCCGTAGTGAAAAATACTATTTGCGTAATTATTCAGTGTAGCAAACAAAAAAATTTTCAACGAGTTTCCTCAGTTGATCGAAAATATGTCTAGCTTAAAGTACATTGATTTTTCAACAAACAGTTAACTGGGAATCTTTTATTTTGATATCAAAATCGATTTTCAAACATGTTAACTGAAAATCTTTCGTTTTGAAAAGTCTTCTCATTTTTAATGTTTCTTTCAATATGTTAATGATGATATTTGCATCGTTCATTTCTCATAGTTGAATGTTTTATTTGTTAGCAAAAATTATTTAGTAATTAGCTTATTATTAAATACATAATTCAGTGATTGTTTTGTTAACAATAATAATAATAACAATAATAATATTACTTGCCCTACTTAGCTATCTAATGAACTATGAAAGTCAATCCAACAAGCTAATTTAACTCGATTGTTGAAAATTTCAACACTACCCTTCAACCAATTCTTAGATCAAAGTCAATGCAGTTTGTATCAGGTTATCGTAAATGTTGTTAACATCGTTACAATAAGTGATCCACGTGACCTAGAACAAATATGACGAAAAGACATAAGAAAGAATAATGTACCTCCTAAATTAGGGTTAGATCTACAAGATAAAGGTAGTTTATTAATTAATTACTTGTTTAAGTTTAAGTTGGTCTCTCTCTTCGCACATAGCCATTATTCAAATAGATTTGTTCTATGACTAATATAATCTAGTAGTACTAATATTTAATTTAAGAAGTAATTCATAGCCGTAATTATGTTGGTACGCACATGTCCTCAGTCTTTTTATAGTCTTTTTATTACAATATTATTCGTTTTGGATAAATATTCGTATAGTTTTATCTTTAGGGTTCGCTGAAAATACATTGTATTAGATAAAAAGTAAAACTCTACTTATAAACTATGTATTTTTATTTAAAAAAATAATGTGATATTATATGCTTTTATTGATATTGACTGAACCCATATTAGGTCATTCTTGTTTTTATAGGACGAACTGCCACAGTATGACTTTTGATTCTACAGACTGTGACAATATGACTCTTGATTCTGGTTCGATTTCTCTTATCCAAGATGCTTCCGTGTGGAAAGGAGGTTGGCTAAGCTAAACAAGTGAAAAAATTATGTTAAGAAGAGATTATTTAATAGTTTCAATTTCAAAAAATAATTATTATAATTAAGAAGCTTCCAACATCGGGAAGCGGTCAATTTCTTCCACTACGGAACACTAACTCAGTTGCAATTTGTCAAACGATGGCATTTATTTTTGACTTTTTGCTTTAGTAATGACTAATAATAATTCTTAGGATAATTAATCAAAAAAAAACAAATTCTAAATTATGGGTATTTAATATGTGAAATTTTAAACTAATTTCGATAATAAATATAATTTTAAACTATGAAAAATTATCGCGATAAACATTATATTCATATTTACCATTAAAAAATGTTTTTTGAATGTCCACGCCAACTCACAAACGTCCATGTATTTTTTTAACATGAAAGTAGATGACTGTACTTATATAACAGATGTTGATGTTCGTACTAAAATAGCAGACGTCTGCTCTATAGGAATAATGTTTGTTAATAGGTTAACATTAATAGAAATGATGTTTGTGTTTTCAAATATATAATTTCATGTATTCTTATGTAATTATATATGTCCTTTCAAAGTTTGGGAAGTTCTCCAACGTCGAGGGATGTCAGTGGGTATGGTCACTTATTGGATTTTTTTTATTATTAATAATTTTCTTAAATTTTAAAATAATTAATATTATAATATTTGTTGAAAATAATTGAGTGAGTCAAAAACAATTTACAAAATGATTAATTAATATTATAATGCACCGCTCGGTTCTGGTCGGTTCTATACACCAAAAACAGCGACCCAGACCGAAAATAAAAACAAGAACGAAAACTGAACCAAATATAATTTTGGGAACCAAGAATCGATCGTCGGTTTCAGGTAGATTCTCAGTTCGGTTCGATTCTTGTCCATCTCTACTCGTCTGCGTTATGGCCATCCCACAATACAAGTTTTAGGCAAACTCCCGACTCGCTACACTTATTTATCAATAAGGTGATGAAATGGCCCAAATTTCTAATGGGCCCCAAATGGCTTATACAGGCCCATTATTAAGAGCTAGAATAATCAGATCAAAGACTATTAAAATTTTTAATATAAACTATATATTATATCAGGACTATTACATCACTAATGGTTTCCTGTTTCAAAGTATAAGAAATTAATAAATAAATTATTATTAGTTGTAATTGAACACTCTAAACACGTTGTTTTCATAAATAATATCACTTGTATTAACAAATAAATTATAAAATTATTAAGTGAAATTACATAAAAATTATCGACTTAGCAGTCAAATTATACAAAATTAATATCAGAAATTAATAAATAAATTATTATTAGTTTTAATTTTCAGAATTGTAACTGCACACCTAAAGGATATGTCTGGTTTTGACGGTTTCCTCCATAGAAACTGTCTAAGACACCCATTCGTTATAACTTTTCGATGAAAGAAATTATAAATAGAGGGAAAGTTCACGTTGGAGGTCTCTTAAGCCTGCAACCTCATTCAGAAAAAACAATACACTATCAATACGTGATTAGAAACGTTTAGAAGAGACTAAACCAGGAAAGAGAGTAGTCATTCTTGGTTTCAACATCCATGACGAGAGGTAAAATGAAATTTCTTCAGCATTCGATCTAAATGTTTTCATTCGATTACCCACCCAAATGACGCGATAATTACGGCCAACCATATTGTATTTTTTAAATTAATGCAATGATTTTGATGAACACTAACATAGAATTTTCAGATAATAAAGGTAATATAAATGCTTTTATAAGGAAAAATATATAAAAATAGAAAATAAAAGAAAGAACTTTGGAAAAAGAGGAGATTAAAGGTCGCAATTTCTTCAGAACTTTTATAACTTATCTTTAATGGCGTGGTTATAAAATAATTGCTGTCACACCCGTATAATTAGCATTCAATCATATCTTATTAATATCTTATAATTATCAATATCTATATGCATATGTAATGATTACGAAAATTACCAAAACAACCTTGTATGGTAAAAAACAAACACTAAATAAATTTTTCTGATAAATAAAACATTGAATTGAACCAAGCATGATTATCACGTTTTTTTATTAAAAAATTAATATTTTTTCACAGCAAAAAAAGTATCTTTTACAATATAAAATGTATTTTCTGTAGTAGTATTGTATTTTCTGTAAAATATTAATTAAATTAGCAATTAATTTTTGAAATACTCATCCAATTTGATAACTAATTACTAATTTAATTGATTTTGAAATTAATTACCAATTTAGTTAAAGAAATTACCAAATAAATTTTAAAGAAATTAGTGTAACGTTTAAAGAAATTACAAAAACAACTTTGAATTATAGGGTCAAGAACAACACAAATACTAAATAAATTTTACTAACAAATAAAATACTTAAATATGATAAATGAATTACACAAATATCATTGTTATATTTTTCGTTAAAAATTTAATTTTTTTTTTGCATCGGAAAGTGTATCTTCTGCATCGAAAACTTATTTTGTGTAAAATTATTAATTAAATTAGTAATTAATTTCTTAGATACTAGTCCAATTTGATAATTAATTACCAAATTAATTAATAATTGTTTTATTGCAAAAAAAAAAAAATATATATTAAAAATTCTTTTTTCAATGTGAAATCACCTGGAAAGTAAAACAAATTTGACAGTAATATCGCTTGATATTAAAAGATAAATATTATAAAATTATCAAAAATATTCTATTAGTTTTCAATAATTTTGTGCTAATTAGGATTAAAAAGGCTCAGTATTAGGATTAAAAGGCTATGAATGATTGGGAAATTATATTTTGTCTAGGTGCAGCCGGATGATTACACAGCCTCATCATACAATGGGCCAACAACCTCTTTTCAACTTAAATATGGGCAAAATGATGTGACAATAATATCAATAAATAGCTAAAACTTAGTTTTATATACCACACGTAGTGTTTGTCATCATGTCACGCCAATATGAAATTGGTTTTTGTCAACCCCACTCAAATAATTGATTATTAAACTAAAAATAAAACAAAAAAGTACGTGGGGTCACAGCATTGAGCATTTGCGAGACAACTTAATATTGTCGTAATTTTTTTAATAATTATTTTTAATTGTACTGTTAAAATTATCGTTTATGAAATAAAGCGGATAATTGTTCAGTAAATTAGTGAAGCGATTTATATAATTTAAATCGTTGATAAATTACGATATTTAATTGTTTTTACAATATCAAATTATGTTAAATACGTAAATAATATTAAATGAATCGTTATAATAAGTTAATAAAAATGATATTTGTATCTCGATTTTTTAAAAATTTTATTAATAAATTAAATTTATTAAGTAAATACAATTAATATTTACTATAAAGTTTATGAAAATATAAAAAAAAATAAAATAAAACTATTAAGATATTTTATAAAAAAATATTAAGATAAATAAATAAATAAATAAAACTATAAAGTTTATAAAAAATTTAAAATTTTAGTTTTTAAAAATATTAAGATAGATTATAGATTCTTAAATAAGCACCTTTACCTTTCCCAACAACAACTTCAAAGGGAGCCTAAAACAACCCTAGTCACAGCTTATTACCTTGGATCTTGAATTATTTTAGTTGTCATTAATTCATTATAATTCTATTTTATATTCAAAAGTTTTAATTTTTATTATATTTTGATATCTTATGAGTTGATTATACCTCGGTAAAATGCAATTTTACCTCCGAATTTACGGGTCATGGACATATGATTCTTTAAGCTGTTTTTTCAACAAAATTATTAGATTATTTTGGGTTGTTAGCAAAACAACCCTGCTTTGATAAAATTCGTCCAATGCTTCACGTTTTTCGCTTGTACTGATTATTTTAACTTATCATGATCACTTTAACTCACTCGATTTCTCACTCAACTCGATATTGCAATTGATTTCGAAGACTGGAAGACAATTTAACTAAGTGCTGTATTTGGAATCAAATGTGAATTGAGTGTGTCACAAAATCAAGTGAATCGAGATGGTTAGGGTGTGTTAAAATGAATATACACGTAAGAGATTTGACAGACTTTCTGCACGAGTCATTTTGCTAAAGACCTAAAGTGCAAAGACAATTTTGCTTAAAAAAATAGTTTAAGGTATAAATTATCTATAACTGGTAAGTTCAAGAATTTTTTTGCCCTTTATATTATCATATAACGTGTTTATTCGTATTTTTATAATTTTTTGTTGTTAAATATTTAAAATAAAGTTTAATAAGAAATACATCATTTTAATTATTTATTTCATTGTCTTAACTTGACCTAAATGTGTAGAATAGAAAGATTAACCCACCAAACAAAAATAAATAAATAATTCAATAATTACATTTCTTCCAAGGCATCATTGCATGTTCTTCCTTTCTTGTAGGACCAATCTCCAACTTTAGAGAGCAAAAAAAGATCTTTCTACCATTTCTGAGTTTCTCACCAACCCAACCAGCATATGTTTAAAGGAGATGCAAAAACCCCATTGATTCTCTCCTCCATTTCAACGATGAAGAGAATGGATCTTTTCTGTACATCTTCGTCTTCCACGGCCATTTGCTCTAGCTTGCAGGAACACCGTCCGCTTATCCTCCATCGCCACAGACCTCTTGATCTCTATGATTCTCACCTCCATGATATCAAAACCAGACCTCTTCTCTGCATTCCTTGTTCGTCTGAATTACCCATTAATCCGAAGCCCTACTTTGAAAAGGCCAGGAAAAGTTGTGATAATTTGCGAAGAAAAGGCTCTGCGGATGTTTATGATCTCTGTAGTCCACGTGGCTCCTCCAAGTATCTATTAGCTGATTCATCTTCTACGCTCATCGACTGGTTTTCCGATTCCAGTCGACCCGTCAGCAAGGCAAAGATTTGCTCCAAAAAATACGAGAGGCCCACGAGGCAAACCTCTACCAGTAATGATCCAGCTTTGAAGTCGTCATCTTCAACTCGCTTTCATGGCTCAGCGGGACAGTCTAATGGACTAAGAACATCTTCCTCGTCTCGCTCCCACGACCAGGTTTCCATTCTAATGGCTCCATCAAAGCTGAGAATATAATGAAGTTAGTAATTCAACGGAGTATCTTTGATTTTCAGGTGGTAGTTCTTCGAGTGTCCTTACACTGCAAGGGCTGTGAAGGAAAAGTGAGAAAACATCTCTCAAAAATGGAAGGTGTGAAAATACTATTATAATTATTTATTATTATTATTATTATTAGTATTAGTATTATCATTATTTTGCAGGAGTTAGATCGTTCAATATAGATTTGGCTGCAAAGAAAGTGACTGTGATTGGAGACGTAACCCCTTTAGGTGTTCTTGCGAGTGTCTCCAAGGTTAAACCCGCACAGCTTTGGCCATTGCCATCTTCATCGTTACTCCCTCCGCCATCTTCACCATGGTCTGCCTGAGTTTCTCATAACCTTACCCACAACAAGGTTCTCTTTCTCTCTCTCTCTCTCTCTATCTGTATATTATCAGCAGAATTTTCATTTGGGTTTTCGTAGTTTTGTTCAAAGATGATGGATATTGTTGTGTAATGCGAAATTAATTGTCTTTTATGGGATCTGATGAACCCTATGTTTGAAATATATAACCAAAAGCAAAAGCAAAAGGAATGGAATCATTATTGTCTTTCAACAACTAATCTTCTGAGTAAAGACTATCTGTTCCATTCAAAATCTGCATATATATAGATATATAGATTTTGTAGATCTTTTAATGTAGTTTACTTCTTCCAAGGTACGTATATCATCCAGGCATTGTTTTACTGACATAGTTCACGTGACAAATAAAGCAGCTCTGCCACGTCAACTCTTCCTTTATCCTTAATGTCGGATGTAGGACACTACGTCTTTGAAATTGCTGAATTTGTAGTATCGAGTTAGAACTATAAACAAATAGTCTAACAAGATAATTTAGAATAACAAATTTAAAATATACACAAATTATTCGAACGACGAAAAGAATTGCCCCGTAGAAAAACTTCGAAGGTTATAGCATGAGCAACATTGGATTTAAGGAGGATTGAAGAACAAGGTTGTTTCTCAGGTCTAAGATACGAGTTTATTGCTCGAAGCAAAGGTCTCTTTGGTTTGGTTCGGTTCGGCCACAAAATTAGATGGAAATGTCACCAGAGAACTGGACAGAACCATGGTCTTTTGGTTCTTAGTTTTCAAAATCGAAACCAACACGGTTCGGTTCAGATAGAAAAATAAAAATATATATATTTATGGTTGATTGTTGATTCATTTTGTGAGGTTTGGATTAAATTTGAGCCAAATTTTGGTTGAATTTTGACCCACTATTCGTCATGATTCGATTCGGTTTTTACTGGTCTATTATAATTAAACCTAGGTTTGGTCCTGTAAAGTGAGAACCGGACCACCGGTTTCGAGTCCAGTTCTGCCACCCCTACTTTTAGAAGACGGAGCAGATGGATTGAGATTTTCAGTTCATGAAAAAGCGATTCACAAGATAAATCCAAACACACGTAATATTTAATATTTAAAACAAGTATTGAAATCCTCACTCTAGTGAGCAAGATATAACGTAAACTGCAGGACAGTTTCAACTCCATCTGTATTGTGTTGGTTGATGACAGAGGGAAGTGTCTTGACAATGGCGTAGCCCTCTGCATTAACATATTTTCCAGTTCCGCCCATGATTGCCAAATGAGATTCAGAAACAGAAATTCTATGGACTCCAAAGAAGCTTATAGAATCTTCATAACCTCCACTCTCAAACATGGCAGTAAAAGCCATTGTCTGGCTTGTCCCGTCTACTGAACTTCCCACGTAAAACCCTTGGGCTTTGCCGATCAAACCAGACCCAAGATCGTGAGATTCTGTCAGTTCATCGTCAAAGGCTGTTAATGTTCCAAACAGAAGCTGCTGAAAGTTAGTTCCGGTGGGGATCTGAATCCCGTTGAAGAAGTTGTTATTATTGTTTCCGTTGTTTTGGATTACATTACCCACGTTTCCGCTCAGACCTGGGAGAAACGGAATGTTGTTGTTGTTGAGGATTCCATTGTTGTTGCTGTTTTGAGGGACGCCATTGTTGATCGGAAGAACTGCTCCGTTCGGCTTGGCGAATGGTACTTGGCCGTTCACTGCCGGATTAGTAACGACTCCGGTGACTGCTCTGGCCGACGGGATTGAGCCGCCGAGAATGTCGTGCATGAAGAAAGACAGTAAGTAGTCATGAGGACCAACATTACCCACCGTCGAAGAAGGCTGATTGGTCACGGTAGAAACAGGATTGGTCAGTGTAGAAGGCTGATTGGCTGACGGAACAACGACCGGAGTTGGAACAGAAACGGGATTTGCGGCTGCCGGAGTCGAGATCGGATTGTCATTGTCGTCTGAAATTCCGGTGGAGTAAGACGAGGAAATGGCGAGTGAGAAAAAGAGAAACCAAATAGTGGTTTTACCCATGAGTGTATGAGGAAGATCCCAGATAGAAGGAGAAGTGAGAGTTGCAGAGATTGGGATGTATGTATTTTTTATAGACATATTTGTGGGGGACAAGACATTTAGGAAGTTGGAATATAATAAGGAATTGTGGAGTTGATGAGATGGAGTAGGTTCTTCCAAACCCAAATCCAAAATCCAAAATCAAAAATCCAAATAATGACGACTAGCTATGTGTATGTGTAGGGATTCGAATCCAATGATACATCATCACTATCCTAACATCATATCATACGTATAAACAAAATACACTTACGCAAGAGAAGGTGTGTAACATGTAAATGGTACACAAACTGAATAAACAGAAGGTCTGTCTGGCATATGTTGTTATATCTGTGACTCAATTATTAAAATATTTTTACTGGGTCAGTTACAATTATTGACCGTTACTAAAGTGAAGAGATAAAAGTTGATTTTTGGCGCTAGTCGAGGATGATCTTTCGTCTGGTACATTTGCTCTGTTATCGGAGAGTTAGAACAGAGGCAAACAGAGGAGACGAAGTGCGAAGATTGCTACTGGAGGAGTTTGACATTTTGTCTGGTTGTGCTTCCTCAGGTTTTGTAGCGATTTCTCAACGTAGTTGTACGTGTATATCTCTTTCCTACACTCTCTATAATATTGATTGAATCATGAATGAATTCAGATGCCCTCACCTGTGGACGTAGGACGATTTTGTCTGAACTACGTAATCTCTCATGTTGTTTCTTTCTTGTATGTTTGAGCTGTTAGTTTCTTGATTTCACGCTTAACAATTGGTGCGGTGAGCGTGAATTGTGTTTACAATCTGTTCAAGAATTGGGTTCTTGACTATTGACATGAAACTTTGGTTCCTCAAACGTGAACAATGGCGAAGTTTGAAGTCGATAAGTTTACTGGTAACAATGACTTCAGCTTATGGTGAGTAAAGATGAAAGCCCTACTGGTTCATCAAGGTCTAGCACACGCAGTTGATGAAGAAGCCATGAAGTCACTGCAAGAACTAGACAAACTAAAAGCGGAAGACATTGAGGCAAAAGCCCACAGTGCTATCCTTCTAAGTCTAGGTGATGAAGTCCTGCGAGAAGTCACCGAAGAGAAAAATGCACATTTTTTCTGGATAAAACTTGAAGCCTTCTATATGAAAAGGTCGCTTGCAAATCGCTTCTACCTCAAGAAGAAACTCTATACATTGACAATGGATGACTCTAAAGAAATGCGACGACATGTGGATGGTTTTAACAAATCATTCTTGACCTTAACAGCATCCGAGTCAAGGTTGAGTAGGAAGATCAGGCCATAATTTTGCTAAGTTCTCTGCCTAAAGTGTATGAACACTTTGTCGACACAATGTTGTATGGCAAGCAGACTCTCACAATGTCGAAAGTCAAGGCAGCATTGAACTCAAAAGAGTTACAAAAGAGATCTGACATTAGAGAAAATACAGAAGGTGAAGGGCTTACTGTGAGGGGCAGATCACAAACAAGACAGGAGGGAAAATCTTTGAAGGGCAGGTCTCAATCTAAATCAAAAGGAAGTAGGAAGTGCTTCTTTTGCAATAAAGAAGGACACTTTAAACGAAACTGCTATGAATGGAAGCGAAAGAAACAGGAAAAGAAGACTGAGAAAGGAGAAGTCTCAGTTGCATCTGATGGCTATGAGTCATCAGATGTTCTAGTGTTTTTGGCAACAGACTCCATAGAATCTTGGATCCTAGATTCAGGTTGCTCCTTCCATATGACTCCACGAAAGGAGTGGTTGCAAAATTTCTGCACAAAATCTGGTGGCAAGGTATTACTAGGCAACAACCAGGTTTGCCAAATTGAAGGGGAAGACTCTGTATAGATGCTGATGCACGATGGATGTGTGAGAACCATTCATAATGTCAGGTACATCCCTCAATTGAAAAGAAATTTACTGTCACTTGGAATGTTAGACAAGATAGGATGCACTGTGAAAATAGAAAAAGAAACCATGAAGATTCAGAAATGAATCCTCACGGTAATGCGAGGAGAATTGCAAAATGGTCTTTATGTATTGCATGGAAAGACAGTAACTGGTCATGCATCCCCGACTAGCAGTGGCCTCATCAGGAATGGGGATCTTTGGCACATGAGACTCGAACATGTGAGTCAAAGGGGATTAACTGAACTTCAGAAACAAGGTTTGCTGAATGAGACAGAATTATCTAGCCTTCAATTCTGTGAAACTTGCATCCTAGGCAAGAGCACCCGAGTTAGTTTCAACAAGTCTACTCATAAATCATCTCGTGTTTTGGAATACAACCAGAGAAAATTGCTTCAAAAGGAGGTGCAGGCTATTTCCTGTCAATAATTGATGATTATTCCAGGAGAGTGTGGGTGTACAGTCTACAGACAAAAGACAAGGTGTTTGAAACTTTCAAAGTGTGGAAGACAGTAATTGAAAATCAAACAGGTGCAAAGATTAAAAAATTGAGGACTGACAATGGAATGGAGTTTTGCTCCAACGAGTTCAATGAATTCTGCAGATAGGAGGGAATTATACGGCATTGAACAGTCAGCCACACCCCGCAACAAAATGGCTTGGCCGAACACATGAATAGAACAATTCTAGAGAGAGTGAGGTGCATGTTGCTCACTGCTGGTTTACCTCGAATTTTCTGGGCAAAAGCTGTCACAATAGCGGCTTATTTGATAAACTTATGCCCCTCGTCTGCCCTCAATTTTAAAACACCCTTTTAGATGTGGCACAAGTATCCAACAAATTATAGTATGTTGAAGCCGTTTGGATGGGCAACATATGCTCACATCAAGCAAGACAAGTTACAGCCCTGTGCCAAAAAGTGTATTCTCCTGGGATATCAAGAAGGGACAAAGGCCTATAGGTTATGGTCTCTTGAAGCTGGACAGAAAAGAGTTATCATCAGCCATGATGTGGTTTTTAACAAAACAGAATTTCCGTTTAAAATCAATAGTGCTAAAGTACCTGATGTTCAACAAGGTGAGGACCTAACTAAACCAGTTGAGGTGGAGTATTCAGATGGAAACCTGATAAATGACCATCATGTGCATCATCCAGAATCTGATGCTCAGCATGATGATGACACTCAAGAAAGTGAGGATGATCAACTGATAGACTATCAGTTGAAAAGGGACAGGACAAGGAGAATTGTGAAACCAATGCAAAGACTTGGATATGCTGACATAATTGCATATGCCCTTCAAGTCTTTGCAGATTTAACTCACGCAGAGCCCAACAGCTTCTCAGAAGCAATTTCATGCAAAGAAAAGGAAAATTGGATGATTGCAATGAAAGAAGAGATGAAATCTCTTGAAAGAAATGGAACCTGGACGTTGGTTGAAAAATCGGAAGCATAAAAAATCATTGGATGCAAATGGATTTTTAAATTCAAGGAAGGAACTGAAAATGGAGAAAAGCCCAGGTATAAAGCAAGGTTAGTTGCTAAGGGTTTCTCTTAAAAGAAATGAGTGGACTTCAACGAGATTTTCTCTCCAGTTGTGAAGCAAACATCCATTAGAGTGTTCATGTCCTTGGTTGCAATTCAGAACCTGGAACTAGATTAGATGGATGTAAAAACAGCATTCTTGCATGGTAATATTGATGGAAAGATTTACCTCAGCCAACTTGAAGGTTTTCAGGTGGAGGGTCCAAACAAAGTGTGTTTGTTACATAAATCTCTATATGACTTGAAGCAGTCTCCACGGCTGTGGAATAAGAGATTTGATGACTTCATAACAAGTATTGGCTACGACAAAAGCTGCTATGACCACTGTGTTTATAAGAAGAAAATTGCCGGAGAATTTGAGATATTCATTCTACTTTATGTAGATGATATTCTCATAGCAAGCAAGAGTAGATCCCTCATATCAGATTTGAAAAACCAATTAGGAAATGAATTTGATATGAAGGATATGGGCAGAGCAAGAAGGATCCTGGGTATTGAAATTTTTAGAGACAGAAGTCAAAAAATTGTTACTTTGATTATACAAATCTGAAACCGGTTTAAACACCCTTAGGAGCTCATTTCAAGTTGAGTCATCAACAGAGTCCAATCAGTGAGGATGAAAGGAGAATTATGGATCGAATTCCATATGGTAATATCATGGGCAGTCTAATGTATGTAATGATCTGCACACGGCTTGATTTAGCATACTCTGTTAGTGTTGTTAGTCGATATATGGCAAATCCTGGCATAAAGCATTGGCACGCACTGAAGTGGTTGTTAAGGTATGTCTCTGGATCTTTAGATGTCACCTTAGTTATGGAAAGTGGACATCTGGAGAAAATATTGTGACTGGATATGTAGATGCAGACTTTGCTGGTTGCATAGACTCTAAGAAGTCTATATCTGGATACATTTTTACAGTGTTTGGAGGTGTTGTGAGTTGGAAAGCATGTCTACAGAAGGTTGTAGCTTTATCTACAACTGAATCGGAATAAATATCTGCATGTGATGGTATAAAGGAAGCTTTGTGGTTAAAGGGATTAACCAGTGATTTTGGTATAGACAGCACCGACATTACTGTCTATTGTGACAATCAGAGTGCTTTGCACTTGTCTAAGAATCCTATCTTCCATGATCGGACAAAACACATCGACGTAAAATATCATTTCATACGTGATGTTATTGCTCAAGGTTATGTCAAGTTGCAGAAAGTTGGTACTGAAAACAATCCAGCTGACATACTTACAAAACTGCTCACAGTGACTAAGTTCATATATTGTCTGGATTTAGTAAATGTTCAAGGATAACTACTACAGCACAGCATAATGGTGTTTGGGGTATCGAATCTGTTCTAATATTGATTCAAGGTGGAGATTGTTATATCTGTGACTCAATTATTAGAGTATTTTTATTGGGTCAGTTACAGTTATTGACCGTTACTAAAGTGAAGAGATAAAAGTTGATTTTTGGTGCTAGTCGAGGATGATCTTTCGTCTGGTACATTTGCTACTGGAGGAGTTTGACATTTTGTCTGGTTGTGCTTCCTTAGGTTTTGTAGTGATTTCTCAACATAGTTGTACGTGTATATCTCTTTCCTACACTCTCTGTAATATTGATTGAATCATGAATGAATTCAGATGCCCTCACCCGTGGACGTAAGACGATTTTGTCCGAACCACGTAATCTCTCGTGTTGTTTCTTTCTTGTTTGTCTGCGCTGTTAGTTTCTTGATTTTACGCTCAACATATGTATCAAATGAAATGAAATATCATACATGCGTAAAATAAAAGCAATGCAATACAATAAAGAAATCTCACAATGGATAGATATGATACTAGAACTAAGAACCCAATCGAGAAGTAAACGATAAAAGACTGCGAAATTCGCCAAGACGAGAAGATTTTTCATAAAACTCAGTGTTTGATGGACCAAACCCCCACAACGGACAACCTGACTACTGCCATAGTAGCCCAGCTTGTTGTCGCGATAGCTTGCAAGGGAAGGTTGGAGAATTAAGAATTAAGTTGAAGCAATCTAATCTATAAATTCGAAATTCGTAATATCTTAGATTTAGAAAATTGCAAACTCGGTGTTCTTTGTGCGAATTGAAGTCCACAATGATCCACACAAGCGTTTTTTGTCTCAACAAAATCTCGTTTCAAGTGTTTCCTCGACATTCAATCGAAGAATACAAGTCTTCCCAAAGTCTAACGAGAATGAGAACCAATCGACAAGATCATCCCGGAGTAATCTCTCCACGAAAATCTCGATCAACCGTGAGAAGCCAAGTGTCAACAATATATCTCCACGGTTCTCCCTACCGTAAACTATTGCTCTGGCGAGAAAAGTTCAGTCAGAAGCTCATTTGCAGGAACATCACCAACGCAAACACCTTCCATTAAAGTCTCCCAAGCTTCAATATCCAATCTCATCTCTCTCCTTTCCATCTCTTCCAACACAAAGCAAGCCTTATCAATCTCGCCACCCATCAGAAGGCCTAAAGCCAAACAAACAAATGACTGCTCCCTCGGCCAATGCTTACTGGCCAACATGGCTTTCAAAATCTTCAAACCCGAACTAAAATCCTTAATTAGACAAAACCCATCAAGCATTATACGATATGTAGCTGCATTTGGCTCACAGCCTGCAATTTGCATATCGATCAAAATCTTATAAGCATCTTCAGCTCTACCTTCTCTGCAAAGACAAGTTATAAGAATGTTATAAGTCACTACATCAGGCTTGTACCGTCTTTTCTTCATCTCACTGAGTAAAGATTTGGCCTCTTCGATTTTTCCTTTCTTTCCGAGATCACTCATCAAAACACCATAATTCAAAAGCTGTGCTTTACACCCTCTATACTCCATATCAAACATCAAATTTTTTGCTTCCTTGTACTTACCTGAAGAACATAGACATTCCATCAATAAGGCGTACGTCACAGCATTTGGATGCTTTCCCTTCTTGATCATGTCGTCAAACAAAGCCTGTGCTGAATCAAAATCACCCCCTTTACACAAAAAACCCAAAAGACTGTTATATGTTACTACAGTAGGCTGCACTTCTCTCTCAAGCATTTCTTCAAACACATTGCATGCTATTTCCCATTCTCCTCTTTTTAGATGGCCTTTGATGATTATGTTAAATGAAACACAGTTTGGACGAAAACCCATTTTATGACACTGATCGAAGAAGGTATTCGCATCACTCACTCGATCATTATTAACCAGAATGTCAAGTAAAGAATTGAAGGACTGTAGGGTGCGAGAGCTGTTAAAAGATGGAATCTGATGAAAAAGCTCAATTGCCTTCTCAACGAAATTGAACTTCCCATAATGTTGCATCAAAGCAATGAAAAGTGATTCTTTACAGCGGATGTTTCTGTCTAGAATCTGACCAAGAAGTGATTCAACGTCTTCAAATTTACGAGAGCGAGCTAACCTGTAAATTAGCGCAGAGTAGGAAGGATAATCGTGTGGAAAACCCTTTTGGCCATACTCTTGAAAGAGCGATAAAGCCTCGTCCGGGTCTTGAATTTGTTTGAGATCGTCGAGGAAAGGAATGGTCTTTCGGAGGTCATTAACAGGTCGTTCATCGAAATTTGTATTTCTACCGAGTTTGCCGAGACGAAGAGTCCGAACTAAACGGAAATGGGTGAGTCTGAAGTACAGCAGAAACTCTATAGTTGGGTTGATGGAGTTGACTGTAGAATTCATTGAAGAGGATGACAAACATGATTTACATACACATACACGGAAAGAGGGATCATCACAAGTGAGAAAAATAACATATATTTATTTTATAATATTAAATTTGTAAATAATAAAATAACATGTCATCTTTCGGGTGATAGCTTTAATTAAAATCATTAGGGTTGAGATTAACAAAAGGGAAAATGACAAATCAACCATCATGATTTTTAATCAATGATAAATTAACTACTGTGGTATGTTTTCTAATAAATTAACCATTCACGTATGTTGGGTATGTCAAATCAACCATCGCTGTCCGAAAAATACACTGAGGGCCCCACAACTTTTTCTTGGAGGCCGAATGCCTGGAGGCAGTGGTTAATATCATATTCTTCAACGCTCCAATCACTCCAAGCACTCCAAGACGCCATTTTCTTGACAACAAATTCTTAAACTTTGCCAAAATATTTTTCTCTTCTCGCTGCAGCACTCGGACTTCTCTAGGGTTACGGGATCTATAAGATTGGAGAAGGCAGAGGTGAGAATGAAAGCCCTAATTCTTATTTTCCCTTTTTATAAAGGGAAAATGATCGGGTGGGTTGGGTCCTGGATGGGTCCTGGAGGCTGCGGCCTCCAGGAATTTTTTTGCCCGGAGGCTTGCCTGGAGGCCGCGAAGTTGCGGGGCCCTTATTGTATTTTGCAGACAGCGATGGTTGATTTGTCATACCCAGCATACGTGGATGGTTAATTAGTTAGAAAACATACCACAGTGGTTGACTTGTCATTGACTGAAAACCACGATGGTTGATTTGTCATTTTCTCTTAACAAAATAAATTACAATATTTTATTTTATAATATTGATGTCACGTTCATATCTTATATTATTAATTTATTTAATAATTAAAATAAATTATAAATAATTAAAATAAAATATTATCTAATTTTGATGTTTACATCCACTTCCCATCCAAATCAACATTTTTTCATCATCTTCATCGTTATCAAATCTTAATACTTGTTTAACAAAATTGAAGAATATGGTTTATAGTAAGATTTTGTCTTCAATTAATACAAGATATTTGAGTGACAAATCTTACAACAAAATTGTGCAAGTCTATCTTGAAAGCAAACAATTATGATACTATATGGTAGTCCACTTTTGTAAGAGTACAAGGCTCGAGAGTAGTATTCATTAATAATATTTTATCTTAAACTATATAAACACTTTTAAAAGAACCCCTCAAGAACAAACTCCTTTATCTTATGCCTAAAAGCGACCATGCGGTATGATATGGTAGTGTTAGAGTTTGGTGTGATATGAATTCTATCGAGTCAAGTAGGTAGATCTGTATTATAGATTTCATTTATGATTTTGTTTTTTCTATAAATTATTATAAAGTAGTAAGGGTGGTCAAACCAATTCTCGGTTCTGGTTCTGGTTCATGTTCCAATTCCGTACCTCTTAGTACCAACCATTCGATTCTTGATTCCAAGAGTGAGGAACTGGAACCGCAAGGAACCGAGCCTGAGTATCGGTTCCGGTTCCGAACCTGTTCCATGTGCTTTGGTGGAATATCCTTACAGTAATTGCAAAAACAACGTTGTTGTAGGGGTTCAACAAGAAGTGCTTTAGCAAGGTCTCTCTCTTTATCTCTCACCGTGTACAATTCATTCAGAAAATTCAAAGGTTATGACGTTCCGACCAGCATAATTAAGTCCGTCCCATGACCTTCCGACTAGCATAATTAAGTCCGTTGTGGACTTTTGCTCGGTGTATGTGATTTCAAAGGGAAAGATAATATCGGCAAGAGCAGCGCTCAGACCGGCTGCCAACACGGAAACACCACCAAGGCAGCCATCTCGATGGGGTTTCAGCTTCCCACTCTGGCCAACAATGGTGACCAGATTGCGTATTCTCATATTGTCTATTCTCTGTTCTCGGTTCCATAAACTAAGAACAGAAAACCGACCCAAAACCGAGAACAGATTCTCGATTCCTACCCATTTGCAAATTTGGCAACCAAGAATCGAAACTGAACCAGAATCAAATCTCAATTTCAGGTCGGTTCTCGATTCTTTTCTGTTATTGCCCACCCCTATAAAGTAGTGCCATTAAATTCATAGTTTTATTTCAATTTTTATAGTAAATTTTTTTTATCTATTTGTGATTTTTTTTCAAAATTTTTTTTCACATATATTAAAATTTTTTTTTTGGGTCATGGTTTGATTTATAAGTAGTTGAAATCTGGTCCTTGCAATGATAATCAAATTTTAGCATAGTGTGATTCATCAATTCAGTGATGATTTTGAATTTATGTTCATCACCTAGATTTGGCCAAGTGGCCAAAACATTCTTGATTTAACTGATGACCTATTTGGATAAAGACAATGCGCTCTACTTTTAATATTCTTCTTTATTCATGGAGAAATCTGGTTTCAGATGCTGGACCCAGAGAATGGCTGGCTATGGGAATTGGATTCTTTTTTGTAAATGGAGTCTCGGTGCGTCAAGATTGAAAAGCAAATTTACTAGTATTGTTCATATATCATAGCTAGCTGCCAGATGATTCTGTATCGAAATAAAGTGAAAAGATCAAATCAAATAAGAACATGGAATCGTGTGTTTCCATTAAAATGGAACTCTGATAACAGGAGCTGCTTGTCATAAAGCTTTTATTGCTGTTTCCCAAAAATAAAAAAGAGAGAAAGAGAAGATGGTAATGAATGCTGGTTGTTAGTTGGGTGGAGGGAAGAAAATGGCGTCCGCAGTCCTCTTGGAGGAGAAGATTTTCTCTAGATCTGGGTCCACTTTGAAGGCCGCCTGAATCACCTCCGGCGATAATGCCTTCCACACTCCAATGCTTCCGGCCAAGTGGGTAAAGATTGGACTGCCACATCCAAAACAAACCAGTCAGCGATAGGATCGAAAGCAAATTAATGATTCGCAGTCATTGAAAACGATGAAAATTAATGAAACAACAACGTACTTGGGAGTTGTAATAATGGAAAACCATTCCAACCCATCAGCATCGGCGATCTTTGAAACGACGAAGAATCTCGGCACGATGAACAAATTGCCACCCTCGACCGTCGTTTCCAACACCTTCTTGCCGTCAACGCCGACAACTTGAACACGACCACTGCCCTTAACAATATAAGTAACCTGCAATGCAGAATCGCAGGAAAATCCAGGAGAGCACATGGCACTTCCGTCCAGTCTCACTAGATCAGCTCCAAGCCCAACCTCGCCCACAAGAGGAAGGTTTTTGGTGTTCAAAATAACCACTCTCCCCCCACCCTTGATGTCGACGTCTAACGGAGCCTTCTCGCAGTTCAGAGCCATACCCTCTCTGTGTCCTTCCTTTGGCTCTGGCAGTTTAAACCCTTCTTCAAGCTGAACAATGCCTTTGCCTGATTGATTTCCCACCAGGGTCTTAACTGCGTCCTCTTCTAAATCCCAGGCTCGACCGACGAATTCAGTCGAGAAGCCAGTGAAGATTCCATTAGTGCCTGCTAGGAAAAAATCAGTAAATTCACCCGCTTTGTGAGCCTTCGAGGTATCGCCCAAGAAAAGGACGACCAGCTCGGTGTCCTCCTTGTTGTACCACCATGTAACCACTCCAAAAGGAAGCGCAATCGCATCGCCCTTCTCGATCGCAATGACCTTCTCTTCTGATTCTGGAAGTATAATTCCAGCTACTCCATGTCCTTCGATATCAAAAGGCAAAACAGTTTATTCGTTAATGCCATGTATAATTGCGAGTGATTCTACCAAACATACGAGCCGCAGCAATTACGCTGATTCCATCTCCTCACTTTTTTTAATGGAATTGAAACACTAGACAACAATCCTAACAATTTAGCTACAAAACGTCAATTATCACAATCCTGCATCGCTGTACACCGGCTTCCATGGTTGAAAAGATAAATCAAAATATTAAGTCTAGTGAAAACAAGAGAAGTATATTGAGAGCTATGCCAGTTAAAACAATGATGCGTATATTTCTTAGTGCCATCAGTAATCAAACATGCAATCTGGAAGACCAAAAACATCAATTAGACTTATTCAAACTCCTGAATTTTTTGAGTAAATTGAAAGTGCTGAATGTGCATTCCTCGCTTCAAAAAGTCGCTAAAAGATCCCAAAATTTAACGGTAGCCTTCCAGATTAAAAGATACAAAGATTAATCAATAGACGATGTTCAATAACACTAAACTAAATCTGAATCCATCAACGCTGAAAAGGAATCGACAGCGAGAAAGAAAAACATGACGATCATGACGCCATGAGACTCCGATTAGAAGAAAAAAATGCGTTAGCGAACAAAACATTAAAAAAAAAAAGAAGAAAAAACATATCTAACCTTGAAGAACGTAAGCGACCTTGGAAGAATCTGAATAGCGAGGAAGAGCGAAGCCATTCTTCTCAAGCGCAAGCTTGGCGGCCCCAATATTGCCTTCACGGAGCATGGGAAGCTCAGATGGGGACCAAGAATGATAGGATCCACCATTGCCACCGTACACCTTCTTAGCCACTCGAGGAGTAAGATCAATCTCCATCTCAATTCTCCCTTTCTTGTGAATTCTCAGGAGGCAAACAGCAAGGAAGAAGAAGAAGAAGATTGTAGAGCCTTTTCTTTCAGTTGAGAAAAGCGATGCCTCGGCTGCCTATTTATAGGAAAATAAATAGCAAATAAATTGAAATTAGAGATTAACACTAAACAAGATAAAGATTGATTAATTAGGATGGATTTTGTTAATCTAATCTGTGGTTTAACGGGATTTAATAATTTGCCAGATAAGCAGGTATTTCGGAGTTAAACTTGGGAAAAGAAACCATCTTGGGCCCAAACCAATCATAATGCTCCACGTCACCAAATTGGTTTGATTGTGGGACCAACTAGTAATGTGGGATGAAGGACTGGTCGAACCGGTCATCATAAAGTACGCCTCAAGGAAAATATGTAGTACATACTTTTACTTAGTAACGGGCCAAGTCTGGCCTTGTCCTAAGGGAAGGCTGGGTCGACTCAAGCAGGACCTGAAATTTAATCTTGGGAGCACGTCTAGGAACATACCAGTGAGTGGGCTCACCCAGCTCGCTGGATGGCTGAGTTGGGCTAGGCTTGTTGCGCTCGCCATATAAAAAAAATATATAAAATTGATGGTCGTTGAATAAGAGAGCGGATGAATTGTCAATTGATGGTCATTGGATGACGAGGTCGTACGTTCTTTATTGTTGAAGGACTTCTGACGTTGGATGATGGACGGATGGGATGAGAGGAGGGGCGGATCCAAAGGACACCGGCAGATGAAGGGATGGCCGTTGGATGACGGCCTCGAACATCCTTTATCACTGAAGGGTGTCCCAACGCAACGACCATCCTTTTATCCGCCATTGTCCTTTGGATCCCCCCTCCTTTCATCACATCCGTCCATCACCTAGCGTCGGGCATCCTTTAGTGATAATGGACGTTCGTCCTTGTCATCTAACAACCATCAATTCGTCTGCTTGGCACTCTTTCATCCAATAGTCATCCTTTCATCAGACATTGTCAGCATCCTTTGGATTCCCCCTCCCCTCATCACACCTGTCTATCACCCAGCGTCAGACGTCCTTCAATGTGAAGGACGTTTGATCCCGTCATCCAACTACCATAAATTTGTCCACCTTTTCATCCAACGACCATCCCTCCATCTCCCACCTTCTCATCCGACGACCATCCCTCTATCCCACACCGTCCTTTGGATCTCCCCTTCTAGCTTTTGGTAAAGCCTCCTCTCATCTCATCCGCCTATTTTTATTAATATAAATAAGCAACAGTCACATGACTTTTGCCTAACCTAACACCCAACAGTCAATTGACCAATCTTCAATCTTCGGTCACTTCTTCCCCCTCCCAACGAGGAATGACCAACTCTTCTTCTATTCTTCACTTCTTCGTTCTTCCCAGATCCACCTGACCCTCTCAAACTCTATAAATACAATAACTTCTTCCCAATTATTTTACCAAAATTTCTCTCAGTTTCTTACTTCTCAATTTATAGTGTTTTATCATTATTTCAATCTTTCTTCCTTTTACAAATTTTTGTACTCTTTCCTTTCAGTCAATAAGGTATATTTTTAATTTATTTGTATATTTTTACATAATTATTAATTTTATTTATAAGAGTTAATATTTTTTGTATTAATTTTTATAGTTTTCTTATAGGTGGAGGTGATAAAATCACACCACCTACAAACTCTTATTGGTTTTGTGGTATCAATTTATCATTTAAAATTTATTTTAGATATTTATTTTTAATTGTTATGGATTCGCGTAATTATAATGTCGAGAATATTGATTATGATGAAGTTGAAGAAATTAGAGAGTTATATCCTACTCATACATATTCAATTGGACAATCATCTACACAAGTATCAATATCTTCACCTAGAAAAAAAAAATAAAACTTCTGATGTATGAAATCATTTTAAGTTAAAAGAAATTAACATTGGTAGAAAAATAGAAATTAAAGCTCAATGTAAATATTGTATTAAAAATTATGCTTATATTTTCTGTAGTTCAACTAGCACAATTGCTATACATTTTAAAAAATGTCGCTTAAATAAACAAGTAACAAATCCTAAACAAACACAATTGAATGTTAGTGGTAGTGACACTTTTACATATTGATGCGCGCACGAAATGCCGACAGATGAACTATAGATGAATGCACCACTTCTCACCTCTTTGGATAAGGATGTGGATGTAAGATTCTCTCGTGATATAACTCACACAAGAGGATCTTTGGATATGACTCACCAAAGGCCTTTGGATATAACTCACAAAAGAAAGGAAAATGATGACTCCAATTTCCAAATCAAAGCAAAACTTTAATTTGTATTCAATTCTCAACTATCTAAAACATAAAATTAGGTGGCTTTATATAGCCTTTTACGAACATAAATTAAAAAAACTAAATAAAAGATAACCTAGATAAATGGATGTAGATCTCTTAGATAAGTGGATCTAGATCTCCTAGATAAGTGGATCTAGATCTTCTAGATAAGTGGATCTTTTTAGTTGCGATTCTTGGCCGATTTAAAAAGTTTCCTTGATCTTCGGTTTGATAGCTTTTGATTGACTTTCTTGTCTTTCAAGCATGTCTTATTGGGCTTCTTTCCATTGTATTAAGTGAATGGGCTTCACTTGATCTTCATGGGTTTGGGCCTTTGCTCTTGTCATTGGGCCTTGTTGAAGCCGTCCACTTGAATGGCTTCCACATCTTGAGTTTCTTGATCTCCAAGTTTGGAAACTCGGGCTTCCCTTAAACTTTTGCTCTCTGTTTGTTGGGCTTTTACCATAGTAAATAGACTCCGAATTGAATGATCTAATATGCGTTAGAAAGCTTAAAACGTTGGTTACAATCTTCATGAGGAACACATTTTGAAATGACATCGTTTGGAATGCCAAAATAATCCAATACGCCTCGGAGGTCAAAAGAATGACAGTTTTGAAAAGTCCTTTAATTATTCTCTTGAATTTCCACCTATGTTTGACCTTGCATTTACCCATGATAATCTTTGAGGCTTGATCAATAATAGAATGGTCTCATTTCACATCACATATTCACAAAATAGAATGAGAGAAAGTATAGAAAAACTTGTAGCATAATCCGAGTTGCGTTTATCATTCACCGATAGTAAGTAAAAACATTTGCATATATGTTTTAATCTCATGCATTACCGAGTTTCAATGTTTTAAGTTACAAACTGGTTAGAACTCATTTTCCAACCTTATCATGCGTTCAGGCTTTTATTAGCCATCTCATAACCATGCGTTAGGCTTTTAGAGAACTAGCGATTTTTTACCCTCATAAGGTCTTATCGGCCATCTCATATTATGTTTTCTGTCAATTCCATCAAATTAATGTATTCATACTCACATACATAATGTCCTACCAATTTTATTTTTAAGATATCTTATGTCAATGCCTAATAATGCGTACTCAAGTAAAATTTTAGAATTTAATTAACCAAAAATATATAAGAAAAATAATATATGTCTTGTGATGTAGGAACTAAGGCCAAGCCGCAACTTGGCCTCTTCCGAGCCGTGGCCCGATAACATCCACTAAACTTTTGTTGAACTTCCATGATTTCCAGCACAAAATGACTCTGAACAATCCATAAAACAATGGTTTACAATTATGACGTGATATAAGTCCAAAATCAACAGATTTAACCAAGCAAATCAACTTCAATATCAAATTGAAATTTCAATAAAAAAGACCAAATGAAAATCCCAAAAACTTGCGAATTCAATTGTATATCAACAATTACTTCATTGAGAAGTCCAAAAATTTCACCCGTAGCTTGAACCAACCCATTCAACGATTCTCTTTTGTTGTTCATAACTCTCAATTTTATATAGGGAGTTTTCTTTCTCTAAAATCGTCTTCACCGAGCAGGGAGGAAGGGAGAGGCGTCCATTTTAGGACAAATGAACATTCATGTCGGGTGGGTGGAGAAGAGTAATTGTGGAAGGAGGCATGCGCCTAAAAAAGAGGAAATTTGACGCAGAAGAGTCTCTCTAACCTCACAGCCTTCAAGGGTCATGCCCCACTGAATTAAAGTTATTATAATTAATATTGTAGAATTTAAAAGTAAAATTAGCCATGCTCAAAAAACTAAAGATTGTTCAATCGTATATTTGCATTAGAAAGAAACTCTCAAAAGAGAAGCTTATGAAAAGCTTTTATTGCTGTTACCCTAAAAGAGAAGAAAAAACAAGAGAGAGGAGGCTTTTTATTGAGGTGAATATAAGAAGGTATTGAAAGCTTATATTTAGTTGGGTGGAGGGAAGAAAATGGCGTCAGCAGTCCTCTTGGAGGAGAAGAGTTTCTCTACATCTGGGTCCACTTTGAAGGCAGCCTGAATCACCTCCGGCGATAAAGCTTTCCACACTCCAATGCTTCCGGCCAAGTGGGTAAAGATTGGACTGCCACATCCAAAACAAACCAGTCAGCCACAGAATCGAAAGCATATTAATGATTCGCAGTTATTGAAAACGATGAAAATTAATGAAACAACAACGTACTTGGGAGTTGTAATAATGGAGAACCATTCCAATCCATCAGCATCGGCAATCTTTGAAACGACGAAGAATCTCGGCACGATGAACAAATTGCCACCCTCGACCGTCGTTTCCAACACCTTCTTGCCATCAACGCCGACAACTTGAACACGACCACTGCCCCTAACAATATAGGTAACCTGCAATGCAGAATCGCAGGAAAATCCAGGAGAGCACATAGCACTTCCGTCCAGTCTCACTAGATCAGCTCCAAGCCCAACCTCACCCACAAGAGGAAGGTTTTTGGTGTTCAAAATAACCACTCTCCCCCCACCCTTGATGTCGACGTCTAACGGAGCCTTCTCGCAGTTCAGAGCCATGCCTTCTCTGTGTCCTTCCTTTGGCTCTGGCAGTTTAAACCCTTCTTCAAGCTGAACAATGCCTTTGCCTGATTGATTTCCCACCAGCGTCTTCACTGCGTCCTCTTCTAAATCCCAGGCTCGACCGACGAATTCAGTCGAGAAGCCAGTGAAGATTCCATTAGTGCCTGCTAGGAAAAAGTCAGTAAATTCACCAGCTTTGTGAGCCTTCGAGGTATCGCCCAAGAAAAGGACGACCAGCTCGGTGTCCTCCTTGTTGTACCACCACGTAACCACTCCAAAAGGAAGCGCAATCGCATCTCCCTTCTCGATCGCAATGACCTTCTCTTCTGATTCAGGCAGTATAATTCCGGCTACTCCATGTCCTTCAAATATCGAAAGCCGAATCCATCAGAAAAAAGCGCTTGTACAATTAAACTCGTCAGCCACTGCAACTGGTTAGAGAGAGAGAGAGAGAGAGATGTATTCTAACCTTGAAGAACGTAAGCGACCTTGGAAGAATCCGAATAGCGAGGAAGAGCAAAGCCATTCTTCTCAAGCGCAAGCTTGGATGCGCCAATATTGCCTTCACGGAGCATGGGAAGCTCAGATGGGCACCAAGAATGATAGGATCCACCATTGCCACCGTACACCTGCTTAGCCACACGAGGAGTAAGATCAATCTCCATCTCAGTTCTCTCTTTCTTGTGAATTCTCAGGAGGCAAACAGCAAGGAAGAAGAAGAAGAAGAAGAAGAAGAAGAAGAAGAAGATTGCAGCCTTTCCTTTCAGTTGAGAAAAGCGATGCCTCGGCTGCCTATTTATAGTCAAATAAATAGCAAATAAATTGAAATTAGAGATTAGCACTAAACAAGATAAAGATTAATTAAGATAAAGTTCGTTAAATTAATCCGTGGTTAACCGCGATTTAATACGTGCCAGGTAAGCAGGTATTTTTCGAGTTAATTAAACAAAAAATAAGGATTTATTGAAATCACTGTCGCTAATTCATATCTCGTAATTTAAACTCATTCGAATTAAGTAAATTATCGTTCAAGATTCTTTCATGTGATCTTAACATAATATCTGATCAATACTTATTTAATTTGAGCAATTTGTCAAATTTAAAATGAATTATTATTTAGATAAATCGAACTTCTACTATTCAATTATTAATAATTTAGAATTCGTCTTCAACAGGTAAATTTAGTACATGTATACTAAATTTTCCATTCAATAAAGTGTTTTAACCCGATTAATAATATTTGGTGATTTCTAACTTTGTCACGGAATTGACAAAGTTTGTCATAGTCAAATAAGAGATCGATAAAATTCGAAATCAGCTTAAAAATCATTTAAACATTTGGAAATCGAGTTAAAATACCTGTGTCAGATTAAACGGATATACTCACGGAAAAGTCCAAACTACTAATAGATGAAAGATGAAAGTTCGATTTGTAAGAAAAAACAGTTTAAGGTCTAATCTATAAATAATCTCAAACGTTAATATCTAAATTAGGCTTTAACCTATATTTTATGATTTATAAAACTTGCTCATGTTTAAGAGATTCGTGTTGTCACATCCCGGAGGGGACTTGAAACAGAACGAGATTTTAGAGAAAGAAAACTCTTTTTAACAACAACCCACACTCTATCACGTTCACGTTTGCGCAGGGAGTTTTCTTTCTCTAAAATCGTCTTTCAGCTGTCCTATTACCCATTTTAACAATAACCCACACACTCTAACACGTCAAATGTGTGTAAAACAAAATAAGACCACGTCGCTGTCAAAGTAGTGTGTGCTCGCAATAAAATATGTCCGGCGAAAATAATAAATATAATATTGTCAAAACAAACGGTCAAAAATGCTGGATATAAAATATGACCTCTACTTCAGTTGGCCTACCATTAGCTGAGAAATGTTTAATTGTACGGGAAAATAATTGATCCAAATCCCACGTTAACTCAACAAACCTATCACCATATATGATGGATACCCAATTAATTTTCTTAAAAATAATAATAATAATTTTTTAAATTGTTTTGAACGTCCTTTGTAAGAATGGACGTCCTTCCATCCGCTTCCAACGGTCAACAATCCGTTAGAGTTTTCACGAATCTCATCCAACGACTATTACTTTGTCCATTGGGACATCCAACCCGTTAACGTAAGAAAATTGTTTAGTTATCAAACTTTAAATACAGCAGACTCTAATTATCCAGCAAAATCTCCAACATTAACCAACAAAAGTATTCCAATTAACAAACTACAATTATTGTCATCCAGATTTCCATATTTCTATTTCATAATTAAAAACCTTAACTTTTCACCGAGTATGCATAATTAAACCAGGGTCAAAATTCTAATACGCCGTGAACAGAAATTGAGCTTGGAGTTACCTTATTTTGATATAAGTTCAAAATCAGCAGATTTAATCAACAAATTCAACTCCAATTTTAATAATGAAATTCAGTTTCCAAACTCGCAAAACCACCAAATTTTTCAACGAATCCAACTTTACTTTAATAACATTCTAGAGATTAAACTTTATGATTATAATGTGATATACTTCCAAAATTATCAAAGTAAACCAACCAATTTAACCTCAACATCCAATTTGAAATCTCAATCTCAAAACCAAACAAAATTAAAAAATGCTTCAATGAAT
The DNA here is from genome assembly GCA_022433065.1 of Begonia loranthoides. Taxonomy (NCBI): domain Eukaryota; kingdom Viridiplantae; phylum Streptophyta; class Magnoliopsida; order Cucurbitales; family Begoniaceae; genus Begonia; species Begonia loranthoides. The sequence goes on from CM039470.1 coordinate 37,667,642, forward strand.
TTGATTGTAAATCGAAGATTACCTGACTGAGAGATTCACTCACAACTTGAAATCACTCACTCAACAATTTCTTCGGTTGCCCAAAATCCTCAGCTTGCAGGAACCTCACCCTCTCTCTGAAATTCTTCGTACACAGAGCAAAAGAATAGATGAAGAGTGTCCATTTAAGGACAATGTAACAAATAGTGTGGGGAGTGGGTGAATTACTTCTACGCGTCTCTTATCTCCCCCAACCCCTCATTACAAGTCTTTTCCTCATCCCCGCACCATTTATTACACGTGTTTTGTACTATTTTTCTACACTTTGATTATACGTGGGATGGAACTTGTCGACGTAGCAAGGGTGTGGATTATTCCCTTACGAGCATCCATAATCTCCGAGCTCCGACAAGTTGAGGATAAATTCGATGGCGATGAACATTCAAGGAAATCGTCAATTGAAACATAAGTTAAAACATAGTTAACTATAACACAAACAAATCAATTTGTGTTTTCTCATCTTCCATGAGTGCACATGGATTCTCCCTTAAAAAGGAGAGGATTAGGGAAGACAAATGGAGAGATTAACAAAATTAGGAGACACTAATCCATGCAAAGAGAAACCAATATAACTAGTAAATAATATGAGATTATTTGTAAATTATATTTATTTTATTTTTTTTTTCAAAACGAACTCTAACCTTTTATTTATCAACAGTTTAAATATTATCGTTAATTTATATTTTAAATCTACGATGTTTTTTTGGTTAATCAAGTGTTTTAACTTGATTTAACGATTTCAAATCCAATATCGAACTCGGTTGATCTTTTTTTGGCGATTTCGAAATCTGTGTGAAGAGATAGACAGAATTCAAAATTGGAATAGAAATCGCTATTAAACAACTAATTAATGAAAAACATAATATACACATGATATATTCCACAGATAAATTGACATAAATGTCTAAATTACTATAGTAAAAGGGAAGAAATTCGGATTTGTCCCAAAAAAAAACAACTAATATGGATCACCCCAAACCCTAGAATCACCCTAAATAATATAATAATAGGATTTCTTAAACTTCTCCAAAATAAAAAAATATTTAAGCCGCAGGGACCCAACACGAAAGAGCATCAATAATTCGACCTTTCCAGCCCTGCAACATCCAATGGCCGTCTTGATCAACATCAAAATCTTCATGATATTCTGATTTCACCATCTTCTTCACAGCCTTCAAGATCTCCGGGTCTAATGGAACCTGCTTAAACCCAGCCCTCATATTTCTAGCCTGCCACTGCTTGTAAGTCTCTGGTCTCTCAATCCTCTCCAATCCCTCACATGCTATCACGTTCACAGCATCTCTGCCGTAAATTTCCCGCTCGAAGATGAGTCTCTGGGGATCTTCTCGAGGCACAGTCGCCTCAAACATGTCGAACAATGCCGAGAAGTGGAAGAGCGCTTCTCTGAATCGAGTGAGAAAAAACGGAGCATTGAACGTGCCGTTTACGACGCTGTGGATGACCAAATCTGGGTCGATTTTCTTGATCAATTTTAGGACCGAGTCTCTCGGACTAGTCGATACGACTGTTTCGTCAGGTATATTCTTCATCCGGTGCATGCAAGTGACGATGGTCAGTTCGTCCCGATCCAATTTCAGATCTTTTAATTTCACAGTTTCCCATTTCTGCGCTAAGAACTCGTACTCAAACGGCACGTTAAATCTCTTGCAGTAACTGTCTAATCGACGGCCAGTTTCTTGGACCCGATCGGACGGTCGAAATCCCGGCTGTGGAAGCTCGATCCCCGTTATTCGAAGCTTCGGGGGCCCACCTGATCTGATCGAGAGGCGTTTAATCAGGCATGGCCATTGGAAGCCGTACAGAATTCCGAGATCGATAATGTGAAGGCTTGTTGCTTTCTCTGCTAGTTTCAAAATTGTTCTGTTCGTAAAGAAACTTGATATCCTATTGAAAGGGCAAGCTGTGATGTAAAGATGGTAAGCTTTCAAGATATGAGCTGCCGAGGCTTCCTTGCGAGTGAAGGGAGAAGACGACGGCGATCCAGGCTCCAGGCGTATTTCGAGGCCTTTTGCGAAGTAGTGGGCTAATCTCTGAGTTCCATCTCCAAATTCTGAAGAATTTTGCCTGATCTGTTTGAGTAGATCTCTAGCTGTTCTTTGATCATAAATTGCCACTGCTTGGGCGCATTGGGTTAGCAAAGTTGCCAAATCTACAACTGAGTTATTGCCGGATTGTTTCCTCGATCTATTTGTCTTTCCATTAGAGGATTTTGTCGACCTCTGATGCTGCGATTTCTCCCGTTTTTCATTTTCGGAGAATTCGTGGGCAGAGCATCGCGTTGACCCATAATTTTTTCCTGAACAGAGCAAAACTTTATCGAACAACTCCTGGGTCTCATAATCTTCGCCATAAATGGCCGACTGCTTGCTATTTCTACCTTCCTGAAGAGATTCATCGCTATATTCACGTTGATGATACTTCTTTTCCCTGAACTCAGATGGTGAATTGTAAGCTCCATCTTTAACTCCAATGGCCTCCGCCAACTGGTAAGGCATAGTTCCATCTTTAGCTTCTTCATCATTCTCTTGGAGATTTTGTCGAACGGGTGGAGAACACTGGTCCTCACTCGAAGTGGGATACTCCTGACAAAGGACTTCATAAAAGGATTTCTCAGCAGCTTGTAGAGCCAAACAGTCCTGCAACATACAAGGCTTAAACTCTAAATCCTCTTCTTCCATAAGCATCTCCCTTATATACTTGAGAATTGTATTAGAAGTATCATGGCTGTCGGGCGAATCACCCGCAGAGCTTAGGCTAGAAGAAGACGATGGATCGCTAAGACTTAAAGAATTATTTGGAAGGAGAAGTAAGTCCAGTGATCGGTTATGGGGAAATTGAAATCCACCCGTTTCCGAAGAATCAGAGCATCCATTAACGACAAAGCCCATCAAGCAAAAAACAAATCTAGCAAATCAATCACAAACTCTAGCGAGGAAGAAAAACCCAGAAATGATCGGAAGTAAATGGCGGTTTGAGAGAGAAAGAAGTACTTCACCAGTGAAGAAGAGAAGACGAGCTTCGGCCTAGTTTAAGGAGAAAATGAAGAGCCATGGTCGAGATGAAGTTTCTAGGAAAGCGTCATGACCGATTAAAGGAAGTAAAAAGATAGCCGCCATCAACTTTACTACAAAAAAAATTTCGTCACTGACAGAGAAACACTGCACGAGTGGAGAAGACGACCAGGAATTTTGTAGAAGAAGAAGAACAACAAGTGACACGTGTCAAAGACTGCCTTGTTCCACAAAGTATTTTGACTTTGGATTTACAAGGTCTATGTCTGTCTGTACACATTATTAAGGATGTAGTATGGTTTGACTGTGCTACTTGATGTGTCCAAATTCAATGTAACCTCTCTTTTTTATTGGCAAATTAAATGTTAACAATAACTGGGGACATGTTCCCATTTAAATTCCCAATCAATGTGTCATTCAAAGAACCAAGAAATATCAACTTTTGAAGTAGATAATAGAAAGATGTAGTCTTCGTTGACAAAACATCCTTGAAAAGCAAGTAATTATTTGAAACATGTGTCTATTTTTAGGGAAACTTGCATAACAAACCTTAGATTTTGAGATCAACGACACACCAAATTTTAAGGAAATATCGTGAACAACTAATACCTCGAACTATTAAAAAAGAACGACACAAACCTTACAATCATGTTTCATGTAAAAAAAAAAAATCGAGGCAAATACTGCAATCACGTTAACGTTAAGGTCCGTCCAACGGGGAAGTTCTGATATATAAGTTGTGATATATTTTAGGGGGAGTTTTGTAGCATGTTGCATGGTTAATTGGTTGTTAAATTGCATAACTTAATTGAATAAATCTAATATGCAATATTTGATGCATATGTTTAGGTTTTAATATAACCAACTTATAGGATTTTGTCATCATTAAAAAGGGAGAGATTGTTAGCCTGTGTGTTAGGCTTAGTTTTATTTTGATGATGACCAAATGGTTTAATGTAATGAAAATAATAAATTGATTAATTGTGTTTTATTGATAATGTATTCAATGTTTTATTCATTATAGTTATACTCAAATTTATCAAAAATACCCATATTGTGGGTATTAAAGTATGCTAACATGTCTATCTAAGTCCATGTAGTAAATACATATCGTTTTGGGACTTAGCAAAATCAAGAAGGGGAAGAATGAGCAAAAGGTCGACGAAACAATACAAAAGGTCGACCTTATTGGGCATCCAAGAAGGAAAGGGTCGACCTAACTGTGAAGCAGAAAAAAAAAAAAACAGCTTGCCAAAAATTCTACACGAAGGAAAGGGTCGACCGTAAAATGGACAGATTGCTCCAGAATTTCTGCATGAAGGAAAGGGTCGACCGTACGGTCGACTGCACCGTAGATACTTTCCCAATGGTCAAATCTCAACGGGAAGAATTGTAACTGTAACGACCCGGATTTTCATAATTCTTTAAAATACGTAAAAAAATTTGAATTTTCTTTTTGAAAATAAATCAGAGTGCGTCTACCGGATCGCTACTAACTCTTTTGTAAAACGCGTTATGAAATCTCATTGTTTTTGTAAAACTTATGCGGAAGCGTGAATAAAATCATCATTTAAAAACTTAACTGAAACATTAATCATTTAAATGTAAAGACTAACCAACTTTAAAACACTTTAAATTAAAACTTATGTTAATTACAACTTACACAAAGTGATTAAAACCATTTCTCTTTCACCTTTATGCCTGGCCAGCCATAAGCATCCATCGACATGCAAATCCATCATCCCTGCTTGCTATTGATTGTTCTTTATCTTTTGCTAATCCTAGTCCATGCATTCTTCTACGTACAGTACCTACATCTACACCACAAGCAACTGTAAGCCCAAAGGGCTTAGTAAGGAAAAAGGGAAATACAATTATGCTTATGACTCTCTTTAATTCATTTGGAATGGGGGCCACCCAAACCAATTCTTTCATTTACATTTCCTTTCTTTCTTTCCTTTCTTTCTTTCTTTCTTTCATTTCTTTCATTTCTTTCTTTCTTTCTTTCATTTCTTTCTTTCCTTTCTTTACTCGTACTTCGAGCTGGNTTCAATTTATACTCCAATTATATTTATTTAATTTCGATAAAAAGTCGGGGTGTTACAGTAACGACTAGTTAAAAGGGTCGACCGTTTGGGCATAAGGTTGACCGTTTGCACAGTGTCTATAAAAGTGGGATCACTCCAAGCTCTCCACAACTAACCGAGAATCGTGGCGAAGCCCTACCGAATTTAATATGCGATTCTAATCATTGTGAGCTTTTAATATTGTTGTAAATCCAATTCTCCCTATTCTGAACTTGCGAATTAATTTGGGAGAATTCGGATTATATAGATTGTACGTTTAATTTCCGATTCATTATCTTTCGCTAAGTTGTAAAGGGTGATTCCCTAAGAATTCATCACACTAGGGTGACAACTTGAAATAGTCATAGGCTAGATTGAACGCCCTTAAGTTCTATCGGTGACGCCCCGCAATAGTCAATCATTGGGTGACGCCCCGCAATAGTCAAGTTTAGGGTGATGCCCTATAAGAGTCAAAGGTTGACGACCTTATAATTAGTCAAGGGTGACGCCCATATTAAGAGTCAATTTGTAAACGGTTTATTGGCACCCGTAAGCCAATTGTTTAGTATATCTCCAAGTGGAACTTGGAGCGTGGACGTAAGTGAGTTTGCTGAACCGCGTAAACAAATATTGTGTGCACTTCTCTAACCCTTACTATTTACATTATTGCATATATTTGTTATCGATAATTTAATTATATGCATTAAATCTCTTAGGGTTATTAGAGATTAAAATATCACACGAAAATATTAGAAACGCTATATTCACCCCCCTCTATAGGCGTATATCAATCCTTCAATTCGTATCAGAGCGGATATTTAAATTTTTGTGTGATATTTTGTCAATTGTGCACATTGCTATAATTTGTTGAGTTGCATTTATTGAAATAAATTTCCTTGTTAAATTTTGTTGGTGAAATTTGATTAAATATCATTGATTGGAAATTTTATATATATGCACATTATGGATTCCAATATGTACGAATTAGGACAATGCACATCTACACCTCCACACTTTGATGATTATAATTATTTGATTTGGAAGTGTAGGATGAAAGTTTTTATATAATCTATTGATTACTTTTTATGGAAAATCATTGAAAAGGGAATAACTCTTCCTAGACCAACTTGTGAATTCAATGATTTAGATAAACAGAATTGGAACTTAAATGCTAAAGTAATGAATATTTTGTATAGTGCCTTGAGTAAAAAAGAGTTTGATAGAGTTCAATCATGTGTTAGTGCTTATGATATTTGGAAATCTCTTGAGCTAACACATGTAGGCACAAATCAAAAGATTGAAAGTAGAGAAAGCTCATCTTCCAAAAAAGAGGAGGAAGAGGTCAATGTATGCTTCATGGCCAACGATATTGAGGTAAACGACTATGATAGCAATTCGGATTCTAATAATGATGATGATGGTAATTTATTTAATGAATTGCTAGATAGTTTTAATGAGCTCAAAGATAAATATAAATTGTTGAAAAATGAGAAAAACAATTTGATCAAAAAGCATACTATTTTGAATAAATCTCTTGATGATCAAATTGTAGAATTAAAAAGCATGATTGATATTTCTAATGTCTCTTTTAAATCTCTTGAGCATGATAGTAGTAATTTGAATTTGTTGAACGATGGATTGAAATCAACTATCAAATCACATGAAAATGAAATTGACTCATTGAAGGTTAAAAATTGTGATTTGATTACTACTATTGCATGTCATGAACATGAGATTTGTGGTTTTAGAATTATGAATGATGAATTGAATGGTTGTATCAAATCACGTGAAAATTAAATTAACCTTTTGAATGCTAAATCTAAATCTATTTTTGATGCAAAGGTTAGAATTGAATCTCTTGAGATTGATATTTGTGAATTAAAAGCAAAGAATAATGATTTGAACTCTATTGTGCTCAAATTCACAAATGGGAGCAAAAATTTAAATATGTTCTTAAATTCGCAAAGGGTCACTTTTGATAAAGCCGGAATTGGATATGAACCCTTTGCAAAGAAAAAGAATTATACAAATTTGTTTGTTAGTTCATCAATTTGTAATTCTTGCAATTGTGTTGGACATAAATCATTTTGTTGTCCCTTAAAATTAAATACTAATGTGAAATCAACCTTTAATTCTAAAGTTGCTTATTCTTTGAATGCAAATGCCAATTCAAAATTTGTTTATCCCTTGCATGTGAATTCTAGATTTAAGTCTAGTTTAAATTCTAAACCTAATTTGAATTCAAAATTTGTGTGGGTTCCAAAAGAAACCAAATCTATAACAAATGGAACCAAAATGGCTTGGGTACCAAAAATTTCAAAATGATTTTTGATTGTAGGTTGAAAACTCTCCCAAGGAGCTTGAAAGGAAATTAGATACTTGAATATCCAACAAAAGGGGAGAAGCTTCAAAGGATGCCTCCAATGCTTTAAAAAATGGAAATAAACTTGGTGGAGGTACATAATTTTTTTTAATTGATTTAATTTGATTATTGAAATCTTAGTTTGGAATTGTGTTGAATCAATTCTATTTTCTTGATTAGGTTTGAAAGATAATTTGATATTGATTTTGGATTGAATTGATGGATATCATGGATTGTGATTTTGATTATTTCTCCAATTGGTATTTAGGATTTAAATTGTCTATTATCACTTGAATTTGTTAGTTTATCTTTGATTAGCTTCAATTGATAGGTGGCATATAAGTTGGATATTTGTTGTGATTTAAATGATAAGTTGTTGATTCATTCATAGCTTTGATTTATGACATCAATATGATGAATTTATATTCTTTGTCTCGGTTTAAAAGATCGTTGAATGCTATGAATCCTTTATTGAGTAGAGTAAATTGGTTGACTTGGATTAGTAGAATATTTTTTCTTAGGTTCATTGTTAGCTTAATCTTTTTGTATATATAGATTGAAATATGTTTTATTCATTCACTTAGTATTTTGATGAATGGTTCCAACAATTTGTTCTAAATTGCATATCTTTGGATGTTTAATTTTGTTGGTTTAGGATTGCATTGAAATAAATTGATTTTGTTTTTGGAGTGAATGGATAATATCATAGGTAGTAAATTTGATTATTTCTTCACTTGCTATCTAGGAATTGAGATGTCCTTATATTCCTTCAATCTATATTTTGATGATTTGTATTCCAACAACTTAGTCTATAAATTGAACATGCTAATGCAAATATTGGATTGTTGGATGCTAAGTTGGATTATTGTTTTAAATTGCTTTATCTTTTTGACAATGTATTTCTCCCATGAATTAAAATTAGCTCAATACTAAGAGGGAGAAAAGTAATTTGTAAAGAGTTTATTGACTTGCTCTTAAATGTTGATTTTAATTTTTAGTTTTGATAAACTTGCTTCCGCTAGGCTTAAACTTTGATATTTCTCCTTGAATTGTAATGAGATAAATGATTTAGGAGGAGCAAAATACAAATGTTTTAATCTTGATAAGTTTGCTTCTGCTATAACTAAAATTGCTTATCATCAAATGGAAGAAGAATTTGTATTTATCTTTCAAATTGGTTTTTCATAATTTTTTTTTTCAAATCTTTAAATGAATGTATTTATTTTTTCAATTGGTATTTTATGGTAAGACCTTATTTTTGGTATCATTTTCCCCAAATGTTGGTTTCGAGATTTATAAAGGGGAAGAAATTTTATAGTTGTTTTTCAAATTGATATCAATATTCTCCGTTAATTTGAATTCATTCAATTGATATCAATAATTGATTTTGCTTTAAACTTCTATAATTGGTATCTATCTTGGATTTTCATCCCCAATGTTTTTGATTGTATGCCATGATTTAGGGTGAGAGGAATGGATCTTAACTTAAATATCTTTGAAAGATAGATTGTATCAATTAGTATTTTTAAAAATTGGATTTCATTTCTTCAATTAGTATCATCATTTTATATATGTTTTGAAATTTTAAATTAGTATAAATCTTTATTCTTAGGATTGAATTTCAACAATTGAAATCATTGATTTTTTTTGGGTACCATGTATGAAACTATTTTTGTTTTGGTATGAAGGAAATCATATTTTCTCTACAATTGGTATAATATTCTTTGGATTTTCATTTGGTATCATATTTAGATTCCCAACTATTTGATTTTGTGCATAATGTTAGGGGGAGAAAGATTTGTTTTTACTTTAACTTTAACTCATCCATGAGTGTGTTTCTCAATTGGTATATATTTTGTTTAAACTTGGATGGTTCTATCTCTTGTTTAGTTACCCTCTTATATACTTGTTAAAAATTTTAAAGAGGGAGAGAAATATTAAATTTGTTTTATTGTTGCTCTAAGGGGGAGAGCAAATATTTTAAATGTATGGTATATCCCCATTAGGTTGTTGTTGTGATTAACATAAGAGGAGAGATATTTAAATTGATTTTGATATTACACTTTGATAGCTCTCTTATCATTTTCTCTTTGAACTTACAATTGGTATCATAATTGGAAAAAGTGATTCGATTTTAACTTTGGATTTACAATTGGTATAATTCTTTGAAAAACTTGTTTTGCTTTAAATTGTGAATTATCAATTGGTATCCCTAGTTAATTTCTAAATTATTCAAATGGTATCACTTGTTAGAATTTGAACATGTGTTTACAATTCTTGAACTTAAATGGATTCTAGTTCCTACATTTGATTTCTAATTTTTGAATCTCATTCTTTTTGGTGTCTATTGTTTAGACTTAAATGCATAATTCCCTCAAATGTGTATGTATGCTTAATGACAAAGAGGGATGATATTTTTGATTGACTTGTGATTGTGGTTGCTTAAATTAGTATCTTATCTTTTACCACTCATTGAACTTGAATGTTTATATTCCCTCAAATGAGTTTCTATGCTTAATACAAAAGAGGGAGAATATTTTTGTTAGAAATCTTTGTGATTGTGGTTCTTTACAATTGGTACATTTCTTTTAACCACAAATTAAAATTGAATATATATTTCTCTCCATGGTTTGCTTCTTGGTTATATTCATTGATTAAGGGGGAGAAATTTGTTTTTAGTAGAATTAATTGTTGAGTTTGTCCTTGAATTCTAATGCTTATTCCCTCAATTTTGCTTATGTTAAAAATGTTCATGGAGGAGAATTTCTTAGATGAATATTTTGATAATCGTCTTTTGATAACATTTCTTGATTGTGTTAGGACTCTCCTCCCCTTAATTACTTTTTGATTATGACAAAAAAGAGGAGAATGATATATAAGTTGTGATATATTTTAGGGGGAGTTTAGTAGCTTATTGCATGGGTTAATTGGTTGTTAAATTGCATAACTTAATTGGATAAATCTAATATGCAATATTTGATGCACATGTTTAGGTTTTTGTATAACCAACTTATAGGATTTTGTCATCATCCACTTAAACGTACAATCTATCTAATCCAAATTCTCCCAAATTAATTCGCAAGTTCGGAATAGGGAGAATTGGATTTACAACAATATTAAAAGCTCACAATGATTAGAATAGCGTATTAAATTTGGCAGGGCTTCACCATGATTCTCGATTCGTTGTGGAAAGCTTGGAGTGATCCCACTTTTATAGACACTGTGCAAACGGTCGACCTTATGCCCAAACGGTCGACCCTTTTAACTAGCCATTGCAATTCTTCCCGTTGAGATTTGACCGTTGGGAAAGTATCTACGGTGCGGTCGACCGTACGGTCGACCCTTTCCTTCATGCAGAAATTCTGGAGCAATCTGTCCATTTTGCGGTCGATCGTGCGGTTGACCCTTTCCTTCGTGCAAAATTTTTGGCAAGCTGTTTTTTTTCTACTTCACAGTTAGGTCGACCGTGAGGTCGACCATTTCCTTCTTGGATGCCCAATGAGGTCGACCTTTTGTGTTGTTTCGTCGACCTTTTGCTCCTTCTTCCCCTTCTTGATTTTGCTAAGTCCCAAAACGATATGTATTCACTACATGAACTTAGATAGACATGTTAGCATACTTTAATACCCACAATATGAGTATTTTTGATAAATTTGAGTATAACTATAATGAATAAAACATTGAATACATTATCAATAAAACACAATTAATCAATTTATTATTTTCATTACATTAAACCATTTGGTCATCATCAAAATAAAACTAAGCCTAACACACAGGTTAACAAGTTCAAGGATCAACAACGGACGTCCTTCAACAATAAGGGACGTCCAAGGCTGATCCACGAGGAGGGGAGTTCTTGGGTATGTCGTAAGGTCGAGAGACGTCCTTGTTGGATGTTAGATGAAGAGACGTACGTCTTTCAATGAGGATGGATGTCCAGGATGAGAGTAGTGGTGCTGACGGACGAAGGTTCATGTCCGTTGGATCGAGGGACGAAAGTTATGTTTTATTTTCAAAAAGGGAAATTAATAAAACAAACCCTATTGTTTGAAATCAATTACATTGCAAACCTTGAAGAAATTTTGTGAACAACTAAAACCTCGAAATATGAAAAAAGAATTACTCAAACCTCGCAATTACGTTTTCCGTCAATATAAACATCTCTCAATATTAAACGACATCATCTCTAGACATCAATGGACATCCCTCCATATTAAACAACGTCGTAAGTGGATGGACATCGGTTGCGGAACGAGAGACGTCTATCTTAAGTCGAGGGACATCCATTGTGAGATGTTTAAAGTCGAGGGACGTCCATTATGATACAAAGGACCTCTGTTGTGAGACAAGGGACGTCCGTTGTGAGTCGAGAAGCTTCCCACTATTTTATCTCAGTCGTTTATCTCGCGCATCGGACGTCCGTCTTCTATATTGGACGGCCCTTAATTTAATCCAATAGTCATTTTCTTTTCTTCCTTTATCATTTTTCATCCGATTGTCTGTTATTCTTCCTTGTCTGTCGACCACCCTATTTCAATCAGACCTTCCTTTACTCTTATTCCTTTCTCCCTTAATCCATATTCTCCATATTTATTATCCATGTGTTTGGCTTGTCGCCAATTATGTTGCCAATTATTTAGAATTAAAGTTATTCTGATTCGTATAATTTGGTATTAGAGCTAATTTGATTTCCATTAGACGCTCGTCTGCTCGTGGATCAGCTTTGGGCGTCCCTCGTCATTGAAAGACATTCAAGGTTGATCCGTGGACATCCATTTGAGATTTTGCTTCAATGTTTTTTGATAAAAAAAACTTGACAAAGAGTTTTGTTTCCTTTATTTTTTATAGATTGTGGTTTTAGATATTTGTAAAATTTCTTTAAAGGTGATGTTGTCTGTGCTGCAAAGCTTATTTAGTTAATTTTGAGTTGAAAGGTCAGAACTTTGGCAATTAAAAGTATTTAATATTTGGTTAGTTAAACATAATATTCTTTGTTGCAGGTAGGGAGGAAAAGCTACTTCTCTGCCAAAAGTTGACGATGAAGAAGAAGATGATTATGGTACATCTATGAAGGAACCCAACAAGAGAGAGCATGAATAATTCTTCCCTTCCATCCCTGCAACATCCAGTTACCATCTTCGACTACTACAAAATTTTTATGGTAATCCGCTCTCACGATGCTCTCCACGTTCTTCACGATATCTCGCTCCAATGGCGTCTGCTTGAACCCAGCCCTAGTATTCCTGATCTGCCATTGTTTGTACGACTCTGGCCTTTCGATTCTCTGAAACCCTTCGCATGCTATTGCATTAATGGCGTTTCTCCCCAGAATATCCCGCTCGAACACTAGCCTGTGCGGATTTTCTCTTTCCATCGTCGCTTCCAACATGTCGAATTGCGAAGAGAAGTGGAAAATCGCTTCTCTGAATCGCGAATCGAAAAAGGGGGCGTTGTAGGTTCCATTGACGACGCCATGGACGAACAGCTTTGGGTTTATGCTTCTGATTAAGGTTAGAACAGTGTCTCTCGGACAATCCTCCTCCATTGTTTCATCTGGTATGTTCTTTAATCGATCCACACAGTTTACTACGAGCAGTTCGTCTCCATCCAGCCTTAAATCTTCCACCCTAATCGTTTCCCATTTCTGCGCGATGACATTAAACTCAAACGGCACATTGAATTTCCTGCAGTAGTTTCTCAATCGCCGGCCCGTTTCTTCGACTCTCTCTGCCGGTCGGAAACCTGGCTGAGGAAGTTCAATCCCGGTTATACGAAGCTTCGGGGATCCGCCGGAACGACGGGAAAGTATCTGGATCAGGCAAGGCCATTGGAAGCCATAGAGAATTCCGAAATCAATAATGTGAATATTCGATGAGTTCTCTGCTAATTTTGCGATGGATTTGTTTGCTAAAATGTTCGACACTCTCTTGTAAGGACAAGCGCTGACGTAAACCTGATAAGCTTTCAGGATTTCCCCCGCCGCCGCCGAGTTTGCATATCCTGGAAGGTGTTTATACGACGGCGTCCCGGCAGCTAACCGAGCTTCAAGGCCGTTTGCGAAGTAATGAGCCAATCTCTGAGTTCCATCGCCGATTGCAGAAGAGTGTAGCCTGATCTGAAAGAGTGATTCTTTTGCTGCTCGTTGATCGTAATTTGCCACTGCATGTGCACATTGAGTTAGCAGGCTCCATAGATCCACTATTTCTTTCTTCTTTCTTGATTTAGGCTCATTTTTAAGCCTGTTTTTGAGTTTCTTATCTTCCCCAGTTGTTGATTTTTCCTCCTGGTTTTGACGCTGACAGAGCTGTACCTTTTCAAAGATGTCCGGCAGCTCGGAATCCTCGTTGGAAATCGCCGACAGTTTTTGGCTCCTCCCTTCTTGTTCATCAGTTCCTTCTCGATGATTCCTCTTCCCGCTTGGACCAGAAGGTGAATGAAAGTTTCTGTCTTCTGAAAGTTTCTGAAATTCCGAGACTGTGATCTGAAACTGGTTGCTGGGTATCCAATCTCTGGGTATTGGAGAACGAACAGGTTGATCGGCGGAGTTATACTCTGGAAGATGATGAGGGGGAAGAATCCGTGGATTTGGAGGATCATTTTTAAGAACATTATAGAGGGATTTTTCAGCAGCTTGGAAAGCCAAACATTCCTGCAACATACATGGCCTCCACTCTAAATCTTCCTCGTTCATCAACATATCGCTGATATACCTGAGAAACTCTTTCGAAACTTGGTCGCCTTCGGGATAAGTATCGCCACCTGAGCTCGAGCTCGAAAATGGAGGCGATTTACTTTCGTGGCCATGTTGATTTGATTTGGGTGGAAGCGAAACGGGAGCCATGCATCCATGATTGAGCTCAACCCTATTTACAGGTTTTTGATTGGAAGAAACCAAAATGGATTTAAATCTCCTATCCGATCCAGGACATTCCATCGTCACATCGTCCAAGCAATCAGAACGCCAGATTTGAAAAAATTGAAGAACAATCCTTGAGTTTGACAAGGATTCTCAAAATTTCTCCAGAACCGAAGAAACAGAGTGGGTGTGCAGAAAGATAAAACTATCGTTTTAAATGCAGAAAAAACATTACTGTAAGACTTCCATTCATTCAAAGTAGAAGAAGCCGCCACCCTTTTCAACCACGAATTTTGCCGCCGGCCGGTCACTTTCAGACATTACTGTATAGTAGAGGATAACTTGGTTCGTTGAATTTAAGAATAATCATTTAGATGAGACTTTGATTGCAAATTTTACAAAGTAAATTCAAATTAATATATCTAAATTGAATTCAAACTACTGTGACTCAGAATAATATTATCTGTTTTAGATTAAAAATTTTGTTCTTAAAGTTAGCACAAAATACGTTGTACTAGATAGAAAAATAATTCATGCTTAGAAAGCATACATTTTCAACTCTTCCAAGCGATGTCAGATTGTACTTTCCTGATAAAGGTCAGATCTACACCTGGGTCTTTTCTGACCTTCACAGGGCGGGATGTCACAATCTCTCTCTCTTAAGAACCCGACGTCCTAGTCGGCCACACTCCCGGTTGAAATTTCGCTCTAATACCATTTGTAACGTTCCACGGTACTTCTCATACAATATTACCTGCTTTGGCCTGAAGCCCGCATAGTTTTATTCTTACGGTTAGTCTAAAACGTGTTGTACTAGATAGGAAAAGGATCTATGCTCATAAACAATGCATTTTCTATTCTCTTAAATGATATAAAATTGTGCTTCCTAATATAGATCAGAACCATATCAAGAAAAAGATGAAAACAGAACCATATCAAGAAAAAGATGAAAAGAGAATATCAAGAACTCAGAGCCGCCGGAGAATAGTCAAACTTCATCTAACCTACTCACAAAAGTTTTCTCAAATTAATTAACAAATTAAGTGTAATTAAATTAAGTCATTATAAAACACTAATTACTCCTGCTAAATTCTTAAAGTTTTTAAAATTATTAATTAATTAAAAAACTTAAATTTTAATTATTAGAAATTATTTATTTAATTTATTATTATTTAAAACTTTAAATAAATTTTATTTAATAAAATATTTTTTTAAACAATTTTATTAAAATTTTTATATCTAATTAAATTTTATTAACTAACAAAATTAAATACCAAATATTATTTAATAAAAATTTTATTAATATCAAATTAAATTTATACAAATTTCATCAATGTATTATACTATTATTCTTAAAAGTTAAAGCGAAAAATAATAGGAAAATTAAACATTAAATTTATTTATGTAATTCATCAATACCTTTTTCTATATGTTCATCTGTCTCTAAAATATTTTCGATCAGCTCAAATTATTCTTTAGTTAAAAATTCACCTACATCACAAAACTAGAGGTGAGATAAACTCACTAAATAAAAAATATGTGTATAATTAAATTAAGGAAAAATAACAAATCAACCACCATCCTTTACTATTAGTGACAAACTAACCATCATCATTTTTTTTGTTAACAAATTAACCATTGAACTATAAAAAATGATGCAGCTAACATTGCTGTCACGTTTGTCTTTAAACGCAATAATATCGAGTAGCAACAGTTCGTCTACAAATCACGGCGACTCCATAGTTTTAAAAAAAATAACACGATAAACCGTGTGATTTCATATGAAGTTGTAGCAGTTTATTGTTACATCGCTGCAGTTTAATATGACACCGCAATAGTTTATTGTCACATCGTTGTGGCTTCATATTAAACCGCAACGGTTTATCGTGCATCGTTCTTTGACCCTCTGTCGTCAAGCCGTCGCGATTCATCTGCAAATAAAAAAATTCATTGTCTTTTTTATAGAAAAACCTAGACAAACTATGATTCTCTCATGGACTGTAAAACAATTGTAAATCATTCGAAAAGTAAAATATTAACATTTTTTTTTTACAAAACCTTTTAAATTATAAAACCCGAAATCTTCTAAATCTATTTTTTTACAAAATCCAAAATCTTCTAAATCCATCATCTATGGATATTTACTATTTTCCACTCTAAAATCACAAGTTCTTTCTGTTTTTTCCATGGATTTTTGTTCCTTTGCACTACGATTTTTCGAAAGTTAACAGTGATGTTTGTGGCGGCAATTTTTCAAAGTTCATTGGTTAAATTGTTAGCAAAAAAGGATGATGGTTGGTTTGTCACTAACAGTAAAGGATGATGATTGATTTGTCATTTTCCCTTAAAATTAATTTCATGCATTACTGAATTTTCATGTTTAAAGTTACATACTGGTTTGAACTCATTTTTCAGTCTTCGTTCGTGCTTTCATTAGCCATCTCAAATATTAATGTGTTCAGGCTTTCATTAGTCATCTCAGAATTTTCATGCGTTTAGGCTTTTATTAATCATCTCAGAATTTTCATGCATTCAAGGTTTCATTAGTCATGTCAAAATTTCATGCGTTAAGGCTCTCATTAGCCTTCACATCATTCTTTCCTTCAATTCCATTAGATTCATGCATTTATACTCGCATATTTCATCTTTCTTTAATTTTTTGTCAATGTCTAATCATGCTTGTGCATTTAAAATATCATGATAAAAACAATATAATAAAATTACAAAATAAATTAAATAAATATTTGCTTTGTAATGTAAGGTCAATGGTCAAAACATTGAAAATCAATATCTTTACTTACTTGGATTCTAAGAATATTAGGATTTTAGAGGTTTCCCAAGCTTTTGAATAATCTAGACCGCCTGAAGTATTAATTGTGGTTAAATTCCTTCTTAATAACTAATAATCTTTGAAAGAAATTTGACAGAAATTCATTACTGATAAAATCCTTAAACGGAATGGAGTCAAAATTAGATTGATGTAGATAATTTGAGAGATTTTTTGGTTGAATTTGAAATGGGCCATGTTCTGGTCGATCCAATAGGTTTAGTATGGTTTGGTCTAGGAAGGTTCAGTCTCTGCAGATCATGGCCGGTTCGCTAGTCTGGTTTGGTCCGATTCATTTCAATTAAAAAAACCAACTCTCCTTCTTCGGTTTCTTCTTCGACTCTTCGCAAAAGAAAGGTAGAATCGACACTCTGCTTTGCGATAAGAGAACTCCTTCCACTTCTCGATGGTCGTCGCCAGTGAAAGAGATTTCGTTGCGCTGGAAGGAAGCTCGACTGTGAGATAGAGTTTTGGCAGGTGGGGATTTTCCTCGTCATAGAGAAAGCAGTGGAGTAAGTAAGTTGTGAGGGGAGTTTTCCTTATACACCGTTGCTCTTATTTAAAGAGGATGATTTCAACTGAAACCCTCCAAGAATCCGAGTCTATATCAGATTTTTTGGAGTTTCAAAGTAGCAGTTAAACTGTTGCAGCATATATTCGGAGAGATTTTCGAGGCAAAACACATATTAAGATTGGATTTTTGTTGAGTTTGTTATTTGATTCCGTAAAATTTGAATTTTGGTTTCAAAATTTGAATAATAAACTATTTAGGATAGAATTATAATTCTAATTCAAAACACAACTTGACAAGATTCATCTTCCCGGCTCAGCCAGAGTTACGCCACAGTTACCTCGTCGGAAAAGCATGATGCAGAGCTCCGATCATTTGCAGGATTAAGAAAAATGTCTAAACCCAATGCGTTTGATATGATTTCACGACTAAAAATTTCAACTTTTTTAATGTAGTCTTCCTGAAATGAATCGAGTAGGCACAGCTCTTATTCTTGCGACAGAAGAGTAACTTTTGGCAAAGTTGAGATCTTCCCGAATCAATTCTTCTTGTTCGTCCAAACTTTTTACACAGCCATTAAAACACAGAGAAAGCACAGAAGGTAGCTACATATTTTATTATATATTATATTCAGGTGAGAAGACAAGGGTCGGGCTTGTGTTTGAGGAGCTTGGGTTGGTGCTGAGACCAGTACGACTGAGCCGCCAAGACCCGATCCAACAGTTCTTGAGGCACCGGCTCTCCTCTCCTCTGCTGAGGTGCTATTCTTGCTGTATGCACCAGTGTCTTCCACTTATCCTGCACCAACCAATCTTCTGTCAATCTTCTCTCTCTCTCTCTCTCTAGAATTGAAATTTGCGAGGGAAAAAAGGGTAACCGACTTATATCAAGAAGATGACTAGATTGCATACCTTCAAATCCACATAAGTTCTGTGTTTGGCATTATCAAATGCACACACTTTAACATCTCGCCACCTACAAAATAAATATTACTCAGTGTTGAATTGTTCTTGACGTTCAATCTTTGTCTTGGCAAAGCCAAATAAATGTACCTTCCAGTGCCGAGTTTCTCCACTGTCTCGACGAGGGCTTCCACTTCGGCGACGGAGAAAGGTCGACGGATTCGTCGTTGGACAACCTCAGACTGTTTCAGTTTCTGATGAGGTCGAACGACAGCTAGAGCATCAACAGCCACCAGTGCTTTACAATCTTTCAGGCTTTTCTCGATACATGCATCAACGGGAGACGGAGCTGATTCGTTATCACTTTCAACAACGGTCCCTAAGTTCACCATTTCCAGCTCGGCCCGTGGACACCTGGAAAAAAGGAGAATTACTTTTTTTATCGTTTCTTCTTGCAGAAGCGGTGGAGAATACGAGATGGAGTACCTCGTGAGCGGCGTTGTTGAGTCGCAAAGAAACTTGTGGGGAGGAGAACTTCCATGGCAGAATGGGGTGGAAGCTTGAGGAGTAGGCTCCAATGTAAATCCTAACGAATCGAGTTGATTGTCGTGAGAAATTCCGGTCTGAAATAACGTTTTACTATCGTCTCTAACTTTTTTCCCCCGGAGAACTACACCAACTCGTAATCCACTACCGAGAATAGCCGTAAGGGCCTCCATTACAGTCCTCTACGAAGAGATTACACAAGAATATAACTCAGAACAATCATTTTTCAAAACGATGCAAATCCGTAGTGATTAAACAACGAAACTACCGACCATACCTTTAACGAACCGATGGTTGCAGACTCGGGAATCTCGATAAACAACTCAGGCACCCGGAAAGACCTGATCTTAAGCTTCACTGAGAATAAACAAGGACAGCTTCAAGTTAAGAACTAAGCCAAAACAGTTCAAAAAAAGACTCAATTTTTTTTCATCAGAATTTCTCGTACCGTGTGAATCCCTCCTCGATTGGACCGATTTGCGGTGGCCCGCTGCAGAGGCCGATGTGCCCGAGGCTGCAAAAATGAAATCTTCAGGTTTCATGCACTGATAAATAACTAATCATATTCTTGTGAGAGACTAACCAGAAACACCTCTTTTAACTCTCTTCTCTAATGAATTGGAGTAGCCATCGATATTCACCGTTCCAACAGAGTCCGAAACAGAGGTACAGTCGAAAAATTTCCTCTTTTTGAACGGAATGTTCAATTGAGATCTCTGGTACTTGTACGAGTTCCTCTTATTGCGATAAACGGGCTTCAAATAACGATCTAGAAATACAAAAATACACCACTAAATTGCCCGAGTTCGAGTTCAAATACGACAACAACATAACCATCGGGGGTAGTAAATCAAACTTACCGTCCGAAAATGTCTCGTCCCGGCATTTCGGGGTGACTTTCCAATATTTAGAAGGTAATAATTTCCTTACCTTTCGATTCCCATTAAAGGTCGAAGGCCTAAAACTAGGCTTTATTGGGTCGATCGGGTGAGTACACCCGGAAGTGTTTTCGTCATCATCTCTACTAACTACTTTTACGTCTTCCTGACTTGCAGGATTCGAGCTTTGAGCAATGTCGCCTCTGCATAAGGGTGCTTTGCAGCCATTGTTAGAGCCCTCTAGAGCTTGAGCTTTCTGGTTAATATCCATATCCTCTAAATTCGATACATCAATTCCTGCTCCAGAATCTAACTCATCTTCCTTAATTACTCTATCTTCGCAATCTAGATTACGATGAATCATCGACTTGTTGTAACAATTCGATCCTACATCTATTTTGCAAGCTAATCTTTCCATTTGGCTCGTACTCTCGTCAGTGATCCTCTCCGAACTATCAGAACTCATTACCCGAGAAGTAATTTGGGATAAATGACCTTCATTATGAAGAGTTTCGAAAAGAGGTTCAATTTTCGGCCATTCTTTCTTGACAATTGCAGGCTCGTCTTTTCCAGTCGAATCATCCCAGGACATTGCAGGACGAAATAATTCGCCGGCTACGGTGGCCAACAAGTCAAACGCCCGTAGATGACCCTCTTTACATCGATTTCCAAATGCACGCCTCTACCGAAACAAAGAAATCAAGAATGGAAATTTAACTCATAAGAATCGAAGAAACGAGATTCAAAGAAATCTGATGAGTAGACGAAAGGAAATTACCCTGGCTGATCTTGTCGATCGAGGTATAGCAGGCGCTTGATAGCCATTAAATCCATAATCTAACCTTTTCTGAAACTCCATGTCTTAGAAGACATACCAGAAACGATTAATCAAGCGCAGAAACCGAAGATTTGGACGTGCTTTCAATCTTCAACAACTACAAAACCCAGAACATAAATATCAGCAACATGACGACAAAAACATAAAACTGATGAAGAACAAAAGCTGAAAAAAGTTATGAGCAGATGAAACACGAAGCAAGAATTCAAACCCAGTTCAAATTAATTCGATTAAATAGGAAAATGAGAAAATTTTACAGAAATGGACATTGATAGTCATGAAAGGGATGAACAAGAGACTGCATCTAAACCCCGCAGATCCTCCGTCTAACTTCCTGGTTTGAGTATTTCTTCTCCAATATTAGTATTTATGGAGAAGAAAAAACGGCAAAAAAAGGAAGAAAGTTGAAAACTTAAACCACAGCAAAACCCTTTCATTAATGATCCAAGATGAAACCCGCGATTCAATTAAAATACAGTTGCATGAATCTCAGATTGTTCTTTTTTGGGAGAGATCCAAACCCAGTAGACCTGATCGATCTAAAATCCAACACGACAAACTAAACATGGAAGACCGAAGCTCGAGATTCTCGATCTTCTAATAATCCATTTCATCAAATATAATGAATTACCCACCAAAACGAAGATCGATTCCCTTTGAGAAGTCTTTTCGATGAATACAAAACAGAGTTGATCGGCGGGAAAAGGCACGACATTGAGGAGAAAAATTAAATTAATTAAAATAGCGTAGAATTTGACTGCTCAGAGAATAGAAGCACAAAATCGTCAAAATTCTGAGCTAAATCCCACGTCAAAAATCGATTTTCCCCCCTCCCCGCCCAGGATGTATCTGAAAATCGAACCCACTGTTGAAGGAGACCCTCGTCGAAAAGAAGAAAACCCACACTCCTAGAGCGTTTCGTGCAAGAAAAGACGCATAAATTCACAATGTTTACCTCGATAACAACGATTCTACGTCAAAGTGCAAATCTTTTTCGCTCGGTAAAATGAATCTACAACGAAATTCGCAGAATTGTGGGAAAAAAACAAGAAAGAAGAAAAATTTTTGCTTTCCCTCACCACAATCACACGTTTTCTATCCCATAGATTCCCAGAAAACGTCGATTGAAATCATTTTTCCCTCCATCTATTCTGCCAGGGAAACAAAAGAAAGAAAAAATGTTCTCTCTCTCTCTCTCTCTGCGTGTTTGGGATGGACAGGTAAAACCCTCTGAAAACCACACCAACAATTTGCTTAAACCCCCAGTTCTTATACCATTGACCCCCTCCCACCCGGCCATACCCAGTTACAGGCTAAACCACGTAAAGACCGGTTCTTCTCAACTGGGGTGACACACCATGTCTGAAGAGCCTTCCGATTTTGCCACGTGGAACACCCCAGACATCATGTGGCTGCGTTTGATCTCCCCGATCGTAAAAAACGTTGGATCGCCCAAAAAACAAAAGAAATTTTCAAAATTTCCAAAATTACACGGTTTTTTCGTCGCTGCAAAACGAGACAGAAAACCAACCTTCTCAGCACGTTTTTAATTACGAAGGAAACAAGAAGCAAGCAACTGGATTTAAACGAGGATAAAAATACGTAATATTAATTAAAAAAAACGAGGTTAAAATTATTAGAAGTTTCAAGCAGTGATCCCGATATTCCGAGGCGGGTGGCCTTCCAATGCCACGTAGGATACTGACGTAGCAGAATACGAGGTCTCCATTGGCCGAGGGAGTTATCCAAAATGTTGACGAGGTAGCACGTGGGATAGCGTTAAGATCGGAGGGCATGTGGGGGGGGGGGGGGGGGGGACAGTTAAGGGAACATTCAAAAACATCGCCACCCCGCCAACACCCAAACGTGGTCAGAATCCGATTTCTTAATTTTAATCATATTTTTAATTACTCTAAATTTGGTCATTAACGATGGTCAAAAGTCAAATCAGATTTAGAGGATTTGCCTTCCATCGTTACACGTGGCGGCAATAGAGAGTGTCTTTCTATTTTAGGAACCTGGTGATTAGTATCTTAATTACCCTTTTAATCGTGATTAGGAATAATCGCAAGGGATTGAGCACACACACTCCATGGTGTTGGGAGGGAGAGAGAGAGAGAGAGAGAGATTAATCAAATGAAACTAGACTAAGCTGTATAAAGATTAATCAAATGACTGTCAAATGGGATTAAACAAAGACATCCAGACAAAACAATTTGAGCCAAAAAAACATGCTCCAGAATCTAAGTAAAAGGAAAAACAAATAAACAAATGAGAGACCCTATGCTGCAGACAAATTCCCAAACTGCCACGGGTTGAACTCGACGTCGATCTCGTGGTCGTCTGTGGATTCGTCCATTGCAGCTCGATGGGCAGTGTACTTACCGTTGTATCGGTAAATTTCCAAGTCACCCCACGGAGTAGCGGTCAGCTCGTCCATTAAATCAAACCATCGTGGCGTAAATCGTTGTCCGTTGGATTCTCGAGTTTTCTTCTCGGTTCTCTGCCTCTCTTCCAGGCTGAAAAGAGGAAAAACCAAGGCATCTCCTTTATATATTGATGAAAGCAGAACTCAATAGACCTTGGCCCAAAGACCAGTGTCAAGTGATTTGCACTACCACCCATACCCAACTCTCTTAATGTAATTATCAAGTCATCGTGATTCATAAAAGTGATTTGTGCCAATTAGCATAAACCTGAACATGGGTACTACTATAGGAGAAGATGTAGACCTGCTCTTTTCTGCCCCGGCTTTGGATAGGTCCCCCTTCTCTAGAGCGTATCTATCGGGACGCAAACGAGAATCCGAGGCTAGCAACTTTTTTGGGGCAGTATCAAAACTGTTTATTTTGTGTGCAAAGTATGTGTAGTCGAATTTGTCCTTTTCCGGAGTCTCAGCCACGTGAAAAACCTACATAACAAGTATATGAAAAAAGATGTTGAGAGGTTTCTAAAAGCTGAGCATCTGAGTTCAAATATCTAAGCACAAAATGTATGAAAGGGGTATGTGTGTATTGTCTGCTCATATAGACCTCACAAATGCATGGTACATAAAAAATTCAGTATTTGTGAAGGGATTATTGAACAATTATTAACAATGCTAAGTGATCGGATATCAAACCCATAAGTATATCCCCACATTCATGCACAAACCTTAATTCGGAAAGTCATATGGTAGCTCAAAAAAACAATATAATACACTATAAATACAATTTTTTTGTTGATCTTAGATATTTATCAATAGAAAATCTTAATGTCAACCTCAATTCCCACACTTGAATCCATCTGAAGAAATGATATCTGGTTGAATTAGCAGTATCTCATTAAAACAGAAAATATTAAAGTAAACACAAATAAGAACCTCTTTCAATTCTGTGCCAAGAAGAGGCTCCCCTTCCATATCACATGGTTGATAACTCATTGACTCGTTCCACTTTCCAGTCATCAGTATTTTTGGCTCTTCGTTAGCATTATAAATGTAACCATCTACTTCATAGCGACCAGCTCTGCAATCGTTAAAATGGTACTGTTGATAATGAATGTAAAACTTGAGTTAAAATCTCAGTATAAAATAACATACAAATGTCAATTTTTTACATTATCAGTAAATTACTCGTTGGGAACAATTATAACATGAATTCCAAGGCAAACACTATAACAAACAATAAATTGTAACAGAATTAAAGTAATAATGCACATTAACTAACAATAAATTCAAAAGGTAGAATAAAGTATGCAGCTAAATAGCATTCAACCTTCTACAGAAGGATGAACTATAATAGGAAAAAATATATACCCAAACCAGCCACATGGTTGAAAATAGAGCACGGCTTTATCCCCAGTGGTTAAATTTGTCATAATCATCTCTCCCGGTGAATCAACCCAAGTCCTTCCAAAGATCAGGTTATTGACCTTCGTGGGAGGGGGCACCAGATCTAATGTCACACCAACCCTTTTGAGAGTTACCCGCGTCCTGCAAATTTTGCATTTGGCCTAATTTATATCCCAATTTGATAGTATATAATGGTGGCATTTGAACATATAAACTTGACAGAAGCTTGTGAAGAAGCATGAACTCGTTTTAAAGAGAGAGATGACTCAATAAAGTTTTTGTATTAAAAACGATAGCTATACATTAATATGACTGTCTATATAGATTTTGTTAAAACTACTATATTTAGATTTAGAATGAATTCTATTTCAAATTAGAAATGAAATAATTTTATCTACTAAGAACTATCTAATTCAAACTATTTAATAAACTAATAAAAGATGAAGAAGCAATTTAAAGCCCACTAATTTAAAAAACATTAAACAGTTACGCATGCAAGCAATGCATAATAAGACGTACTAGTTGGATGCATGCCAAACAGAAGACGAGTACAGTTGAAGTATAGAAATAAGATTTACCTTCCAACAGGGTAGACATCGAGAGAGTTTCCTAAAAATTTAGTTTTTAACTTTGATGTCACGTCATAAGTAAAATGCTCATTTTCAGCGTGCCCAGCACTCATGGGGGGATGATGACTAATCTGAAAACACAGCAGTCAGATATGTGGATCACGTGCCATAATATAATTCAAGGTAACATTATGATTAATTCATAATATAATTCAAGGTAACATTATGAAAACACAAGTCATTTAGTCATAATTAGTTTTCAGTCAAAATATTCACGAGGGAACTGAAAAAGTATGATTCTCCCTTTGTTAATTTTACTCCTCTTGATTTTTAGAAAAACTTAAAAAAAAAATTGGGTGGTAATAATTAAGAGAAAGTAAAATGCACCTGCTCTGAAATAAAGGTGATCCCATTATGATTAAATTCATAAGTCTCACCAAGTATGGGATTAAAAGGCTTCCATGTTCTTTGGTAGGCATAATATACAGATATGGCCCACGATGCTGCAAAGAGTAGACATAAATCATATATCCGAAAAATTAATGTGCCTCAAATCTCATAATATAATTGGTTAAGAGTTGTATTTGCTTGTTAGAATTGTAATCCCACAATACACTTACATGCATAAACCAGTTGCATATAGGGGTCTTCACATTCATCTGCTTGATCCAACAAGTGAGAATACTCCATCAGCTATCATTACACAAAATTTATATAGCTTATTATTGGAATTGGAACAAAAAAAACTCAACAGGAGGTAATATTTTCAGAAATAACTCAAACCTCAGCAATTTTTTGAAGCATCGTCATTGGTTCAAAAATAAGCACAGGAAGTGTCACCATTGATGTGACATCTGACCCTATATACTTGTGCATCATCTTCCAGTAACTATCACGATCCTTTTGTCATAAAAGAACACAGAAGTAGAATGGGAATATTTAGTTGAGAAAAACAAATAAAAGAGAAACACTCAAAAAGCTTTTTGTCTCCTTATGCTTCTCATGTAGAACACAAAAGGAAAGGTAAATTTTATGAAAAAAAAAAGTGTCTCAATTAAAACAGAATAGAATTCCAGGACAAGAATGTAAAAGGGTCCATTTTCACTTGTTTCCATATTTGTTGCAGATAAAAAAAACAAAGAAGGAACAAACAGACCTCATGTCTCCATCTTCCTCTTTGAGCTTCCTCTTCTGCGTCCTCTTTGCCTCCTTCAGGATTTATAACCTCTACCCCTTCATAACCAAGCAACCTAAAAGCAGTAAGGAAGCATAATTTAGATTCCAAAAAATTGAAAACGCATGAGCTAAAATATCAAGTCAAAGTATCAAGTCAAAGCTCTGTGATGTACATATAAAAAAACGATGCTACCATTACAAATGACTCTTAAAACAATTAAATCAAGTCCATTTGATTATGAGCTGAATTTGGACACTTGCAATTGAAACAAATATATCCTGAGAGAGAGAGAGTACCAATCGCTAAATGGACTTATAGTTTTAAGTTTTTAAAGATTTATCCTTTTAGTTTGTTGTACTCTAAGTGTATCCATGTATTTCTCTTTTAGAGGAGTTTCTGTTCTCTCTTATCTGGGAACTTCTTCTTCTTAATGCAATTTGTTTCTTATACAAAAGAAGATAATCAAATAAAACTTAATCCACGATGCTTGGATGCTAAAGTATGAAGTCAACAATCCAACAAAACTTCTCTCTCCCTCTCTCTCTCTCTCTCTCTCTCTCTCTCTCTCTCTCTCTCTTACATATATATATATAGATCAAGAGTGAGACTGCCGTTTCTTTTATTCCTAATTTAACAGATTTTACTCAAACAACAACGTTTGGCTTCTAAAGTTAGTTGGCCAACCCAAAAAATACTTCAGTTAGGAATTAAATACAAAACCGTATGATAATCAAACTTTATTTGAGCTATGAAGCTTTTAAAGGTGGAAGTTAACCAACCAAATACAAAACCCGAAATGAAATGGAGCAACAGGAATAATCTCTCAAACAAGAAAATTCAAACGTCCAAATTTGCAAATTAGTTG
The DNA here is from genome assembly GCA_022433065.1 of Begonia loranthoides. NCBI lineage: Eukaryota > Viridiplantae > Streptophyta > Magnoliopsida > Cucurbitales > Begoniaceae > Begonia > Begonia loranthoides. The sequence continues at coordinate 37,694,945 of CM039470.1, forward strand.
CACCACCAAATTGAGAGTGTAAAACACGTACCCGTTGACAGATCGGTGCATGGCATTGCCAAACATGGATAGACCGGAACTCATGGCGGCAAAAAAGCCTTTACTCTGATTCTTCTCAGAGCTACTCATCTCTTCCAACAAAAAGTAATCACAGATCGCAGTGGCCGGCGAATAATCAAACCAAGAGAAAAAACCGCCAAAAGAAAAAACGAAAAATGAGATTATTTTACGAAAACGATCAAGATCAAGGAGACATACAGAGAAGAAAATGAGATTCAAAATAGTGAACGACGAGATTAGTGGTTTGAAGAAACAGAGAGGTGAAGAGGTGGAATTTGCTGGAGGTTTTCGCCTTTGAATCAAACTTTGGGATTAAGCTTATTGCAAATCTGCTCCGCGCGTCTTTTAGAATCGCTTAGTGCGGCTGATTCGGCCCAATACGAGATATTCATCTGGCCCAACCCAAAGCCCAAGCTCGTAATTAATCAGTTTACTTTTTAATTACTTCCAACGCCTTAATTAATATTATAATTTCCCTATTTAAAATTTAAGAAAATTAACACCACAGACTTTATAGTTTGAGATTAACGATAAATCAAACCCTAAAAAAATTCATGGACAATTAAAACTCTTAACTATGAAAAAAAAATGACGCCGACTTTACAGTCACTTTTCCCGTCAAAACGGAGACGTTCAAGACACCAACAACAAGCGAGGGACGTCTGCCCTGCCCGTTGGATTGAGGGCGGACGTCCCTCAATCGAAATGGACGTAGAGGATATATTTAAGGCATCCCTCAAATACGAACGTCCTTCAACCAAAGACAAACGTCCGTTTCAGCCTGAACGACGTAGTCTTAAGTTGAGAGACGTCCGTTATGGGCAAAATAACGTAGTCTCAAGTAGAGGGAATTCCATTTCGGGATGAGAGACGTTCAATCTAGGAAAAGGAACGTCCGTTTTGAACGAGGGTCATTCGAATTTGAACGAGAGACGTTCGTTGTGGACCAAGGGACATCCACGGTAAGCTGTGGGATGCCCTTTTTTGCTACCTTGATGATAAACGTGACTGCAAGGTCAGCGTTTTTTTTTTCTTAGTTTAAGATTTTAGTTATCCTTAAATTTTCTATAGGATCTACGATCTTTGCTAATCCTAAACTATAAGATCTGTGATGTTAATTTCTTAAATTTTATATTAATTAATAAACGATACGTCAATATCAAATTTAAAAAACAAATATACTAATATGATATATTATTAATGTCCCGTCAATGGCTAGTTTCGACTTGCTCCGCCCTATCACTCTTGCCCGTTCTATTGATAGTTTAGCTAATTCGTCAATCTAGCCTCAATTTTGAAATAGATAACGACGCATCACTACGATTTGTGTTCATATCATCGTTCCCGTGACATTGAATTCAATGATTTTAATTGGGGCAAAACAAAGCATCGTTATAAGTCGAAACACTAGCACAAATATGAGATATAGCAAATGTGACATGGAGAAGAAATTAAGTCTAGTAATCAAAATAAAACAATTTGACTTGTAGCAAAAGAACTATTAGTTTGTCTTTTACAATCCCTCCGAAGAAAAACAAGTCAAGCTAACGGGAAAGAATCGTTGGAGTATAAACAAAGCGTGATTATCGCTTACTTCCGACAACCATCCGTATTTCTCACTTTCTCCAATGGCGGTTTCGGTCCCGGTGGGAAACGAGGTAGACTCGGCCGTAGACCCATCCTCTTCCGATGCTCGAAATGGATTTCTGCGTAAGAAATCGTTTTTTGTTGCTAGGAGTCGAGATCATAAGTGATATTAACATTTCAAAATTACCTCCACCTTGACACGAAATTCCAACAGAGATTCGCAGACGTGACAATCCGCTCGATGGGGGGATGTGGTGGAACGATCCGATCCAACGAATGCAAAGACCTATTGAAGAACGACAAGATTTGAATATGGATCAAAACAAAGCAATCTGGTCGGATGCTGAGATACGAATGCTGACCTCTTCCCCGCAATTCGGGCAAGATCCCTTCAGCGCCACTAGCTTGTTCCTCCACAGGCCTTGAAGCACTCGAACTACACGAAGATTCAAGATTAACCTTCGAGATTTTAACAGTAAAGATTGATAAGGAAGATACTACCTGAAGCGGAGGCAATGGGGAAGCCAATCAGAGAGCCAACTGCCATGAACAAAAAGCCATTCAACATAGCAAGAGACTCAAAGGGAGAGGCTTGGCCGCCATGAAAACTTGCTGGACTGAAGCGATCTTGAAAAGCTTGGCCAGCTGTATGCATTACAGGCAGTAGACAAGATGAACAGCCCAAGGCAAGAAACAGAGACCATATGCTTGCTAACGCAAAAGCCTGTGATAGATCTTCCTGCCCTACATCCATGTCACTCATATTCAAATGAAGCAAAAAACAAAGGAAAACAACAACAACAACAACAACAACTCGCTGCTCGCAAACTAAAACGAGCCTGCAATTAGCAATTAAATCCGTGGAAAATCATTCTTGAGCTGGGACTGATTGCCTGATTTGCATGAGAAAATACTCTTCAATTCTACAACTTCAAACAAATTTCTCAGATATTGAAATAAATTTGTGTATTCTCTTACCGGTCAAACATAGTTCAAGCTATTGAACTAGAAAAATGTCGGTACTATTTATGGATTCGTTAAGATCATCCAATTTTGAAGATGGGATAGAGCAGGAAGTGTTATTGACAGCCAGCAAACAGGAGCAGAGAGAGCATTACCTCGGCATCAGCATATGTGGATTGACGCCTGATGCTGCAGCGGGGATATTTGACGACGGATTTGGAACCATACCATCTTAGCTTCAACTATTTCAAATTATTTACCGTATTTCAACGCAGAAAATGCGAATCAGCATCGTTCATACCCTAAACAGAAGTTTCTGTAGATTGTGTAAAGTTACTCATGGATTTGCGAGATTACCTCTACTCTATCGAACATGTCGTCAACTATCAAAGGCTTGCCGCTGTAATACGCATCCCTTGCCTAAACCAATCACACCCACAAACGATAAATTTCAAAACGAAACATCATTCACGCAATATCGAGAGGCTGTAGAAGAAATTAGAACCCCTAAAAAGACGCAGAGTTTTCTAATTGGGAGGAATTGAAGGTCGTTGTAAGGTTACATACCTGGACGTAGAGAGCTTCCAAGGTTTCTTGACGGGCGGTTTCGAGGGGGCCAACGAATATGCAAGAGGGGCCTTGAGCGAGCCCATCGGAAGTAGATACAGCGTTGTAGCTTTTCACGGAGAAGCGGGCCAACAGGAACGGAGATCCCGTGCGATTGATTCTAGAAAGTTCCGCAACAGTGGACTTGAGCATTTGAAGCGAGAGGGAAGTGCACGTGCCGGCCATGTAAGCTAGTTCGGTGAGAGCGGAATCGAAGAAGATGGGGGAAGAGCGCCCATCAGGCTGGAATCGCTGGGTTTAGAGAGAGGGAGGTACGAAAGTAGCCACAGTTTGTAAGGTCGAAAATGGGTGAAAATGGCAGCTTCTTTGGCTTCGTCCGTTCTTCCACTTTTCTGTGGTTTTCTGAAGACGAACCTCGTGTCTTACACAGTCACGCTATTGACTAATCAAGTTGCTTAATTAGTGATTAATGACCTCTTAACTAACGTTTAGGCCAAGGCCTAGCCACCCCAAATCCATCCTTTTCCACGGTAGGTCCCCTGATTAAGCATAATCATATAATTTTACGGTTGACCAATTGGGATTGTCCTGATTAAACAGCCAAAGATGAAACTCGCAATCTAAACCGTTGGATGATTCTGATCCAACGGCCTGAGAGTTTTTTATAATTAGAAAGTTCTATTTTTGTCTTTTGCTGATCCAGAAACCTTGAATTCTTCAACGTTCATCGGCTACTCTTTCCTTATTCTTTTCGGATTCTCAGAAACCCGGGAAAAAAAATATGATCTTCTGCTCAATCAATGTTCTTGTCGCCGATTTGATGCTAATGAACGAGCTTTCTTTTCGAATTCACGCTCTCTTCCATGTCTGAAAGATTAATGCTCGTCGGAAGGTGATTGAAATGGAGATTCCGATCGTTGGAAATTGCCTTGGCCGGCTACCGTTGGTGTTTTTAGCTTCCTTCGTTTTGTGGTTTCCGTTGTTTTACTTCTTTGGTTCTGTTTATATGGTCGGGAATATCCCGGGAAGTTTGTTTTACGGCAACTTTGCCAACTCTGCAATTCCCGGCGAGTCTAGTTTCTTGCACGTCCCTGTATATTCCGACGGAAACACGAGCGACTTTTCCGATTCCGTCGAAGAAGCAGACGATTCGATTTCTGTGTTAAATAATGGGGAAAAACAAGTGCGTACTTCCCGGGTAGAAACTGATGGGATTGTGAAGAAAAGTGTAGATTTCGATTCTGTGAAAAAACCAGAGCCTTACTTACAGGCAATAGAGACGTCGGAGGAAAAAGAAGACGAAGCATTCAATCGAGGAAAAAAGACCTCCCAATCCAACGTTGAAACTGATGGGTTTGTGAAGAAAAGTGTAGGTTTCATTTCGGTGAAAAAACCAGAGCCTTACTTACAGGCAATAGATACGTCGGAGGAAAAAGAGGACGAAGCATTCAATCGAGGAAAGACGACCTCTCTATCCAACGTTGAAACTGATGGGTTTGTGAAGAAAAGTCCAGATTTCAATTCCGGGAAAGAACCAGACACGTCGAAGAGACGAGAAGAAGAAGAAGAAGCGTTCAGTCGTGGAAAAACTACCTCTCAATCCCCCGTAGAATTTAATGGGTTTGTGAAGAAAAGTCAAGATTTCAATTCTGTGAATAAACAAGAGCCTTATTCGCCGGCGATAGATACGTCGGAGAAAAAAGAAGAAGAAGTATTCAGTCGGGCAAAAACTACTTCTCAATCCCAAGTAGAAACTGATGTTTTTGTGAAGAAAAGTATCGATTTCAATTCTGTGAAAAAACCAGAGCCTTACTCACCGGCGATAGATACGTCGGAGAAAAAAGAAGAAGAAGCAAACAATCGTGATAAAACCACCTCTCAACGGCCTGTGAAGAAAAGTCTAGATTTGAATTCTGCGAAAGACCCAGAGCCTCCGGCGATAAATACGTCGGAGAAAAAAGAAGAAGCATTTAATCGCGAAAAAACTACCGCGGCGATAGCTGAAAATCAGCCTGCAATGGAGGTTGATTCTCACAATGATTCCTGCTTTGGCCGGTACATATATGTCCATCACATTCCGGCGAAATTTAACGACGACTTGCTGAAGAATTGCCGGTCACTGAGCACTTGGACTGACATGTGCGAATTCACCTCCAACAATGGCCTTGGACCTCGTCTTCCTAACACTGAAAGAGTTTACTCCAACAATGACTGGTTCGCGACGAACCAGTTTTCATTGGAAGTCATCTTCCACAACAAAATGAAGAATTACCAGTGCTTAACGACGAACTCATCAAAGGCGTCCGCCATTTTTGTACCTTACTACGCAGGTCTCGACGTCGCCCGCTATCTATGGGGTTATAACAGCTCCGTTAGAGACCGCGACTCTCACGACCTTGTCCGGTGGCTCAGACAAAAACCAGAATGGAAAACCATGTCCGGTAGAGACCACTTTCTTGTCGCCGGACGAATCACCTGGGATTTCCGGCGACCTCCCGAAGAGAACCCCGATTGGGGAAATAGGCTCTTAGATCTCCCCGAATCCAAAAACATGACGATGCTTGTTATTGAATCGAGTCCTTGGAAAAACAACGACTTCGCCATTCCATATCCGACTTACTTCCATCCATCAAACGACGCAGAAATCCTCTGGTGGCAGAACAGAATAAGACGACTGAAGCGGCCGTCGCTGTTCTCCTTCGTCGGTTCTCGACGGCCAAATCTCCGCCATTCGATTCGCAACGAGATAATCAATCAATGCGAGGCGTCAAACAAGCAATGCAGTTTGCTAGAGTGCAACGCGAGAGTAAATAAATGTTACAAACCAGTTTACGTCATGAAAATGTTTCAGAGCTCGGTTTTCTGCTTACAACCGCCGGGCGACTCATTCACCCGGCGCTCCGCCTTCGATTCCATTCTCGCCGGTTGCATTCCTGTTTTCTTCCACCCAGGATCGGCTTATATTCAATACATATGGCACCTACCGCAAGATCATAAAAGCTACTCTGTTCTAATCCCTGCACACGAAGTAAAATCTGGGAGTATCAACATCGAAAAAGTGTTGCAGAAAATACCCAGAAGAAAAGTGATAGCGATGAGGGAGGAGGTGATTAAACTAATCCCGAAAATAGTCTACGCGAACCCGTCGGGCCGGTTGGAGATATTTGAAGACGCATTCGACGTTACAGTGAAAGGAGTGCTTGACAGGGTGGAGAGAATAAGAAAAGAGGCGGCGGAAGGAAAGAGCAAGAGGATCGATTATGCAGAGAAGATCAGCTGGAAGTACATATCTTTCGGGACTGTCGAAGAACACGAATGGGATCCATTTTTTAATGGAAGTTTAGAAAGAGAGTAGATGTAGAGAGAGAAAGTTGAATCATTCGTAGATTGTACAGAAACATCTGGTTGAAAACGAAATCCTGCAAACTTCTTCTTCCCCGAGAGGACGACAGATCGAGTCCAGCACAGTTTCCTCGAGGACGAAGGCCAATTTGTTGGGTTTTCCATTTTTTTTGGTCCTGCAACTTCAGGACTACACTAAGCTTTCCTCCGTGGACTAAACAAGTTTTTATTATTCCTAAATTCTCCAACTTTTTATTGTTCTTCGTGCTTTTGGCTTAAATCATACAATTACAGAGGAATTAAGCAAGATGGTATTTACGAACAAACTCTTTCAATTCTTCTTCTTCTTCAAATTTTCCCGGCCGGAGCCCGTGCGCTACCTCCTTTGTTAGAGTTTGGATGTGACCCAAATTCTAGTTGGGTCGGGTCGGGCCCATATCCAATATTATGGTTATTTAGTTTTTCTATATATTAATGCTTGAGTCGCAAAACTCATTGTACCTTGATTTCATTCTTAGTGATTTCTCCTCTGCCCGGGCCCATATCCAATATTATGGTTATTTAGTTTCTCTATATATTGATGCTTGAGTCGCAAAACTCATTGTACCTTGATTTCATTCTTAGTGATTTCTCCTCTGCCCGTGGTTTTTTTCCCGTTAGGGTTTTCCACATAAATCTTGGTGTCCCTGCTTTCGCAGTTTTTTTTTTCCGTTTCGCGTTCGATTCTCAACAATTGGTATCAGAGCCCAAGTCAAAGATTCTCTATATCAATTTTCAACAATTGGTATCAGAGCCCAAATCAAAGATTCTCTATATCAATTTTCAACAATTGATATCAAAGCGGAGTAAGAGTTACGTACTCGGATCGAACCAAATTAGGTTTAGAATTTTTTGTGAGAAAAATTGTAAATTGTTGGAAAAGAAAAAAAAAAAAAAAAAGGAAGGAAAAATTGGATTTTTCCTTCCCTGGTGCATCGCCTCTGTTATCTGCCGAAGAAGAAGCTGCTTGCCACCCTCCGCGTATGTCGCCGAGAAGAAAGAAGAAGCAGCTTGCCCTTCTGCCCGCTGCCGTCCGTCGCACACCGCGACCAGAAGCCGATGCCCAGCCGTCGCATGCGAAGAACAGAGAAGTGACGTCGTTTGTCTTCTGTTCGTCCGCCGATCAGTCACCGTCGCGAATCAGCCTCCCGCACCGAGAGACCCATTGCTGCTGTCCGTCGGCAAGGAGTTCGTCCAGACCCATCGACGAACTGTCGTCCGTTCCACCCGCAGATAACCCGCATTGAACAGGGTAGAAAAATTTCAACTGTGATTTAATTTTTCGAAATATCTTATTTTTGGTGGAGATATTGGATTTTGGTGGAATTATTTGAGATTCTAAAATTTGTGGGGCTGATATTTTGAGTTCAGAAATTGTGGGAAATTTTCTGAAATTTTTGGGAGCGATGAGTTCAATGAAATTCGGTATTCCGTTGTTAGATCTGAATACGAGATTTCAGTTATGGCAGGTGAAAATGCGAGATGTTCTCGCACAGATGGATTTAGACGACGCGTTATTAGGGCTCGATAAAATGCCCACGTTATGGAGTGAAGAGGAGAAAATTCGAAAGGATCGAAAAGCCCTATCGATGATACGTCTGCATTTGTCAAATCAGATTTTGCAGGATGTTTTGAACGAGAAGTCTGCCGCTGATTTATGGTTCAGATTGGAGCAGTTATGTATGAAGAAAACCCTAACGAGTAAGCTGCATTTGAAGCAGCGGTTATATTCTCATCAGTTATTGGAAGGAGCCTCTATTACAGAGCACTTGGCTGCATTCAAGGAGTTAGTTTCAGACTTGGAGACTATGGGATGCAAGTACGATGAGAAGGATTTGGGGTTGATTCTGTTATGCTCGTTGCCTGCCTCATATGGTTCTTTCAGAGATACGATCTTGTACAGTAGGGACAGTCTAACTCTGGAAGAGGTTTATGGTTCTTTGTTGTTGTAACGACCCGGATTTTCGTAAATCCTTTAAAATACGTAAAAATTTAAATTTTCTTTTTGAAGTAAATCAGAGTGCGTCTAACCGGATCGCTACTAACCCTTTCGTAAAACTCAATATAAAATCACATTTATTAAAACTTATGCGGAAGCGTGAAATCAAAACCATTAATGTAAAACGTTGTGAAAGCATGAATACAATTCAATTAAAGAGACCAAATTGTTTAAATACAATTTATTATAACTTAACTTAATTAAAACAGTTTTTCTTTTACCATTTTTATGTCTAGCCAGCCGTGAGCATCCCTCGAGCGTGCAAACCCATCATCCATGCTTGCTATTGTTTGTTCTTTATTTTTCGTTACTCCTAATCCGTGCAATCCTCTACGTACAGTACCTACATCTACACCACAAGCAACTGTAAGTCTAAAAAGACTTAGTAAGGAAAAAGGGGAATGCAATTATGAAATGCCTCTCTTTAGTTCATTTGGAATGGGGGCCACCCAAACCAATTCTTTCATTACGTTTTCTTTCTTTCTTTCTTTCTTTCCTTCCTTTCTTTCTTTGCTTTCTTTCTTTACTCGTACTTCGAGCTGGAGATTGGAGGATTTCCTTTGTGATGGAATAGTGATCGAATCTAACCTTTTACTTGCAACTAGAACTCCCGTACCCTATGTGGGAGGGGCTTCGGCTAGTTGCAGATTAGACCCGCTACCCATCCGCCCTCCAACTCCCTTTTCTTTTCTTTTCATTTCCTTTGTCTTTTCATTATCATTTTACTTTCCTCACTATGCATGTGAGCACCACCCCCGTGGGAGTACTCCCTACTTTGGTTTCTATTAATATGATGTATGAACATACACTTTCAACCTAGCATAAGGCATATAACATAACTTTAATAATTGCAGGGCACACATAAGTAATTGAAAACAAAACTGTAATGGAAGCACATATAATTGAACGTACAGGTAAAATGAAGTAACTGAATAGCAAGAATTGAAACGCAATACAATGAAGACTACTGCTACTAGAACAATCCACAACAAGAAGCATTCGTAATATTAATTTACAGAAATTAACATACTAATTATTCTAGTTAACTTCCTAGTCCATTTACATACTTCTTACATTTATATTTCTAAGTCATTATTCTAATAAATTATCCTATTAAATCAACATGCTCCTACGTTGATTTTCATACTTTTATTCCACTTAACTAATCATGTCTTGGTTTAACAGAAATTAGCATGCTAAGAATCTGGAATCGTAAGTAATCAAGAAGATAATCAACAAAAGCATCCATTCACTTAATCATTGAACCCCTTAGCTCATTCTCGTTTACTTCGTTCTCTTTTCATCCATTTTATCATTCTGTTCTTTAAAAAAGTAAAGCATCGAATTATATATTTGAAGTACGTATTGTATGAAAGTAAAAGTACATATGAAGAAAAGTAAACAATACTTGCATTGAAAGTAAAGCAATATAGAATCGAAACAGTGAATGCATACAAGTACGATAAACATGCAAGTAATTTATCTAAACTATCATATTTAACATTTAACTGCATTATCATGCTAATTAAATATTCTAGTTGGTTAATTGCTTACTTCGAATTAAAATTTCTAATCGAGTTGGTTATCTTAATTAATTACATACTCAAGGGTTACCTTAATTACTAATTGATCTCTAATCGATTACATGCTCATACTCGTACAATTAACATTATTCTAGTTAGTTGCATGTTCATTGGTTATTTAATTTTGTACTTGTTCTACTTAATTAGCATGCTCAATTGATTACCCATTAACTAAATGAATTAGCAATTAACTAATGAATTCATATAAAATAAAACCAAAAGGTTTCCATCCAAAATCATAAAGTAACCATTTACAAGCTAAGTTTATTATCTACAACCAGTGCACAATCCACATTTAGAGAAAACAAGGAAAATTCGGAATAACTATAACATTCGTGCATCTTTACTTCTTATACCATTTTCCCTTCATTTGTTCATTCTTTAGTTCTCAATAAACTGCAACATGCTAATCACCCTCACTATCAAACAACTAACATTCGCAAACTGATACTAACAGTGAATAAGCATACAATTGTCATTAAAGCTAATGAACATTTTCTAACTACTAACATTTAGAAACTTAACACAAAACAATAGCAACTCGCAGAACATTCATAGAACCTAATCAGAAATTACAGAGCATCATTCACAAGCCAACAAATCACAAAATACTAATTCTACAGAATGTTAGCAATACTATCAACAACAAACTAACTCACTCACCCATACTTGTGGTGTAGGGCCTCAATGGCCAAAACAATCCTTAATCCTTACCTCGATTTAATCGCACGTTTGCACTTTGTTGTTATTCCTTTTTCCTCTTTTTCCAATACCTTCATAATTAAAAACGTCTATCATTAAAATCATGACTTATAAACTTCCTTGTCCTTAATTACGTAAACGGAACATAACATATCCTAATATCCAAATTGTAATACTAATACAGCGAAGTAAGGCACGAACTAATTAATTATCATGTCATGGAGAACATGTGACTAATCCAACGCAATAACACTTAACACGTATAACGTACAGAGCATAATTTCAACTTAATCCACACAAATCCTTGGGCATATTCAATAACTACTTTAGCATCCAATCACCATATTCAACTTCATAATATATTCTCACATTCAATGACAATAGGCAGCCAATCGAATGATTCAATCTTATAGAATATATGCTTTGAAATTCATCTAGACAATCACCAATATATAATCCCTTTTAACAGAGTTATCCAACAGAAGCCATATCTTAAGGAAAACAGAGAGCTCAACCAACAGAGTATGACCATCGAAGCAATGATTCACATAGATAATTCATTTCTCAGCTTAGCCACAACTAGTCAGAATTCACCCAACTATATTTACAGACTTCAGAGGCAGTGACATACAATCAAAGCTAATATGTAATTGGGTATTTAAATCCAAATGATTAAACCACAAGAAGAGATCTCACCATCGGAACAGGGCAGGTCCTCCTTTCCAGCTCTCAGCCTTCACGGCTTCCATTTTCCCAGCATAGAGCCCTCGGCTCAACATCAAAGGACACTTCCCCTTCTCTGCAATCCAGTCCATTCCAATTCCAATCACAAAAACTAACACATAAACCCTTAAGTCAACCGAAAACTCACCTCAACCAACATGTCGGGCACTGCAGCTCCAAATCGGGTTCTCATTGCATCCATCCAGAGCCCAACTGGACCAAATCGAGAAGCTAGAGACAACGGCTCTGTTCGACCATGACCACCATCAAACTACCTCGCCGCTGCCTTCCCATGCCATCGTCGACTGAAATCGACAGAGCTTCAATGTTCGACGTTGCTCCGACGACCATCTGCTCGTCGTCGACCAACAGCTCAGTCGCTCGCTGGGTGCCGATTCGTCCGACCGGGACAAACCAGAGCACAAGCTCGTCATCGCAGCAGCTGACTCCAGCTCGTCGCCGCCATGCCGAGACCCGAGCTCGCCCACTTCGCCGTCATCGCCGTCTCCCGATTGCGCTAGAACGGATCCGGGCGCACCGTCGCCTCCTCTCACATCGTCGTTCTTCACCCGTCGCCGATCGCCTCTCCCTCTCCCGCGATTTCTCTCCTCAGCCGAAGGAGCTCTCGGCCTCCTTCTCCCTTTCCGCTCTCCCTTTCTATCTCTCCCTCATTTCTCCATTCAGATCTGTAGATCCGAAATGGCCGGAGGCCATAACTCCAACTTCTCCCTCATCTTTCTCTCCTTGAAAACGTAACACTTAACCCAATTTCCCTATTTTAAATTTGTCTATTTTGAAATGCTAATTCATTTTAATCTTAATCCTAATTTAATTAATCTTAAAAATACATTTAAATGATAACGATTTATATAGAATATTAATCGACCCAAATTATAATGCTCGATTTATTCCAAATGTCATTTAAAGATCATTAGAGATCTAATTTAAAATTCTTAATTATATTTTATAAATTGATTTCTATTAATTAAACTTTTAATGAATTCTCTTAAATTATAACTTAACAGTTGCGTCATTGGTAACACACCGATAATTAGTCAATAAATCCGACTATTCCTAATTTACGTTGTAATTATATATTTATTAAATTCACATAAAAAGTCGGGGTGTTACATACTTACCCCCTTAAAATAAATTTCGTCCTCGAAATTTGTTCTATATCGTACTCTCACTAACGTCGCTAACGTTGAACTATGCATCAAATCTCTTCTTAGCTATCCCATTTGACGACGTAGTTTTCATTTGGTCGTCATGATACTCCATTTATCTAGGTTATATACTCCCTCTTTTGATCAACTAAATTCAACTTTACCCAAAAATGTATTCAGTTGCACCAAGAAGTCAACCAAACTCTCGTATTACTCGTCACTTTTTCACTGCGCAACTCTAATCGCGTCAATTCTAAGGAAAGAAATGCCTTAATCATAACCATTCTGCAACATCAAGAGCAAAATGATAACTCTCTTATATCAAACTGTCACTTCAATCCGATAAATACCCCACAGTTGTCATTCAACTCTTGACTTCGCAGCATTTTTCTCCTACATTTAATGTTCCATATCAGATTTCTCACTTATTCCTAAGTGATTCGACACCAAAGGAGAGTTCCTTCGAACTTCTTACCACCACTAGAGTCATAACTTGGCGACGAGCTCACATCTCCATCACTGTTCTCCTCTTCCAGTCCTCTACACTTCATGACTCAAGGCTTAGTACTTATACTTCCTCTCTCTCACCTATGACTACAGCATGCACAAACATGTTCTCCATCATCAAATTCGTTCAACTAAGCTTTCCCGAGTTATGAATTACACTGCTCCATGGCTAAGTTGGACGCGTTCAGTCTTACTTCTCTTTTTGTATCTATAACCTTTCCCGTTTCTGTATCTGTATCTGTTTCTGTTTCTGTGTCCGTATCTGTATCTGTATCTGTATCCGTATCTGTTTCTGTATCCGTATCTATTCCTAGAAATTCATTTCTAGAAATGAATGTCTAGAATTTCATTTTAGAAATTTGTCTCTAGGAATTCGTTTCCGTTTCCGTTTCTGTTTCTGTTTCTGTTTCCGTGTCTGTATCTGTTCCCGTTTCTGTTTCCGTTTCAGTTTCTGTTTCGGTTCATGTTACTTGTTTCCAGAGAAGTTCGATTGATTGCTTCCATCGTTGCCGTACAGTTGTGTAATCATGTACTTGGTCACCTTGGTTGAATTCGAACCGAGATGGAGAACATAGTCCAAGTTAGACATTTTTTTTTTTTTTTTTTACTCCTCCAAGTCCACACTTAGTCTAATACTCCAGATAAGCACTTAATCCAAGTCTTATTAACGAACATGGAGTACATCATGTCAGAAATGCCGTTAAATCCAAGTTGGTCATACCACTAGACTAATCCTTGAATCTCTCATCCTTACGAGAAATCTACTTTAGCGCAGTCTTAATCAACTTCTCTTCATCACCCTTCTCGTCCATGTAGGAGTTCTACCCTGCATAGGAACTCAAGCTTCACCTAAAATCCAACAAGTTCCTCTTTCGACTGCCTTCCATAAGAGACCAAACCCTATACTCTTAATTTTTCCTCAAAGGTCAATATCCTGTCGGCAATAACTTTACTAGTCGGTCTTACGTCCCTACTTCAATTTAGTTGTTCTGTTGTAACCTAAATATTCACGTCTAGCTATTTAGTAGGATTTCCTTTTTCTAAATTTTATCTAGTTTGTTGTAACTTAGGTGACCTCGTTTATCTATCTAGTTGATCTAGCTTACGCTCACCTATTTAGTCAATCTAACTTATACAGGATTTTCTTTTCCATTTATTTTCCTTTCTTTTTTTTTTTTTTTTCCAAAAATTTGGGCAGAGTCTCCCCTGTTTTTACGCTCCCCAAAGCTAAAATCCTGTATAAAAATCCAACAATTCCAGAATATTCACTTATCCAAATCCAGAATCCAAATCCAAAATCTAATATACAAGGTATAGCATCCAATGGTAACGGCTAACTAATAAATCGACAATCTTAAATACAAGCAAAACATTTATTGTCATGCCTACCTAATCCACTAATCACTACAATTAATTTCTAACAATTCCTTTATCGAACTACAATAAGGAGATCAAACAATTTATTTATCAAACTACTATAAGAAAATCACACAATATTAAAGTATTAGGAAAATATTATGAAGTATACTTACAGCGATGAAGGATTTCCACGTCGAGGCTCATACTGGCAGGCAAGTTGTCTTTACTTTATTTAGTTTGACTCATACAAAATCTTTTTACTTAGCACAACATACTAGAGTTTATTTAAAATGCAGTAAAATAAACTAGTGAGCTACTAACAGTTTTAAAAACGATTATCAGGGCAGCTTACGAAAATCGTTTTTAAAACCACTGCTCTGATACCAACTGTAACGACCCGGATTTTCGTAAATCCTTTAAAATACGTAAAAATTTAAATTTTCTTTTTGAAAGTAAATCAGAGTGCGTCTAACCGGATCGCTACTAACCCTTTCGTAAAACTCAATATAAAATCACATTTATTAAAACTTATGCGGAAGCGTGAAATCAAAACCATTAATGTAAAACGTTGTGAAAGCATGAATACAATTCAATTAAAGAGACCAAATTGTTTAAATACAATTTATTATAACTTAACTAAATTAAAACAGTTTTTCTTTTACCCTTTTTATGTCTAGCCAGCCGTGAGCATCCCTCGAGCGTGCAAACCCATCATCCATGCTTGCTATTGTTGTTCTTTATTTTTCGTTACTCCTAATCCGTGCAATCCTCTACGTACAGTACCTACATCTACACCACAAGCAACTGTAAGTCTAAAAAGACTTAGTAAGGAAAAAGGGGAATGCAATTATGAAATGTCTCTCTTTAGTTCATTTGGAATAGGGGCCACCCAAACCAATTCTTTCATTACGTTTTCTTTCTTTCTTTCTTTCTTTCCTTCCTTTCTTTGCTTTCTTTCTTTCCTTTCTTTCTTTGCTTTCTTTCTTTACTCGTACTTCGAGCTGGAGATTGGAGGATTTCCTTTGTGATGGAATAGTGATCGAATCTAACCTTTTACTTACAACTAGAACTCCCGTACCCTATGTGGGAGGGGCTTCGGCTAGTTGCAGATTAGACCCGCTACCCATCCGCCCTCCAACTCCCTTTTCTTTTCATTCATTTCCTTTGGTCTTTTCATTATCATTTTTCCTCACCTTGCATGTGAGCACTACCCCTTTGGAGTACTCCCTACTTGGTTTCTATTACATGATGCATGAACATACATTCTCAACCTAGCATGATGCATGATGACATGGCATAACATTCATAAAAATAGAAATGCGTATATAAGAAAAGTAACTATAATTGAAAGTACAAATGAAGGGGAATAACTGAACAGCATGAATTAAAAACGCAATACAACGAAGACTACCGCTACTAGAACAATCCACAACAAGAAGCATTCGTAATATTAAATTACAGAAATTAACATACTAATTATCCTAGTTAACTTCCTAGTCCATTTACATGCTTCTTACATTTATATTTCTAAGTCATTATTCTAATAAATTATCCTATTAAATCAACATGCTCCTACGTTGATTTTCATACTTTTATTCCACTTAACTAATCATGTCTTGGTTTAACAGAAATTAGCATGCTAAGAATTTGGAATCGTAAGTAATCAAGAAGATAATCCACAAAAGCATCCATTCACTTAATCATTGAACCCCTTAGTTCATTCTCGTTTACTTCGTTCTCTTTTCATCCATTTTATCATTCTGTTCTTTAGAAAAGTAAAGCATCGAATTATATATTTGAAGTACGTATTGTATGAAAGTAAAAGTACATATGAAGAAAAGTAAACAATACTTGCATTGAAAGTAAAGCAATATAGAATCGAAACAGTGAATGCATACAAGTGCGATAAACATGCAAGTAATTTATCTAAACTATCATATTTAACATTTAACTGCATTATCATGCTAATTAAATATTCTAGTTGGTTAATTGCTTACTTCGAATTAAGATTTCTAATCGAGTTGATTATCTTAATTAATTACATACTCAAGGGTTACCTTAATTACTAATTGATCTCTAATCGATTACATGCTCATACTCGTACAATTAACATTATTCTAGTTAGTTGCATGTTCATTGGTTATTTAATTTTGTACTTGTTCTACTTAATTAGCATGCTCAATTGATTACCCATTAACTAAATGAATTAGCAATTAACTAATGAATTCATATAAAATAAAACCAAAAGGTTTCCATCCAAAATCATAAAGTAACCATTTACAAGCTAAGTTTATTATCTACAACCAGTGCACAATCCACATTTAGAGAAAACAAGGAAAATTCGGAATAACTATAACATTCGTGCATCTTTACTTCTTATACCATTTTCCCTTCATTTGTTCATTCTTTAGTTCTCAATAAACTGCAACATGCTAATCACCCTCACTATCAAACAACTAACATTCGCAAACTGATACTAACAGTGAATAAGCATACAATTGTCATTAAAGCTAATGAACATTTTCTAACTACTAACATTTAGAAACTTAACACAAAACAATAGCAACTCGCAGAACATTCATAGAACCTAATCAGAAATTACAGAGCATCATTCACAAGCCAACAAATCACAAAATACTAATTCTACAGAATGTTAGCAATACTATCAACAACAAACTAACTCACTCACCCATACTTGTGGTGTAGGGCCTCAATGGCCAAAACAATCCTTAATCCTTACCTCGATTTAATCGCACGTTTGCACTTTGTTGTTATTCCTTTTTCCTCTTTTTCCAATACCTTCATAATTAAAAACGTCTATCATTAAAATCATGACTTATAAACTTCCTTGTCCTTAATTACGTAAACGGAACATAACATATCCTAATATCCAAATTGTAATACTAATACAGCGAAGTAAGGCACGAACTAATTAATTATCATGTCATGGAGAACATGTGACTAATCCAACGCAATAACACTTAACACGTATAACGTACAGAGCATAATTTCAACTTAATCCACACAAATCCTTGGGCATATTCAATAACTACTTTAGCATCCAATCACCATATTCAACTTCATAATATATTCTCACATTCAATGACAATAGGCAGCCAATCGAATGATTCAATCTTATAGAATATATGCTTTGAAATTCATCTAGACAATCACCAATATATAATCCCTTTTAACAGAGTTATCCAACAGAAGCCATATCTTAAGGAAAACAGAGAGCTCAACCAACAGAGTATGACCATCGAAGCAATGATTCACATAGATAATTCATTTCTCAGCTTAGCCACAACTAGTCAGAATTCACCCAACTATATTTACAGACTTCAGAGGCAGTGACATACAATCAAAGCTAATATGTAATTGGGTATTTAAATCCAAATGATTAAACCACAAGAAGAGATCTCACCATCGGAACAGGGCAGGTCCTCCTTTCCAGCTCTCAGCCTTCACGGCTTCCATTTTCCCAGCATAGAGCCCTCGGCTCAACATCAAAGGACACTTCCCCTTCTCTGCAATCCAGTCCATTCCAATTCCAATCACAAAAACTAACACATAAACCCTTAAGTCAACCTAAAACTCACCTCAACCAACATGTCGGGCACTGCAGCTCCAAATCGGGTTCTCATTGCATCCATCTAGAGCCCAACTGGACCAAATCGAGAAGCTAGAGACAACGGCTCTGTTCGACCATGACCACCATCAAACTACCTCGCCGCTGCCTTCCCATGCCATCGTCGACTGAAATCGACAGAGCTTCAATGTTCGACGTTGCTCCGACGACCATCTGCTCGTCGTCGACCAACAGCTCAGTCGCTCGCTGGGTGCCGATTCGTCCGACCGGGACAAACCAGAGCACAAGCTCGTCATCGCAACAGCTGACTCCAGCTCGTCGCCGCCATGCCGAGACCCGAGCTCGCCCACTTCGCCGTCATCGCCGTCTCCCGATTGCGCTAGAACGGATCCGGGCGCACCGTCGCCTCCTCTCACATCGTCGTTCTTCACCCGTCGCCGATCGCCTCTCCCTCTCCCGCGATTTCTCTCCTCAGCCGAAGGAGCTCTCGGCCTCCTTCTCCCTTTCCGCTCTCCCTTTCTATCTCTCCCTCATTTCTCCATTCAGATCTGTAGATCCGAAATGGCCGGAGGCCATAACTCCAACTTCTCCCTCATCTTTCTCTCCTTGAAAACGTAACACTTAACCCAATTTCCCTATTTTAAATTTGTCTATTTTGAAATGCTAATTCATTTTAATCTTAATCCTAATTTAATTAATCTTAAAAATACATTTAAATGATAACGATTTATATAGAATATTAATCGACCCAAATTATAATGCTCGATTTATTCCAAATGTCATTTAAAGATCATTAGAGATCTAATTTAAAATTCTTAATTATATTTTATAAATTGATTTCTATTAATTAAACTTTTAATGAATTCTCTTAAATTATAACTTAACAGTTGCGTCATTGGTAACACACCGATAATTAGTCAATAAATCCGACTATTCCTAATTTACGTTGTAATTATATATTTATTAAATTCACATAAAAAGTCGGGGTGTTACAGTTGTCAAAGGAAAAGATGAAGCAACTTGTTAAGGAATCCGAATCTCGAGGTGAGGGATTCGTCGTTCAGGGTAGAACAAGAGATTCAAACAACAAAGGCAGTGTTAATGTTCAAAGTTCGAAGGGCCGATCAAAGTCAAGGAACCGAGATAGAACCTGTTACTTCTGTCATGGAAGGGGGCACATCAAAGCTGAGTGCCGTAAATTGCAGAATGAGTTAAAGAGAGCTGAGAAGGGAAAACAACCGATGACGTCCGGTGTAGTAGTTGTCGCACAAGATGAAGACTATAGTGATGGAGATCTTCTAATAGTGTCAGAGGGAAACTCAAAGCCAAACAATGAGTGGATTTTGAATTCAGCGTGTTCGTTTCATATGTGCTACAATCGGGATTGGTTTACGACATATGAGACCGTTTCAGGAGGTGCTGTGTTAATGGGCAATAACACACCTTGCAAGATAGCTGGTATTGGTACCGTCAGAATCAGGATGTTTGATGGAGTTGTGAGGACACTGGGTAGCGTGCGACATGTTCCCGAGTTAAAGAAGAACCTGATCTCGTTGAGTACTCTGGATTCGAAAGGGTACAAGTACAGCGCTGTAGGTGGAGGTATAAAGATCAGTAGGGGTGCTCTTGTCAAGTTAAAGGGACACAGAAGCTCTGCAAATTTATATGTATTACAGGGTTCTACGGTGATGGGTAATCAGGCTGGAAAGTTTGTGAATTCACCTTCAAAAGGTTTGTTGGAGAAGACTCAGAGGAAGTCAGGTTCTCAGGTGAAGTTCAAGTTGGGTTCTGAATCCACATCAGAGCCGATACGTTAGCCTATTACAGATGTTCAGCGTGATGCAGTCACCACATCGTCACCAATTTCAGTTACAGTTTCACGTCAGAGAGGTATCGTCAAAAGCAGAACCAAGGAAAAGGGTAAAGCTCCACGACGATATAGTGAAACATCTATGGTGGGTTACGCATTGAGTGTGTTCGAGAGTATAGATTCAACATATTCACATGCAGTTCGTTGCGACATCTTTGATAATTCGGTGGTACAATGGAGCAGATGTGATTTCTTTCCGAGTGTGTCTCTCAAGTTTAAGCGGGGCTTAAACTTGATCCGTACCAGATATTGAGTTGGCCCAGCAGGGGTCTTTGTGGAAGAGGAGGTTATTTTTCGTTGGAGTTTTGCAATTTGCCTTTACATTGGAATTTCTTTGAAGGTGGAGATTGTCAGAGTTCAGTGTTCTGGATTCGTTTTGGGGTGGGCCGTGAAGCCTGCATTGGATCTCTCAGGTGGAATTCGTGTCAAGGTGGAGATTGTTAGAGTTCGGATGTGACCCGAATTCTAGTTGGGTCGGGTCGGGCCCATATCCAATATTAGGGTTATTTAGTTTCTCTATATATTGATGCTTGAGTCGCAAAACTCATTGTACCTTGATTTCATTATTAGTGATTTCTCCTCTGCCCGTGATTTTTTTCCCGTTAGGGTTTTCCACGTAAATCTTGGTGTCCCTGCTTCCGCAGTTTTCTTTTTCCGTTTCGCGTTCGATTCTCAACATCCTTCTTTATCGTCCCCACCTTCCTTCTTCGAAATTCCATCCTGCTCAGCGCAACTCCCACTCCGCAGAGAATTTGAAGCGCGCAGCCTCTAATCATCATTCTCATCACTCCATCACACCATACAGATTTCCAAAAGAATGCACCGGAAAACAATGGATGCCGGAAAATAGACTAAACATACTTCCTAAAAATGGCCAGTAATACAAAGCGAGAAAGCTTAAGATCGTATTCTTCCTTAAACTTCATTAACAACTCATTACAACTAATACACATGATTAAGGAGAAAAACCTTTAACCTACTACCTTAATTATACTTCACACACTTCAAAACTCTCGTGCACACAAACAGTGTCATCTCCTCCAACCTCGCCGGCGACTCTCGGTGGGTTGTTTTCCGACGAGTTTGAGTTTATCGGTGATCCGCGCCACGGAGGGATGTCAGATGTATAGAGGAGAAGCTGACGGGTGCGGATAAGCAGGGCCGGGATGAGCACTTATGCCATCATCTGCACTTCTCCATCGAGACCTGGCTCGACTATTTCCAGAGTTGGTCTGAGTGTTTCCAGTTTCCTTCTTATCCTGAAGCCGCTCTAACGAACTCACCACTTCATTCATGCTAGGTCTGAACCTGGGATCCATCGACAGGCATCTAAGCGCCAGAGTTGCAGCTTTCTGAGCTCCATCGCCGGTGTATTGGCCTTCTAAACGATTGTCGAGGACTCTAAAAGTTTTGCGTTTGTTACCAAGGTAGGGTCTGGCCCACTCCACCAGATTCTGTTCTCCCCGCCGACGATTCTTGTCAACCACCCTTCGGCCAGACAACATTTCCAGCAGAACAACTCCGAAGCTATACACGTCGCTCTTCGTAGTGAGATGACCTGAGCAAATCATAGAGTTAAATCGATTATGCATACGAAAATGAACTGCTAGATTCCTAATAAAGTTTTACCAGTGGCTAAATACTCAGGGGCTGCATAGCCGTTGGTGCCCATAATCCTGGTCGAGACATGGCTCCGGTCGCCGGTTGGCCCGTCCTTAGCCAACCCGAAATCAGAAAGTTTGGCATTGTAGTCCTGTCATCCATTAAATTAACCTTCACTCAGTCTAAATCCATCGGAATATCGAGATAATTCGTATCAGCCACTCACCGAATCGAGCAGAATATTGGAAGTCTTGAAGTCGCGATAAATCACCTTCCTTTCGTCGCTGTGAAGGAAGGAGAGGCCCTTTGCAGCACCGATGGCGACCTTCAAGCGAAGTTGCCATGAAAGTGGTTGAAAATACGATCCCCCTGAAACAGGAAAAACTATCAACGAGGGCCGGTTTCGAAAGATGCTGACGAAGGAATTGAGACTCACTGCGAAACAAATGATTCTCTAAGCTGCCTCTGGGCATGAATTCATAGACCAATAATCTATGTTCATCTTCTAAGCAATACCCAATCAATTTGACAAGATGGGGATGATAAAGTTGCCCAAGAAAATTGACTTCAGCCTAGAAAAAACAGAGAAACTGGTATGACCAAAGCACCAAGCTTTTAAAATGAAGCTGTTTTTGCAGAGGGGGGGAAAAAATCAAACCCACCAGCCATTCTTGGTGCCCTTGGAAGCTATCTGGGTTGAGCCTTTTTACAGCGATGACAATTCCCGTGCCCGGCCTGGAAGCAGCCAATGAGAGTTCGTCGATCCAACCCTTGAAAACGGACCCAAAACCGCCTTCCCCAAGCACACTATCCGGCCGGAAATTCCTCGTTGCCATCTTGAGCTCGGAAAATCTAAACCTTTTTAGATTGGCCGATTGCAAGATCTCGTCCTCGCTCCGAGGAGTCGGGGGAACTGAGTTTGACGACGTCTTACTGCCTGAACTAGGAGGGTATCCGACATTTTTAGAACTCCCTCCTGCCCAATTGACCACAATTTATCCAGATCAATTAAACCTTAAAGGCCGAGGAGAGAGAGAAAGAGAGAGAGAGAGAGAGGGAGAGTCCACAGCCTGAGTAAAACCACCATAGAAATGAGGGATTGTAGCAGAAAGGACCTGTGTTATATGGGCTTTCAGCTTTGATTCTGGAACTCAAGCAAGCCCCCATTACAGGAATCAAAGAAACGTCCCTGAAACTAGAAGAAACCAAACATATCTGAGCGAAAATAAACCAACTTGTTAATAAAATAGCAGATACCTGCGCTTTTCATGCATAAATAGTCGGATTTCATCCTCAGACGCCGCCAAATAAAACCCATAAAAGTTTCTACTTACCACTTCCTTTTGGAGATGCACCTTCAATATCCAGATATGAAGGAGAGAGAGAGAGAGAGAGAGACGAGTTTGATCAAATACAGACGCCCTATTCTGTCATTCCAAAAGTTTGGAAAGAAACAATGTGGGCAGGGGGAAGAGAGGGAGGTCTCAACCAAGCTTGTCTGGGCAGAAACTAGAGCGGTTGAAGGGGAGAAAAGTGAGGTGGGAGAAACTAATTAATGGCGGGCTGGTCCCCCTGACCCCCTCTATCTAGCTGGTACCCTCTCACTGTCTCTCTAGTGACCTATTTATGTCTTCTGCTCGCACTTGTCACAACCGCACAGTACACTTCACCTGGTCAAGTAAAAGCTCATGAGCCGCGCAGTCAGGGGCGGCGGCTGATAATCGCAGCCACCGGATTTGATTACTTGTCAATCGAACAGGTGGATAAGAATTAAGAAAGAGAAGCTCATTCAGAAACACGGCTGAGCTGCTCTCCCGTGGCTAGCTCCGCCCTTACTTTCTGCCATTAAGGCAAAAACTTTATTGGGCGGCTACCATCTCCGAGTGAAGAAAGTCTGTCCATTTCCATGAAAGTTTGACTTCTTTTTAACGCATTCATACGTGAAATATGACGAAACAACGTCATCAACGGGTAAGATCTAAGAATCGGATGATCCAAATGAAATCTGAGATAATCAAGCAGAACAGTTCAGAAAGGAGACAAAAAGGAAGAGAATAGAAAGACCAAATGGGGGTGCAGAAAGATTAAGAGTCAAATCATGGTCCTACCTACAAAATGCAAGTTGCTTTCTGGGTTCTTGAAAAATCCATAGCAATGGCCGCACTTCACTCAAAGCTTCGTCATCAGTCCCCCTTTACCGACTCCATAATTCAGATTAATCCGCATTTTAATTAATCGAAACAGCAGGTATTATCCATTATTTATCTGCAAAAAGAAACGAAATTTTCCATTCTTTAGCGCCATTAAAGAGTTTAATTGATCCAAGCATACAAGGGGTTGCCCTTACTTCCTCTGAAATGTTGTGTTTTTTTTTTTGTGACAATTAATGATTCAATTGCATTAACCCATGAATGAAAAGGGAATAATAAAACAATACAATTCGGTAAATTCAACGCTAGTACCCATGTCAAAAATAGATTGAATGGCGCAATCAAAGAGGGTGATGTAGCGCCTTTGCTATCCCACATCAAATTTGGGACAACTGGATTGATCGCACTTAAGTAAGAGGTAGTGTTTCACCCATTGCGAGGCCTTTTGAGGCTTGAGCTCTCTTCGGAGGGTCTGGCTCAAGAACAAATCCGTGCGAGTATGGACGAGAGAAACCCCAGCCCAAAGCAGACAATATCGCACTAAGGTACCCATGGCCCACTTGGTTCACATCATCCATTTACTTTCTATTTCTACACTGTATCCTTACTTCTTATATGACAAGCATTGTTCAACTAATATATTATTTTAACTATTTATAATTTATTACATTAATATTGTACCAATAAATATTTAACGCGTCACGAAATAAGAATTAGAAAATAAGAATAATGCGTAAAGAAAAATCTTCACAATGAGTCCCACAGTGACCCTGGCTTTCTCCACAAAAATCCATTCGAACCGATACCCAGCCATAACTCGTAATAATTCTTCTCTACGATTCTAAAATCATTGCATGCTTAATATGAAGCTATTAAATTCAAACGGGATCTCAACACAAAGATGTATCGAGACAAGTCGCCGACTTCGTCCATTCGAGACCAAATGAAGCCAGAAGAAACAAAGTTCAAGTTACAACACAACATCTAAATGACCTCACTGTGTTATATTCTTCAAAAACATAGAACTTTTAGGCAAGAAAAAACATAAAACATAGAACCATAACATAAAGACATCATTTTTCAATCCTCAACCCGCAGATTCGCCATTTTCTCGGCCCGGAAAACCTCTCTAAGAACAGTCAAGAAAATTGTTCTACAGTTTACCCATTCAGCTTTTCTGAATTTAACACCTTCTGTAGGATATCTATCCTATATAAAAGCTTAGCACATAAAGCACGATGGAACAATCAGACAAGATCCTATTCTTGCTTTTCTATCTCCTGTTCCATTTTTAGCCAAGGACAAAACCATGAACCTTAATTTTTAAACTAACACATTAAGATAAAGCCAATACTAGAAAATCAGAGGATCTTTCTTGATAAAGTGACAAAAACACCAACAATACAACAACCTGTGTAGACGAGCTTGCTTCGGGGCGGTCATGTTTTGGTACATGGATGAAGCTGACTGCTGGTTTTAGAGGTCAGAACAGTGAAGGCAGCTGACCATTCTCGCTTCACGGCTTCAGGTATCTTTTCATCTCCGACAAAGGGAGCCCACGATCCTTCAGAAAAATCTGTGAGAACCCAATCGACTTTTTCTGGAACATTAATGAAATCAAAGTTCGAAGCAAGGCTCTCTATGTTGTTGTCAGATTTTGGCTGTTTAGACTGCAAAATTGGCAGATGTCAATGAAATCGAGAGAAGTAAAGAAGGGGAAATTCAAATGCCTTCAACCAAACCAGGTTAGCTTCACTCACTGTATTGGAGTCAGAATTCTCCAAATTCTTCCGTTTTCGAATGGTTCCTGTTTCCAAAAAGTACATAACCTCTTTTCTAGATCGGAATCGACGACCTGAAACTGGATCAAAGTAGTACTGCACAAGAAATTTGTAATTATCAGCTTTTAACTTGATACTCATATCTAATTCAAGTAACCACAAAACTACTGAAATCTCAAAAAAATTAAATGATAATCCACAAGATAGAATGCTTTCTGGATAACATAAAAAATATTGGAATAACCGTTCAACCAAAATCTCTCCGATTAATTCTAAACATCCGAGAAACATGGCAGTGCTTGCATCAATGACTAATCCAATTAATCAATTGGATAAACTCATACAGAAAGAGATTTAGGACTATAGGATCTGTTCTCTGTAACCAGTTTCAGAGAAAATAAATCCTAAAAACAAATCCCTTTCCGAATCCTTAAAGTACCACACACAGGGTATTCTTCATAATTAACAATTAAGGAACGTTAAGAAGATTCACTGAAAACGGACAACCAAATCAATGAATTTATCGTCAGTATTTATCCAATCATATTTTAAAATAGCTGAATCTGCGAGTGGGATCAAAAAACAATAAAAATATTGAGCCTAAGAAATGACTTCGTTCATAAGCCATTAGTAAGTAGCGATGCGGGTTAAGAGAAGATGCAAAAACATGCTTACAGAATCACATAACATCAAGTATAAAATCTGAAAAATTGAACTTTAATTCTGTCAAACAGATAACAATCAAATAATAACGAAAAACAATAGCAATAAAACACAATGATTCATAGAGTTCAACTCTATATGAGAGTCCCATCCATTTTTCTGTTGGGCTACAAATATACTCCACATATCAAACATTAAGTACACGGGGAAAGCATTCAGAAGGGAAATCTTATTCATCATTTTTCAGGAAGTATACAATTTAATTTAATGAAATGTAGACCCGTGAAATGATACACCAGTCTTACTTAAACGCATTCGAATATGAAAGAATACATTCCTGAGAGAGCAAGCAGGCATTAAAAATTCAAATTTAATGGCTTAAATGAAAGGGCTTGCAATATCAATTCTGAACAGGAATTTTACCTTATCCACCATGCCAGCCGTAGCACCAGAGCTCCGAACTCTATCTTCCATCACCCAATTCGACGGCAGCCAACTCGGCTTGTCAGAAGACACTGATCTGGCAGCCACATCCGGATCCCTCGTATTTGATCCTTTCATCCCTGACTCGGAACCATTCGAAGTCTCGGCTGTCAAAGAAGATCGTCGACTCACTGGTGTCTCCACCGTTTTCTTATGCGTATCGCGTCCTTTGCCATTGGCCTCGCATGAAAGAAGGGTTTCCATTCCCATTTCGGCGGCTTCAATAAAAGATCCCGAATCGAGAAGGGGATCGGGGGGGATGTCTGCTGGATAACTAGTGCCTTGTCGTAGGGAGTTGGTTTTCGGAGGCCTGACCGGAGTTTTAGAGGATGATGACATGAGGGAGGAAAGGGAAGTCGAAGGCGGAGGAGCTCCACACTCTTGAGCTCGACGGGAAATTGCTTTTGCTAATCTGAAATTTCATTTCATTGCAGATAAACATAACATACGCCAGCTTTAGAGCAGTTAATCCTCCCATTTTATTGGCAAGATCTGAGCCGTCCATTTGGTCTTGACCAGGTACACGTGTCACTCATTTATAAATGATATATTCTCTTATTAATGGCAAAGAAGGAAAGAGATTTTGGTGGGCCTACGACAGGGCCCATAATGTTTTGCTTCTTGTACAACAAACGAGGAAGGAAGTTCTTGTCCTTCGCTACTTGATTTTAAGCTTCTGGCTTCCATGGGAAACTGGGAGTCAAAGAGAAGATACTAGCTCTGCCTTTTCTCTCTCATCGTCCCTCTCTCTCTCTCTCTCTCTCTCTCTCTCTCTTACCACTTTCCTCTCTGGCCTCGGACGCATCCCCACTTCTCTCTCTTCGCCATGGCTAAACTCTACACTCTGCTGCTGTTCTTCTCCGTGTTTGTACTACAACTAGAGATCTCTCTCGCCGGTTACTCCATAGGCGTGAACTACGGGACGGTTGCCAACAACCTTCCTCCACCCTCTCAAGTTGCCTCCTTTCTCAAGTCCCAAACGAATATTGACCGGATAAAGATCTTCGATGCCGACCCGGATATCCTCCGCGCGTTTTCCGGTACGGGAATTGCCGTTACAATCACAGTTGGGAACGGAGACATTCCGGCGCTGGCGAAGCTCCCTGCCGCTCAGAAATGGATCTCGCAGAATGTGTTCCCGTACTACCCTCGAACCAACATCAATTGCATCTCCGTCGGCAACGAAATCCTGGCCACCTCTGATAAAAACCTCATCGCCCATCTCTTACCCGCCATGAAAGCTCTCTATTCGTCTCTGAAGCTGGCAAACGTTACAGATATTCAGATCTCGACAGCGAACTCATTAGGCATACTTTCGAGCTCCGAGCCACCGAGCACCGGCTCCTTCCGACGGGGCTACGACCGGGCCATATTCGCACCGATCCTGGAGTTTCACAGGCAGACCAAATCACCCTTTATGGTAAACCCATACCCATTTTTCGGATTCAAACCCCAGACACTGAACTACGCTCTGTTTAAACCAAACGCCGGCGTCTTCGATAACGCGACTGGGAAGCACTACACGAACATGTTCGATGCGCAGCTCGACGCTGTTTATTCGGCGATGAAGAAGGTCGGTTATGAAGACGTGGACATAGTGATAGGGGAAACCGGATGGCCATCAGCGGGTGACCCGAACCAACCAGGCGTGAGCTTGGAGAACGCAATCTCGTATAATCAGAACGTTGTAAAACACGTGACCTCTGGTGAAGGAACGCCATTGATGCCGAACCGAACCTTCGAGACGTACATCTTTGCTCTTTTTAATGAGAATCTAAAGCCGTCTACTTCAGAGCGTAATTATGGATTATTCAAGCCTGATCTTTCTCCGATTTACGACGTCGGCATCATGCGGAACGAGCAGGTAACCAGTTCTCGATCTTTACTTAGCTGAGTAAATCTATATAAACTAAAATATCATTATTTAAGGATTGATTATTAGAACAGAGAAAATACTGTTCATCATTTAAAATTCTCCGATGGTGATTATTTTAAACTTATATTGATGGATGTCAAGCTGGGCATCAGTCGTGTCAGAGACAAGAACAAAAGACGGTGGTCGTCTGGCATGATCGGCGAAGGAGTCGGATGCCTTTCGCTGTTCACGAAATGATGGGCGAGGCAGAATATTTAATTTAAAGTATTGGTTGGATCCTCGTCGCCCGGCTTCACCTGTGTTGTGTTCTGTGTTAGGCAGGGGGACCCACTACCGGACCTGTTGGACCGGCGAAGCCACCGTCTGCAGGCGGCGGATCGGAGAAGAATTGGTGCGTACCAAAATCAGACGCAAGCGATGAAGCGTTGCAGAGGAACATAGACTACGTGTGCAGCTCTGGAGTTAATTGTAAGCCAATCCAACAAGATGGGCCTTGCTTTCAACCAAACACAGTGAGATCACACGCGTCTTACGCCATGAACGCGTATTATCAGACCTTCGGCCGCAACGCCTACAACTGCGATTTCGACCAGACTGGAACGCTCACGTCCATCGATCCTAGTAACCCTCCTTCCTTCTTCCTCGCTCGTAGATTTGGTTACTGTTCTTAGATCTTAAAAATGGTGGGTATGATTATTTACAGGTTACAAAGCTTGTAGTTATCCATTTCAAGGGCTGAAGTTGGCTGAGCAACCCACAGGTGGAAGTTCCACAGGCTTCTTCCTCTGTCCAGCTAGCGTGCTTCATTTTCTGACGTTGATACACTTTGTTCTTTATTGAATTTCTCACTAGATTCTAGATTGCGTAGACTTGGCTGAACTTCTTTTGTGGTGGGCTGTGTTTTTTGAATTCAAATTTGCACTCCACCCTCTTTAATTATTGTTTATTTCTTCGAAAAAGTTGGCATCTTCTTTCTGCAATTCTTGTGCGTCGCCTGGGAAATCTCTGCACATCCGCTGGCCTGCAAATGAACCTAAAAAGGTTTCGATGAAAAGCAACAAATCCATCATATTTCAAAAACACACACAGATTGCCACGTATCTACAATGATGTTGTCAAATGAGTCTCCATCTGGGAAGCTCCATCATTTCAATCCTCAGTAGCTGCGCGCCATGGTTAAGCTCTGCAAATCTCAGAACGCAGGAAAACATTATTGTAGCTTCACATAATGAGTAGAACACGGGCACTACAAACAAGAATTAATCAACTATAATTCTATCTGCGTTAAGCCTATAACAAACATCACCATTGACCAGGCTCTTAAGGCTAGCTTTTAGCTCTGGTATACCCTCTTCCAAAATTGCAGACACAGGATAGATAGGAACATTATTATCTACTCTCGCCTTTAATTCTTCGTACACTAGCTCGGCTCCTTCCTCATCGATCTTATTGGCTACTACTAAAGATGGTCGATCCGATAAGCCCTCCTGATGTTGTTCCAGCTCAAAAACAAGATCTCTTAGTTGCTTCCACGGAGGTATTCCTTTTCTACCATCTAATGCAGCACTTAAGTCCACAACATATACAAGAACTCTTGTTCTTTCAATGTGGCGAAGAAAGGCGTGTCCAAGTCCGCGATTTTCATGCGCGCCCTTTATAAGCCCTGGAATATCAGCAACCGTAAAGGAGATATCATCGTAGTTTAGCTTGCCTAAATTCGGCCGAAGAGTTGTGAAGGCATAGTGGCCGACAGCTGGCTTAGCTCGTGATATTGCCCCTAGAAGAGTGCTTTTACCTGCATTTGGCATACCGACGAGACCCACATCGGCGATGCTCTTGAGTTCTAACACAAGAGAAGACTCACAACCAGTCGAACCCGCACGAAGAGAGGACTCCTCCAAAGGTTCATCTGGGTCAACCCCTTCGTTGTTCTGAGATGACGGTTTTGAAGTTTTAGGCTTCTTCGAGATGTGGGAAGCATAAACATTACCCTGCCCGCCTTCCCCTCCACGAGCTATCATTATCCGCTGACCTTCTTCTGTTAGTTCAGCAACACTATAAAGCATTTCTTCAGTCTCTTCTGACGTTGAAAACGGAGAGGATAGAGAAACTTCATTAGTTGTCTTCCTGAAGTTTGATTTGTCCAGCTGATGAGACGATGAAAGGCCCGCATTAAGTGTCGATTCAGCTTTCTCGGTTGAACTAGTGTCATTCGGGAAAGATTTTTGGCCTTTATCAAGTAGGTAGCCAGGAATTTCCCAGGGGTCCAATTCAGTTGAAGATTGATCTCGAGCGATCGAAGGAACTTCACCTTTTATAAGATGAATCACAGTCCCAATAGGCACTTGGACTACCTATCAAAGTGGATGAATTAATATACTCAACCACGAAGAGAAGAAAAGGTAATGCAAAAATGGGAAAAAAGGAATAAAACCTTATCTGCACCCCTAGTTCCTATCTTATTTTTTGAAGCTCCATTTCCTCCTCTATCTGCAGTCTGATCATTGAATATAATTGTGGTGAAGCAGTAGAAGAACCATTTTAAAAGACTATAAAAGAAGAGTAAGGATGAACAATAAGAATCAAGATAATTATCAATATTAACTCTCAAATATGAGGTTTTTCTAACTGACACCTTAAACTTATTTTTTTTATCTAACATCTCAATGTTTGAAATGTTAGCAACGAATATCTTCACCGATAGGTGATCCGTTAAATGATGGATACCAACACTGCAGAAAAGGCAATTTCCACTTGCCGCGGAAGATAAGTATCTGCTGCGAAAATGATATATTCTATACTAATGCTACAAACTTTGAGATATTAGATAACAAAAATAAAAATTCACGATTTCAGTTAAAAAGACCTCCATACTTCCAGGTTAATATTGATAATTTCTCAAAGAATTATCATACAACGTGATGCTGTAAGCTGCTAAAGTCCCAAAGTGTACGTGAACATTCCAGAATCACATCACCACCTTTTCCACCATTTGCACCTTCAACATTCAAGAGAGAATTAATTTATGCAGAAAACCAATGAGAAAAGATAGTCATTATTGCTTTTCCAATGGCTAAAAAAGAGCATTTTATTCAGGTAGACATTATATCAAAGGAAAAGAGAAGGAATGGTAAAAATGAAAAGAGAAATTTTGGGAAGTGAGAGTAAAGGGAGGTGAGGAAAACCCACCATCAGGTCTGCCACGCCGATCATGTCTGCTACGACGAACACTAACGCAACCACTACCTCCATCACCTCCCTTAGCACATAATTTAAACCTGTCTATCATTCTTCTCTCCTGAAATTTGGATGAAATTACTTTCAGGGAGGGAAAATATGTTATAAATTTCTTAAAGAGTTGACTGGGAAAGAGAGGAAGAGAGAGGGAGGGCATATGGATGCAACCTGTAAAGGAGCAAGCTTGGACTTCTTTGAGGAGGTACAGGAGAGAGTACACGAAAGAGAAAAAAGCCACGGAGACTTTGTGGATTCCTTCAAAACATTCATGTGCCGAAGAGGTTTCACACGGCAAATCCACATTTGTTTATCTTTCAGGTCCCTTTGGACAATTTGTTGCTCATAAATTAAAAATATGATTACAGTTATCCAAATAAAATATACC
Source organism: Begonia loranthoides (assembly GCA_022433065.1). Classification (NCBI taxonomy): domain Eukaryota; kingdom Viridiplantae; phylum Streptophyta; class Magnoliopsida; order Cucurbitales; family Begoniaceae; genus Begonia; species Begonia loranthoides. Next base: position 37,727,178 of record CM039470.1, read on the forward strand.
TCACAAAATAGTCTCTCAATAATAAATTATTACAGTGCAAAAATAAAATAAAATCGTCGCCAAATGTAAATCTTAACTTAGCAAGTGAAAGTCTGACTGATAAAATCATGAAAGGTGTCATTAAGGTGAGTTGACTAAACTCAATAAGAATTACATTTATTAATTTTAATTAAAATGATATTTAAGCATGCATGAATTTAAACCTCATTTTATAAATTAATTTTAGAAAAACATGTACAAAAAGACATGTATTTAAAACCACCTACTAATATGTAATACGTAATTAAATTAGGCATTTGTTGTACTAATTAAAAATTACAGAGAAAATGGAGTCACTCACGGACTCTGGGTACACTATATCATAGGCATATAACAAAATAAAAGCAATGTTCGACGTTCGTGAAAGTCACATAAAATACTCTGATCAGGTTTAGGGTTTTGCGCTCATGGACACGACACATACATCTGTCGCATTACTTTAATTAACAACAAACAAACAAAAACATTCTCAAATGGTCGAATGTGCGTAAAATAAAACAGACCCCGAACCGGGTCAATCGAACTTGATTCACACAACCAAGTTGATCCAAAAATATAGTATGTATGCTTAATTTAAATGTGTACAGTGAAAAATTAAATATAATTTAAAAGTCTAATGGCCATAAAATGAACACGTCATTTTTATATGAGACGTCTCAAAATAATTATTTTAAAAATTGACGTGTTATCGGAACAGTCCCCGTCGGATATTCAAGTGTGGTATCCCACAAAATATAGATTTTAAAAACGTGATGTGATGCAATGCAAGAGGTATAGAAATCCCTACCTCGAAAGCAGTCTATCCTTTTATCTGAAGGAGCAGCAGCCTCAGACACCGACTTGAAGTCTATAAACTCGTCTGAGCCTACAGTATGTCAGAGGACAAACACTCTTGTCAACGACTCTTAAAGAAACAAGTGGAAGGGTCCTATACCAGTCTAGGGACCCAACTGACGTATAAACAACTCATCTAAGAATCCCCAACAAAATTCTTAAACTTTATCACTCGGTAATCATAACGGTGCATCAACAGTGCACATAACAAATTTCTCAACTTGTCTAAATGATCTGTAAATAACCCCACTTTAACAGTATACTAACAATTCCAAGTAAGCAACATTCACATTGGATTAAGCCTAACGTTTATTTGTAAGCAACACATAAGAGTAACATTCTCATCAATTGACCATCAAATAGTGTGCAGTATTTACACAGTTAGCAAAACAGACCCTCGGGTGATATTTTCATCTTAAACAGTCAATTATGAAATCAAACCTCAACCTCATAGTAACAGCGAATAGAATTTAACATTAGCCACCACTTCAACCAATCCTTAACAGACTTATTATTATAGAACAGATTCAACTAAGTCCTACCACCAATGCAGAAACTAAACAACAGCAGCCACACCTCTTGAATCCATATTAAAACCTTAAGTTTAAATAATCACAGCCAACAGTAAATAACTCTTTGGGACCCATGATCAAGCAGTAAACAACCCCTAATCCATGAGCATAAACCAAACTCATACTCCTAGGGCTAGGGTTATCAAATTAAACAGGGAGCTCAAATCATGCACAACAGAACAATACAGGGCATTAGTGAACCAACAATAACCAAAAACAGAAACCAGATTCATCATTCTCGGTTTTTCATTGAATCAAAACACAATCAACAAACAAAAATTCTCAAAAGCAGCAACTGAATCAGAAACCAAAAATCAGGACACACTCCTCGGGAGTTTCCCATCAAACCCGTCGCAAAGCAGGAACGAAAATTTTGGAATGCATTTATAACGGCAGTAAACAGAAATATTCGGCCGAGAAGCCAAGAAAATTACACGGCATTCTTACCTTGATCGGAGATGGGGAAGAATGCAGCTCCCCGGTTCGAAGTTGCTACCGGCGCCCGCGTTCAGCAGCTTCTGTGTTCCGTTCGCTCGCAGCAACCGTCGGCCGAGGGGTTCGTTCCTCGCCCGCTCGCCTCTCGCCTCTCGCCTCTCGCCGGCTTCCTCTCGGGATGCCGAGTCCCGTCCGTCCCGGCTCGCGTAGCTCTCGGCCGAAGAAAGGGTGAAGCCTTTTGCTCTTTCCCTCTTCAATTTCTGCACATTCGGTCCCGGGCCGGCGGGCCTTTCTCCCTCTTTTCTTCATTTTAATTCCTTTTTCCCTTTATTTCTTTTTCCTTCATTTATTTATTTTACTTCTTAATTCATCTATCCAATATATAAATGTATATATATAACAAATACACACGTCACAAATTAAATAACTTAATCCAAATACTGACTCATTTCAAGCATCACCTAATAATAATTTTTAGTCTAAATTAATTCCCTAATTCTATTTCTTAAATTAAATTTTTGTACAAAAATTTTTAATTCTACCGATTTAATTAATTGACCAAAATTTCACACGTGACTGCTATACGATAATTCGGTTCAACTTTCAATGTCAAGATCGATTATAATGCAAAAAAATTTACACGTAAAAATTTATTATCAAAATTTTCACAGGTTTCACAGAGCATAAAAATAAATCTTTCCTCGAAGTGAATTTATGCCGACCCAAGCCCAATTATCTGCACTTTAAATAAATATTTTGGTACCTAAAAATAAAATTATAAAATTTGGTGAGTTAATTTTATTAAAATTCTTCGTATTACTTAAAATTAAATTAACATTTATGTGAAAAAACTCTTTCGGTTATTGTTCTCTTTATTGGACTTCTCTCATGTTTTTGAAAAAACCATATCTTTGATATGTCTGCATTTGTCAAATCAGATTTTGCAAGACGTTTTAAATGAGAAATATGCCGCATAATTATGGGTAAAATTGGAGCAATTGTATATGAGGAAAACTCTGACTAGCAAGTTGGATTTGAAGCAACAATTTTATTCTCATCAGTTGATGGAAATAGGTTCTCTTGAAGAACACTTGATCGCATTCAAGGAATTAGTTTCAGATTTGGAAACTATGGGATGTAAGTACGATGAGGAGAATTTACGGGTGATTCTACTATGCTCGTTACCTGCTTTATATAGTGCTTTCAGAGATACAATCTTATACAATAGAGAAAATCTAATTCTGGAAGAGGTTTATGATACCTTGTTGTCAAAGGAGAAGATGAAGCGGATTGTTGTTGGATCCGAGTCTCAAAGAAAGAGATTTCTCATTCGGGGTAAAACAAGAGAGTCAAACAACAAAGACAGTGATAATGTTCAGAATTCAAAGAATAGATCAAAAGTCAAGGAACTATACTAGAACCTGTTACTTCTGTCAGAAGAAGGCGCATGTTAAATCTAAGTGTCGTAAATTGCATAATGACATTAACATGCCTTTCTTGTTCTGCTCCCAAGTTGGTATTTTCTAAGTTTAATGCTTCCCCCTGCTTGAACCAATTGAGCGAGGTAAGTACCATCAATGATAAAAACAGGAGAGGATCATCTCCCTTTGCAGACATAATCCCATGTCTAACTAACTATCAACCTTAAAACATAATTAAGAAACAATGTCAGCATTGTTCAATTAAGACATTGGATTTAACACATACTGAAGATTAAAAAAGGCAAAGAACAAAATTGAGGAAACATACACATTCCTTTCTCTACAAACCTTCCCATTCATGCAAACTGCTTCCTGGCCTCAGATAGAGTCTCGACCAAAGACAATGGTGGCCTCGCCATAATCACTATCTTTTGAACCCATTCTTCTATCTTCTTTCCTTCTTGCTTCCTTTCTCTTCCCTCAAAGCTTTTCTCTTCTCTTCCCTGCAGGAGAGTAGAGTAAATCAGGTTTTCAGCTATTGAACATGCCAATTAACAAATTGAAAATGATCTACCCTCCTGCATGCTTTGATAATCATTGAGTTCGTCATCACCTAATTCATCGATTAAAAATAAAAAAAAATTTTATTACCTGTTTTTAGAGATTTCCGCTTTGCATGGAAATTTCCGCTTTTCCTTCTTTTCGAAAGGGTGTTGGGATCTTTCTGCTTTGCCATTTTTAGCTTCTCTGTTCTTTACTTCCTTCTTTCTTCTTTTACTGCTTTTTTGTATAACATGATGTTGAAAATTCTCACCAGCATTTCTTTCTCCACTTTCTTCAGCCTTAACTTTCTCTGCCGCCTCTGTTGGGAATCCCCGTTTTTCCTTCTTTTTGAATGAAGGTTGGGATTCTGGCTTGCCGTTTTCGAGGACTCCACTCTTTGCTTCCTTTTTACTTCTTTTAGTGCCTTCTTGTGTCACGTGTTGAGGATTCTCGGCAGCATTTTCATCTCCATTTTCTTCAGGATCAACATGCTCTTCCAGCTTTGATGCTTCCGAAGCAACTGCAGATTGCTTTAAGTTGCTTTTTTTTTTCAACTGAAAGCGGGAGGGAGGGAGGAAGAAAGTGTCAAAGTTACAAGAAGCAGTTTAACAAATTCAAATGTATGCATGCACATGAAATAAGAAACATGGTAGAAGCTCCCCATAGAAGTCATAAAATTCATCTTCTTCTACCTTTGCAACAAAAAAGCCATCCGTATTGTGTACATGAGGGTAGAAACGCCTAGTCTTCTCTAAAGATGGGTGAAACCGTTTTTCTCTATAACGGATGAACCTGGCAAACAAAGCAATCATCGTTTGTCTCAGAATTACAAAGAGATACCCACAGTCGCAGATCATGATAAAGAAGTATATAACTACCCTGGACGCCCAAAGTCAAGACCACATGGCACAAGCTCAACATCCCTCTTCTTCATCGCATAGTCTACAACTGCTTCATTCTACAAGATTGCAGTTTGTAATCAGAGAAACAGAGTCAATTGTAAAAATAAAATTGAAAAGGAAAATGAAATTTATAGCTGTTCACTACAAACCTCAGCCACCATAATGGAGCAGGTTGAATAAACTACATAACCCCCAGTTTTTGAATTGGCATCAACCATATCTATTGCAGCAAGTATAAGTTCCTACAGCAAACAACCAATTTTGAGTGCAAACTATCATTGCAAAGAAGTTTTCAATTTTCACTCAGATTCCCATAAATAAACTATTGTAAATGAGTGCATCTCCATTTCTTTGTCTAGACAGTGGCATCTAGTCAGACCAACAACCACAATGACTGACAGACTTTACTACCATTTCCCATTTTAGATCAAAACAACAGTCACTGCCAATATTTATGGATCCACAATCTTTATACCTTCTGCAAATAAGCACATTTTTCAATATCTTCTAAACTTTTAGAGGTTTTGACGGACTCGTCTTTCGAGATGACCTGCAATAAAAATTTGATATTTAGTTCTTCAATTGCAGCTGAGGATGCCCAGGAAAAATAAACATGCAAATATTGACAATAAACTCACTCCAGATCCGCTACATGGGGCATCCAACAAGACTCTATCAGCTGTGTGAATACCCAAAACCTTTGGAAGCTGAACCAATATCATCAAAGATGATAAGAAATAAGATATTAAAAAGTCATTGCTGCTGTTATCTACTGCGACAATATAAATAAACATCAGCTTATCTTGTTGCACTAGTTACCCAGAAAAATGAGAAACAGGTATACTGACCTCCTTTCCATCATAATTACAAACAATGGTATTTGTAACCCCCATTCGATGTAAATTTGCAGTGAGTGACTTTAACCTCTTAGCTTTAAACTCATTTGCAAAAATTATTCCTGGATATAGCATGATAACAAAAAGGGAGTCAAGCTCATAGTTTATGATTGTATATTATATGAAAAATAGAATGAAAATGCGAAGCAAACCATGAAGGTAGACCAAATGTATATGTCAGTGCAAAATATGATTAATAATTATTTCTGAAGTTGTTAATCTATACTATAAAATGATAAATCTGGGGGATCATACATAAAAATTATATAAAATTTTGAAAACGAAAAGCTTATTAAAAAATATATGATGCGTAGAAACACAGATTAACACAAATACAATATTATAATTAGTAATACCACAAATCTGGTTTTCAAAACACAGATTCGGAGAAGATAAAAACAAACAACGACTGTCTCTGGAAATTCAACAACAACCTGTTCTGTTCTTTTCTACCCTTTTTAAACTACCATTCCTCTCTCCCAATTACACACACAAACTGCACATAATAACCGTAAAATAACTATATCAAATACCATTTCTATCCCTCATAATATATTTTTTTCCAAACAACTTATCCTCATTTGCTGGACATGCATCATTACTTCCCCCGTTGGAACAGACCTTGTCCTCAAGGTCCATATATGGAAAACGAAATTGTAAATTCGAAACAGGTTCCCAAGATGCATCTTCCTTCTCAACTATTTCTGCTTCATTTAATGATTTAGTGTTTAAAGTGGTATCATCAGCTCTTTGACTATCGAGTAGCTTCAAGCCAGATTTACAACGATGTCCAGTCTCCCATTTATCTCCACAACGAAAACAGAGATTAGCCTCCCTTCTTCGGTTTCGTTCGATTTGAGTTGGATTCAGACGGGTAGATTCAGTAGTAGAAACCGAATAGGGCAGTGATGGCAATCTTGATTGAAACTGGCGAGAAGAGTCAGAGAATTCCGTTGAAATGGGTTTGGTAATTTGAACGGAAGAGATAGATTTATTGGACCAGGAAGTCGGATTATTGAGTTGATATTCTTGTCTCTTGTATTGAGCTTGGAACTTGGCCTCATATTTCAAAGCTAACATAAGAGCTTCATACACATTATTAGGTTGTAAAATACGTACATCATCTTGCAATTCGGGTGATAGCCCATTTAAAAAGGCTCCAAGTATAGCTTCCCTATCAATTCCTCTAATTCGAGTTACCAAATCTTGAAATTGATCTCCTTAGTCTGTCACGTTACCCATTTGTTTTAAAGCCATCAACTGTTCTTGGACAAACTTCCACTCTTTGGGACCAAAACGTTGGCCCAAAGCAAACTTCATTCCATCCCATTCAATCTCTGGTGATTCCTCCAATACCCAGTCATAAAAATCCCATGCTCGGCCAACCAAGAAATCTGCTACAGTCGAAATACGCTGATGTGGGTGCACCCTGTTCACCCGAAAAAAATGTTCAACTTTCTTTACCCAAGCAGACCAACCTTCTCCTTCAAAAACTGCGATTTCCACTCGAGGAGGACAGTAGCCATCCCACTGTCTCTGAGGACTTCAGTTCTCCATCGCGAGTGGAGAACGCCTACCCAAGCCACGCCGACTTCCCAGAGGTTCTCGGAAACTCCTCCAAATCGACGCTCTGCGGGACGTTCGAAAGGACGAGAATAGTTTTCCGTTAACGTCTGCCCTATCTCCGGCTGTGGCCGCTCTTTCTATTGGCCGTTGTCGTCAAACGAAGGTCCGACTGTTTTTCCCTTGTAATCCGGACAACCCGCACTCGTTTCTTCCTCTGGATGATTACAGAACATGTTGCGCAAGACCTTTAACTCATTCAACATTTCGGGTAATACTTTAATAGCTTCTTCTAACTTGGAATTCTAATTTCCCAATTGCACCATCTCTGTCTTCAAAACACCAATTTCTCGTTCAAAATCCTCCAGCCGATCACCACGGTTTGTGGGTTTCGTCATTGGCTCTGATACCAAATTGATCCGTAGAAATACAGATTAACACAAACACAATATTATAATTAGTAATACCACAAATCTGGTTTACAAAACACAGATTCGGAGAAGATAAAAACAAACAACGACTGTCTCTGGGAAATTCAACAACAACCTGTTCTGTTCTTTTCTACCCTTTTTAAACTACCATTCCTCTCTCCCAACTACACACACAAACTGCACAAATAACCGTAAAATAACTATATCAAATACCATTTCTATCCCTCCTAATATATTTTTTTCCAAACAACTTATCCTTATTTGCTGGACATGCATCAATATATAAGACCAAATAATCTAATTGGATAGCCTGATAGAATTCATCACACATACCACTATTTTTCATGAGTGCAGCGATATATGTTGTTTTGCCACCTGGTGCAGCCCTGCAGCATTCGTCATTATTCACAATTATTTAAAAGATTAATGTACAACTAAGATCTACTTAGTAAGGTAATTTATGATCATTGTTACATAATCAATATTTCACACATAAAATGAGCTTTTTTTCTCCCAAATGAAACTATCATACAGGAAATTAAAAGGCCCGAGCATGCTATGAGAAACATGAGTCAATTTGCTCAATTTGTCTTGAAAACTTTGAGGAAAAGAAAGAGAAAATGGTAAGAACTACTATTTTCACTCAGCCGCCCAAAAAACCTTCTTAAGAATTTTAGAACAATATGGTTCGCTAACTTTTAAACTTACGCCATATCAACTATCCGTTCCTTCTCTTTTGGAGCAAGGGCCATCACAGGCAGAAATGAGCTTGCACTTTGAAGCTGTGACAAAAAAATACAACTATTATCATCCATACGTAATCAAGTAAGTAACATACCCAATAGAACTAGCAGCTTTAACTAAGTACCATATAAAAACCAGCCATATATTCAGGACTGGCTCCAATTGTCACTTGTGAATCATAAACTACCAGCCCTACCTACAGCAACAAATTCCACTGGTAAAAAAAATCAAACAATAAGCTCAAACAAAGGAACCTGTTCGTTGATTAATCCTTACTTTGGACCACTTGCTCAAAGGCGCCAAGTTTACTCCTCTATTTATTAGCACATCTGCCAAGTCCCGCCTCCGGGTCTAAATGGCATAAAGTTAAAAACTTGATGAAGAATATCATGTGCCAAAGCATGAATACATATCAAGTCATATATGTGTCCAGTTACCTTTAGAGTGTTTGTTCTTAAACATATTGGTCTTGGCTTCTCAAAAGCTTCCACGATCTCCAAAAGCTCAGCAACAGGAAACATCTATAAAGAATGATTATTTGTTCAAAAAAGTTAATGGCCGACAAAAAATATAGCAGATGAGCCAAAAAAAAAGGAAGAGATTATCACCTCTACTAACAATCCTATTAGAAAATCATTGTAACCATAATATGAACACATATCCTTCATAATTTGCTCGATGTAGTCCTTCCTCATGACCCCATCTTGCCTCAAAGTCTTAAAATTTGTGAGGACTCGAGCAACTACAAATGGATGTAAAAGTTAATGTCTGGCATCTAAACGTCATGTAGAAAGTAAGTTAACAATGGGGGAGAAAATTATACTCTCTCTTATCCGCCTTTGAATATTTGCAAGATCAGGGGGCCTAAGTGCCTCTTCTTCAAGTTCCTGATACATGTGCCAAATAGAATATATCACCTCACTACTAAAGTCAACTGCAATAATTAATCAAAACCATGTTTCTAATAAAAACAGCCAAAAATATTTTAAAAGCAGACTTTAATAACCTGATGAGTTGGTAATCTAAATTCATTAGATTCCTGATAAATGTTGAGTGTCATTTCAGCCCCCGCTTCTTGTAGTTCTTTAGCCTTTTGGTCATCTATAGCTTTTGACGACTGCTCGATATCAAAACCATCTGAATCTGAACCAGAATAAGACTTTGAACCTGTAAATAAAACAGTAGTACCCAACAATTAGCCTAGTAGAGGGAATAAGCAAACTAAAACTAATCAGGAAAAACAACAGAGAGATACACTTACCTTCATCCTCACTTATTCCGAGAAAATCATCAGCTAAGGGATCTTCATCGGAAGAAAAATCCACTCCAGAATCTGAGTATTCTCCATTACCATTAACCTCTCCAGCTAGATCATGAGGAGGGTCCTCTACTTTGGGATCTTCTGAATTGAAAAGATCATGCTTTTGCTTCTTCTTTGTTGGTGGTTTCTTTATTTTTGCAATTTTTTTCCCATTGACTACAGTACCAGCCATTTGCGCCGCTGACATGAAGATTAAGTTATGTGAGTCCGATGTGAATTCAAACTTTAAAAGGCCAAGTGCATAAAGCACGGTAACGTCCTCCATCCTCCCAGTACAATATTGTTTACTTTGGGCCAGAGGTCGCACAGTTTTGTTCCTAGAATTAGCCCAAAACATGTTGTACTAGATAGAGAGAAAAACTCTACTTATAAACCAAGCACTTTCCAGTCTTCCAAGTGACGTAGGATTGTGCACTCCCACTGATATGGGCCGAACCAACACCTGGGTCATTCTTGGCCTTCACAATGGGCCTATCACAATCTCCCTTTCTTGGGCACTCGACGTCCTCGTCGGATACATTTCTAGTCGAGATTTGACTCTAATACCATTTGTAACGTCCTCAATCTTCTTAGTACAATATTGTATGCTTTGGGTCAAAATTCACACGATTTTGTTATTGAGGTTAACCTAAAACGTGTTATACTAGGTAGAAAGTATGACCCTACTTATAAACCATGTTGTAAAACGTTATTTTGTAGTAAATTCTCGTTATGTATTTTTTTTTCTTAAAAATTCCAAACATTAAAACTTGTCGCTTAAAATCATTTGAAATAAAGTATTCCTTTTTAAAGCCAAATTAGTAAATCGTGTATTTATAAAATCCTTGTAGCTAAAGACTTTAAAATTTAAAATATATTTCTTGCCAAAACTCAATTAATAATAGTCCTTTATAAATTTCGTATAAAATATTCATTCTATAAAACAGTAAAATAAACTGTTGAATTACCCAACAACCACCAAGTTTTCATCATGAGCAAGTTCCCTCAACGTGACCTTGCATTTGCCATTTCTTTCGTAATATCCATACTTATAATGCAAGGTTCATCTATAAGTCTAAGTAATGCATGTGACCATGAACATGACGTGACGTGACACTCATCTTATTTTTTCTTTCTTTCTGTTTTATTTACTTTCATTTTCTTTCGCTTGTCGGATTATGAATAGGCTCAGCAATGTGAGGCCATACACGACGTTTCTCCACCCTTTTGGGAAGAGTCTCAGACCCTTATGGAGATGGACTCCACCCTTTTTTGTAAAGAAGATTTAGAGTGTTTCTTCTTAAACATAATGGTCTTGGCTTCTCAAAAGCTTCCACGATCTCCAAAAGCTCAGCAACAGAAAACATCTATAAAGAATGATTATTTGTTCAAAAAAGTTAATGGGTGACAAAAAAATATAGCAAATTATTTCTCCCAACCTTTAGACTCCCCTCTTTTTGGGAGTCCTCCAACAGTTGCGTGCAATTCAATACACTGCGACCCAAGCCCAATTATCTAAATTGTCCAATTACCTTATAAAAAAATCTCTACCTCAAAATAAATATATAACAACTCAATCCCAATTATCTAAATTGTCCAAATTTTTTGAACTCACACTTTAAATAAATATTTGAGTACCTGAAAATAAAATTATAAAATTTGGTGAGTTAATTTTATTTAAATTCTTAATATTGCTAAAAATAAAATTAAATTGGGTTAGAGAAATGCCCAAAACAAATATAATCTAATCTGGCCTAGATAGGCCCAAAGGAGGCCCAGTTAGGTCAAGAACCATGGTCTCTACTGATCTGGTCTGGTCTGTATTTTGCAGATCCAGACCAAAGCCCAAATCAAAATAGCCCAAAGTCCATTTGTTTGATCTGCAAACTGCAGACCAAGCCGAGTCCAAGCTCCACTGGCACGCAGTCCCCCTCAGGCCCCCCAATCGCGTTCAAGCGTTTGGTCGGGGCTCGCGAACGAAGACGGCAACGTTTAGTTGCCATCTTCATCGCAACGCTCCAACGTTTCCTCTGGCCCAGAGTCTCGGTCTCGGCCAGTCGCCCAATTTGGCCGACAACAGAAGAGGTGGAGTGTCGCGGCTTATTACGATGAGTCGCGCATCGACGTCTTAAAGCCGACGCAACCCGTGCGATTAAGTCGTCAGGTTTCGTCCAAAATTTCCAGCCAACCTCAACCAAAATTCCAAACAGAGACATAACAAAGGCAAAAGTTCGAGTTTTTCACCTCTGTTGAGGAGTTCCGAAAACCAGAAGTTCCAATATGCTCCGCGAAGTTCGGTGTCCAGCTTCTCCGATCCCGCACCGAAGGTAACCCAAGTTTCCTTTCAAAATTTTCACATGAATAAATTTAGAATCTTCAAAATCTGTCAATTGATTCTACAGAGTCAAGGAATTGACTCACCGATGCCAATTCTTTCAACACAAGGAAACTAATTTCTTCACAATTCGGGGGAGTTGAGGGGCGAAGAATCCATGGAGTCCTGAGACTCAGAGTTCAGTTTGCCTGTAAGTTTCGACTGGATGAGAATCAGGAACCCTAACGACTAGTCAACCAGGTGGGCTCGCCCTAAATTGAACGAGATACGGGCCGGGCCTTTTCAATGATTCTCCGTTTATGTCGGAAATAGTCCAAAATTGTCACATTAATTAATCGAAATTTTTAAATAAATTAAAATAATTAACCAATTTTATGTAATTTCTACACTTGTTTAAACCAAACACCAGACACTGAACTATGCTCTGTTTAAACCAAACGCCGGCGTCTTCGATAATGCGACTGGGAAGCACTACACGAGCATGTTCGATGCGCAGCTCGACGCTGTTTATTCGGCGATGAAGAAGGTCGGTTATTGACGACGTGGACATAGTGATAGGGGAAACCGAAATGGCCATCGGCGGTTGACCCGAACCAACCCGGCGTGAGCTTGGAGAACACAATCTCGTATAATCAGAACGCTGTAAAACACGTGAACTCTGATGAAGGAACGCCATTGATGCCGAACCAAACCTTCGAAACGTATATCTTTTCTCTCTTTAATGAGAATCTAAAGTCGTCTACTTCAGAGCGTAATTATGGGTTATTCGGTTATTCAAGTCGGATCTTTCCCCGGTTTACGACGTCGGCATCTTGCGGAACGAGCAGGTAACCAGTTCCCGATCTTTTCTTCGTTGTCTGAGTAAATCTATATTAACTAAAATATCATTATTTAAGGATTGATTATTAGAGCAGATAAACTACTGTTCATCGTTTAAAATTTTCATTGTTTTAGACTTGTATTCATGGATGTCAAGCTGGCTGTCACATTCCTATTTTCTATTTTTGAGGGGCTTAAGATGGATCTTGGGTAACCCGATGTAAGAGGAAAAAAACGAGTCAGCCTACGAGATATGTTAACGGCACCAATTGCCCATAACGTTAGAGCGAGCGATAAGCGAGCAAGATTAATAAAAAAGAGCGACATTGAGCATAGTGAAAATTGAATGAGTTTGTATGTAAATAATTTATTCATTGATTAGCAGCAAATTACAACGTTGGATAAGATTTTACGTGCAGTCATGCTTCTCCCCCTAAAGAGCAATCTGGATTATCTGTACCATAGCAAGAGAATACATGTTATGGTGCCGAAAAGTCATTCTTTCCTAAAATGGAAAAGAAATAATTTCCTAGAATGGAAAAGAAATACAATAGCAATGAAAATACAAGTGAATGGCTAATATCTAGCATGGGCGGCCATGGACAACACGTCCTAGACAAGCCCAAACTCTAACATTCTCCTCCATTTGAGCTATTGACATCCTCGTCAACTCTACGTCTGTTGGAAATCTTCAATCTTCTGTATGGCATTCTCCAAGTCTTCTTCTTTCTTCCACGTAACTTCATCATCTCCAAGTCTCTCCCATCTAACAAGGTACTTCTTGCGTAGGCGGCGGCCTGTCTTGACGCTTCGATCTGCTACTTTCTTTTTCTTCTAGTTGTTGATGGCAATGTCTGGTCTAGTGACATTGTTCCTCGTCTGATTTTCATCGCCTGGATGGTACGACTTTAGGTTGCTAATATGGATTACCAAGTAGATTTTAAGCCACACAAGTAGATTAACTCTGTAAGATGCTCGCTCGATCTTTTCAATGACTTGAACTGGATGTTCGTATTTTTGAACAAGTCATTTATCTCTCTTATCTCTGAATCGGAGTTGTTCATGTAATAACTTCACCAACACAAGGTCCCTGGCTTTGAATTCCAACGGACGCCGCTTCAAGTCTGCCTACTTCAATATGAGTTTGGAGGCTCGTTCAAGGTAGGCACAATCTATCTCGGTATTTTGCTTCCATTCTTTTGAGAAGTTATTGGTTTTTTGGCATTTTCCCGAGTAGGGATGATCAAGGGTAGTTTGGTCTAACCATTAGTTTGCGGGTGATAACTAGAAGAGATATGCAGACTAGATCCCAACAACTTGAATAGTTCTACCCAAAAGTCTTCTGTGAATCTTGTGTCTCGATCACTGATGATACTTTGAGGTATTCCCCATAACTTAACCACATTCTTGAAGAAAAGTTGTGTCGTTGTCTCTGCGGAACAATATTTTTGGGCTGCTACGAAAGTAGCATACTTAGAAAAATGATCAATTATCACCAAGATTACTTGAAAGTTGTTCGATGATAGCAGATTTGTTATGAAGTCAAGAGATATACTTTCTCAGTGCTTTGTTGGCACCGGTAGTGGCTCTAGCAGACTGGCTACTTTGTCCATTTCAATATTATCTTGTTGACACACCAAACAGGTCTTGGTGTATTGCATAACATCTTCCTTCATCTTCGGCCAGAAATATCTCCTCTTCAAAATGGCATAAGTTCTTTGTCATCCTACATGACTTGCCCATAGCCCATAGGGTGTTCTGGCATTCTCTCAATAGGGTTCGTCGTAGATCATTACTCCCGAGTACATAAAGGCGGCTTTCCTTGGTCAACAACAGATCTTCCTCGACCCAAAATTGTCGGTTTTTTTTTTCTTTACTAACTGCATAACGGCCCAAGCAGCAGGGTCGTCTTGTAAACAATCTCGAATGCGATCTCTCTTAGACCCGGTAACTCTATTTGCTTGAAGTTGAGATAAATAGCAAAGACTAACACACTCTGCTTTTCAATGAAGGGCGTTAGCTACCCGGTTTGATTGACCTGACTTGTGCTTAAAATGGAAATCGAATTCTGAGATAAGTTCGTGCCAACACGCCTACACACTCTGCTTTTCAACTGAGGGCATCAACTACCCAGTTTGATTGAGCTGACTTGTGCTCAAAATGGAAATCGAATTCTAAGATAAGTTCGTGTCAACGTGCCTGTTTGGAAATTAACTTTGACTGCTCAAAGAAATGACATATTGTGTTGTTGTCAGTCGTTACTATAAATTTTAATCCAAGCAGGTATTGTCTTCATACGCGAAGGCAGTGTACTACTACTAGCGTTTTGAGCTAACCCCAATAACAAAACCGTGTAGATTTCAACCCAAAGCAGACAATATTGTACTGGGAGCACCAGAGGATGTTACAAGACAAGACCAACTTTTTTACGTTATGACCGATTATAATGCAAAAAATTTACCCGTAAAATTTTTGGTAAACGCCGTGCCTTGTAGCAAAAGACTACTAGTTTTTCTTTTACAAACCCAAACATATTTTAATCTAATTTCAGCTATTTTAGCTCCATTAATGCTTACATTAGTTCCATCTTCAAGAGGGAGAGGGGGATGGAATAGAGTGATTTTAACTTTAAACGGAAGTGAGAGAGACATAGAGAAGACAAATACTATTCATTCCAAGATTCAAACTTTACAGCATACCATACATACATAGAGCAAGTATCAATGGGGAGGAACCAGAATCAATTTATGGAGTCTTATTCACAACAACACTTGTTCATTACAGTCGAACAACTTCATATATGTATATTTTTGTAAAACAGGACGAAATCTAAAGAAACTTTCTTATTTGCATCCATCTTGACTCCTTTTGATTGGCCTTTCCAGATTTGATCTGCTCATTTGCAGCTGCACGGGTCGCAGGTGCAGTTCGATCCGCACTTGCAACCACTTTCTCCTTGGAAGCTCATCTCAGATTCCTCATGAAACCTTCAAAAACAAGACCCCAAAAATAATTAATCTCCCATTGTTTCGAGTCAATTTCTATGAGAAAGCTTTTCAACGTACATCTTTTCTGGTGCGATTCCAAGAACGATGCTCTGGGTGGTGCTCTCCTCCAAGTAGCTAAATTCAGAGTAGCTGTTCATTGTTCAAGGACAATAATCGTGAAAAATAAGAACGCCAAAATTCTCTCAACAAAAAAAAAAATTGCAAAAGAGGACAAAAAACTGCATAAATGCACTAAATCTATAGACGTATATCGCTATAATCAAAGAAGAAACCAAAATTAGATCAAATCGATTGCAACTTCAGATCTTCTTCTTCTGAAACTCGATCGCAGGTTTCCTTTAATTCCGACGAGGATAGTCGGATTTTCAACAAACAGAGTGAAGGCGTCACAGATTAGAAGGAAAAGGAGGAGAAAAACATGAATCCAAACACGCCAGAGCCAAAAATCAGCCATAAATTTTCTTGTGATACATGTTTTTCACTTCTGAAAATAAGTTCTTAACTACAATTACTTTATGTACAGATCTGTTGTGAAAAAACAACCTATCTCCTGCTGAAAAAAAATATTCCAAAAGAGGACAAAAAACTGCACAAATGCATTAAATCAGTAAACGTTTATCGCTATAATCAAAGAAGAAACCAAAATTAGATCAAATCGATTGCAACGTCAGATCTTCTTCTGAAACTCGATCGCAGGTTTCCTTTAATTCCGACGAGGATAGTCGGATTTTCAACAAACAGAGTGAAGGCGTCACAGATCAGAAGAAAAAGGAGAAGGGGAAAACATAAATCCAAACACGGCAGAGCCAAAAATCAGCCATAAACAGCGAACAAACAACAGCAAGAACAAATCTCGCGCAATTCAAGAAACAACAATCACGGAAACGGAAATTAACAAAAATACCTATTGCGGCGTTTGCCACACTTGCAGCCGGAGCCACAACTGCAGCTGCTTCCGCAGTTACAACCTCCTCCACAGCCAGACATATTCTTCAAGGGAAGGCGAGAAAAGTGAAAGAATTTCAAAGAAATCAAAGAAATCAAACCGACTTCCTTCTGTTGCGAGTTCTGCAGATTGCTTCGTTGCCATTTTTATAGTGGAAATCAGCATTACTTGAGATCAAATCCACCGAACACGTGGACGAATCCTAGAAGGCGAGATTTTCTTCCTTTTTTTTAATGGGTAGGGTAGATAAGAGATAAGCTTATTTTAATTTTGATACTCATCTTTTTTAACTTTTATTTTTGTCAACTTTGCCCTCAAATTTTGAGCCATTAACATCGAATATAATAACGGTATAAATTATCATTTTTACTGTAAAAAATATTGATCTTACGGTAAATATTTGTCTTCTGCTAAAAAAAAAAACAAATTTTTCGAATAAAATTTTCTTTCGATAAATATTTTTCACATCCGAAAATAAGTTCTTAACTACAATTACTTCATGTACGGATCTGTTGTGAAAAAACAACCTATCTGCTGCAGAAAAAAGAATTTACTTCAATACTGTATAGTCTGTGGCACTATTTCGTCATCGAAGTGTGAATATTTAATTTTAAAATGACATATGGTTGCAAAAGCATTGAAGCATTCAGCGTTTTGGAATCTAATCTTGTCCTTTTGGTCTAGTAATATCCGTCATTAATCTGTAATTAATTAAAACGTCGCCGTTTTGGGTCCCTCTACAAACAAGAAAGTCTCCAAATTGACAAATAATTTTATAATATCAACCATTTGGTGGACCATTGATTGTTTGCGACTTTAATAATCATGATCGACACTCAATTACGCTCTTCCATGAGTCATTCTCGGAGAAAAGGGAGAAAAGGGCGAAGAGCAAATATGTCTTTAAAGTCTTTTTTTTTTTTAAGTAAATAAGTCTCTCGACTAACCGCGTTAGCACGAAAGTCTTTATCGTTAAAGTTTTCGATTACTTGTGGGCAAGTGTAATTGAGGGTAAGTTACTCGAAAGAAATTACAATTTTCGTAAGATTATTTAAAAAATCGTGAGGCTCGTTAATTTTTCATTAAACGAGAAAAATCCGAGGTTTTTGATAACTCGTACAGTTGTTGACAACACTGATTATTTCACTCTCCTCTCTCGTTTGATGAGTTCGTTTGATACGCTTGTGGAAGGTAAGAACTAACGGGTAGATATGTTTAAAGAATGTAGAGGACGTTGGTTGTAAATATATTGAAGAGCTGGAGCACTTTTAAAGACGGCGTCAATTAGTGTGGACAACGGATGTCCCTTGGGGACGGATGGACATCCCTTATATTGAAGTCTAGATGACCGTTAAATTATTGTGGACATCAGACGTCCCTTGTGGGCGGACGAACGTCTCTTAGGCAGCCGTTAAGACGGTAATAATGGAACGAACGTCTCGTTGTAAAGTGGGGGACATTCCTGTAACGGAGAAACCTGACGGACGCTTGGGAATTGAGTAAGACAGACGTCCTTCTAGAAGAACAGACGTCTCTTATGGCGTGCAGACTTATGCAGAATTCAAACAAGGACTAATGCGATAAAATAATCTAAAGAAACGGTGGACGTCCCTTTGAGGAAACGGATGCCCCTCGAATGGACAGACAGAAAAGCTGGGAGACCCCAACCCGTTGCTTCAGCAAAAACAAGAACTTTGGTATATGAAACATCAACCCGTTGTTTAATGCGAAACAAGAACCTTGGTATAAGAGGACAGCACAAACGGAGACGAAAATCTGTTTGAGAAGTCGATGATGAATGTCACGGAGAATTCCTATAAGTTTGAATAGTTCTGCAAGAACTAAAGAGAAATAAACACTCAATTCTTTCACTGAAAGCCTTTTAATAGGCTGAAAATACAAAAAGAAAGCAACCTGTCTATCATTCTTCTCTCCTGAAATTTGGATGAAATTACTTTCAGGGAGGGAAAATATGTTATAAATTTCTTGAAGAGTTGACGGTGAAAGAGAGGAAGAGAGAGGGAGGGCATATGGATGCAACCTGTAAAGGAGCAAGCTTGGCCTTCTTTGACGAGGTACAGGAGAGAGTACACGAAAGAGAACAAAGCCATGGAGACTTTGCGGATTCCTTCAAAACATTCATGTGCCGAAGAGGTTTCACTCGGCAAAACCACATTTGTTTATCTTTCAGGTCCCTTTGGACAATCTGTTGTTCAGAAGCTCATAACCCCCCCATCTAACATGAAGAAGCTCCTTTGCAAATACTTGCAAATTTCACCTCAAAATCTCAAAAAAAAACCTTCCTCTTCTTCTACTTCAGTTAGATCTTATTACATCTGGTCCTAATCAGAATCATCAAATCGAATTGCATACTACACACCACAAAGATCTCATCCAACCTCTTAGATAATATTGAATGTGATAATATTCAATAGGAAACAAGTTAAAACTGATTCAGATAAGACTGTACCAGGAAAATAAGAAACAGGGGACACTGTTATTACAGAGCGAAAGGGAAGATGAAGAAGGAATGAATGAAACCCTAAACATTTTAAGTTTTGAAGAGTTTAATAGCTGTAGAAGTTCTGGTAAAATGGATTATTCTATGCGCAGACAGGAAGCTTGCGATGAGAAACTTATTCAACTCAAAGAAAGGAAGCTCGTTTGTGCAAACATGGTCGAGAACAATGAATAAGAAATAGAAAGACAATGCCTTCACGAACCAGAACAAAATATCAAATTCATGGCAGTCTGAAACAAAAAACTTTACAAGACAACGAATTTAGGGTCTAATAAACATACCTGTCATATTATTTCTTACAAGTCGGCGCAGCCAAATAGGCTGAAACTAGGAGGGAGAGAGCGAGAGAGAGAGAGAGAGGGAGCTGCGTTTTTGTTTTAGGCCTCAGGGGATAGAAAGAGTTGGTCGGCCGGTTGTAGGGTTGAGCACTGAGCAGGGAGGTCATTTTGGACATTTGAAAGCAAAAAAAGCTCGCCTCTAAAAAGTGTTAGTTTTGAAAAAAATAAAAAATAAATAATTACCAATATATTCAACATTTAAATTTTTATTTTTGTTATATAATGTATATAAATTTAAAGTATTATTAATAGACACTATAAAATATATTAAATGACAGATATCAATTCTTTTTTGAACATTAATGCTTCTATTCTTATAAAATTAAATATTTGCACTTTACCTAAAATTGTGCGATTATTGAAAATAAAAAAATATTCGTTTTGAGATAAATTTTTTTCCACAAAAGTTTGGTCGTTTTCCTCAATGAATCCGTACATAAAAATAGTTATAGCCAATTACTTACTTTTCACAGCAAAATACAATATCCAGAGCAAAACGGGTATTTTAATATGATGTGAAATGAGACAATTTTATTATTGATCAAGGCTCAAAGATTATCATGGGTAAATGCAAGGTCAAACATAAGTGGAAATCCAAGAGAATAATTAAAGGACTTTCCAAAACTGTCCTCCTTTTGACTTCCAAAAACTATTTGATTATTTTGGCAATCCAAACGATATCATTTCAGAATGTGTTCTTCATGAATATTGTAACCAATGTTTTAAGCTTTCTAACGCATGTTAGATTGTTCAATTCGGAATCCATTAGCTATGGTAAAAGCCCAACGAACAGAGAGTAAAAGTTTAAGGGAAGCCCGAGTTTCCAACTTGTAGATCAAGAAACTCAAGATGTGAAAGTCATTCAAGTGGACGGCTTCAACAAGGCCCAATAACAAGAGCAAATGCCCAAGCCCATGAAGATCAAGTGAAGCTCATCCACTTAATACAATGGAAAGAAGCCCAAGAAGACATGCTTGAAAAACAAGAACGTCAATCAAAAGTTATCAAGCCGAAGATCAAGGAAACTTTTTAAATCGGCCGATAATCGCAACCAAAAAGATCCACTTATCTAGGAGATCTAGATCCATTTATCTAGGTTATCTTTTATTTATTTATTTTAATTTATGTTCGTAAAAGGCTATATAAAGCCACATAATTTTATGTTTTAGATAGTTGAAAATTGAATACAAATTAAAGCTTTGTTTTGATTCGGAAATTGGAGTAGTCATTTTTCTTTCTTTGGTGAGTTATATCCAAAGGCCTTTGGTGAGTCATATTCAAATATCCTCTCGTGGGAGTTATATCACGAGAGAACTTTACATCCGCATCCTTATCCAAGGAGATGAGAAGTGATGCATTCATCCACATTTCGTGCGCGCATCCTAATAAAAATAGAAATTCAACAAAACAGTTAAAAGACTCTGTTAATATTAACAATTATAAAAAATAAAATAAAAAGAAGTAAATATTTTTATAAGTTATTTATATATTTTTTATAAACAATGATAAAAAAGAGTGAAGCATTTGTAATATTAAGCAAATTTACAATTCAAAGATATCATTTAATTATCTATTATTGTATTTAAATTTAAGAAATAATAATTATTTATTATTGTACATATGATAAGTCTATGTTTTTTAATTTTATCGAGCAATAAATGTATTAATGGGTGTCGCTACACTTGTGTTGTTGTCCACTCGTTCAACTGGCAAAATTTTCAACTTGCAAAAGAAATTAATTTCTTTTTTAAAAATTAATAATTTTAGCCATCAAGCAAATATAATATTGGAATAATCTCTTAAAATATATACACTACTTTACTTTTATTTTAGAAGAAATATCATGGCTATTTTTTCAAGGGTAATGATTAATATTTACGTATGAAATTTTTATAAGACGACAGGTTCTTGAAATAGAACTTACTTTTTGTAGCAGAAAATATGTTTGCCCTGCGGTGCCGCTGCAAAAATTATCGTTTCTGTAGCAGAAAAAAAGTGTTGACGTTTAATTTCGAAAAGTCACGTTGTCACAGAAGTGTTGGTGTTTATGAAAGCGTTGGTATCCGTTATTTAACAAATCCTCTAACAGTGAGGATGTCTGTCATTAATGCTTCAAATTTTGAGGTGTTCGATACGAAAAAATAAAATTTTAAGATGTCAGTTTTGAGGCATTAGATAAGAAAAATAAAAGTTTAAGTTTGTAATTAAAAATATCTAATACGTCAAGATTAATATCGATAAATAGGTGTTTATTCAAGGAGACATCTCTCACCTTATCGTCTTCTCTGACGAAGCGGAGTCATTTGTAATATGGTTACAAAAGCCTCTTTCAAGTTTCTGCGATTTTCTTAAGCTTACCAACATTTTCTTAAGTAATATTTTCACAATAAAAATCACTCTTTTCGAAGTAGAGACCTTCACACATCTTGATAGAAAAACAATTAAGGGCGTTTAAGTGGTTACAGCGGCTCACACAACAACGAACTGATGTGGAGTCTCCGCAATATCCAAGACGTGACTTAATGAATATCTCGACGAGTAACACGTATGGAACCAGAAAACGAAAGAACATCGGTTGGACTCGGGTTTAGAGTGTCCATCACGAGCTATCCACGCCTGAGTAATACTCTAAACTGAAATCGCA
The DNA here is from genome assembly GCA_022433065.1 of Begonia loranthoides. Classification (NCBI taxonomy): domain Eukaryota; kingdom Viridiplantae; phylum Streptophyta; class Magnoliopsida; order Cucurbitales; family Begoniaceae; genus Begonia; species Begonia loranthoides. The sequence goes on from CM039470.1 coordinate 37,749,469, forward strand.
ACCAGACTACACTTTTTGTACGAATTTGCTATGGAAAAATAATTTATTTACCAGAGAAAAAAATTTAAATTTTAACAAAGGAATATGATAATTATATTTTTATCATTTATTTTTTATAATTTAATATTTTATTTGGTTAATTTCTTTAATATTTATCTTTTATTTTAATAAAGAAATTGGCCTCTGTCGTCATCAGTTGAAAGAGTTGCAGAACGACAACAACGGGAGTGTGTGGGCCAACAAGGAACAATCAAATCAGGACCGTCGATTGGTTCTCCAATCATCACTCGCGCACACAGACATCAGCCGCACTAGATCTCACTCCACTTCCACTCCCACTCTCTTCCATATCTCAGCTACTAATCCAACCGCCCTCTGCCTCCGCTGCAAAAATCACCAGGAAAATGGCCTTCACTGATTTATCTCCCCATTTTGCCCCTATTACTCTCCTCTATTTTCTTCTCCTCTCCTCTCCCAACCCTATTCCTGCCTTCAATGTAACTTCGCTTCTCTCCTCATCCTCCGATCTCTCCCAATTCTGTTCTCTTATCACCACCTCCATTGCCGCCGATCTGAGCTCCCGCTCGTCTCTAACCCTTCTCGCCGTTCCCAATCCTTATCTCTCCGCCTTCTCCGATCTCACCAACCGCCTCTCTCCCACATCTCTCGCCGACGTCCTCCGCTACCATGTCCTCCTCGAATACTTTTCCTGGTCCGACCTCCGTCAGATCTCGCCCTCTGGCAAGCTCGTCACCACTCTTTATCAGACTACTGGCCGAGCCACTTCCGACTTCGGTTCCGTCAACATCACTCGCGATCCTCTCACCGGCGTAGTCTCGATTCGTTCTCCCAGTGCTTATTCTTCGGCAAACGCTACTGTTCTTCATCTCGTGAAGAACCTTCCGTACAATGTTAGCATCTTTGCAGTTAATTCCCTCCTCGTTCCGTACGGATTCGATCTTATGGCGTCTGAGACGCGGCCTCCGTTGGGGCTGAACATCACCAAGGCCTTAATCGACGGCAAGAACTTCAACGTCGCCGCCTCAATGCTAACGGCTTCCGGCGTTGTCGAGGAGTTTGAAGCGGACGAAGGTGGAGCCGGAATCACGCTCTTCGTTCCGACTGACGAAGCGTTCTCTATTCTTCCTGAGACAGTGAAATTACAGTCTCTTCCGGCGGAACAGAAAGCCGTTGTGTTGAAATTTCATGTACTGCACTCGTACTATCCATTGGGATCGCTCGAGTCGATTGTGAACCCCGTGCAGCCGACGCTGGCGACGGAGGACATGGGAGCCGGTAGGTATACGCTCAACATTTCGAAAGTAAATGGATCTGTGGGGATAAATACCGGAATCGTCCAAGCGACGGTCACTCAGACGGTGTTTGATCAGAACCCAGTCTCCATTTTCGGGGTGTCGGAGGTATTATTGCCTAGAGAAATATTTGGGGATAATCCGACAGTGACGACGAAGCCAAGCAAAGACACAAGTGGTGCTCCTCCGCCTGATTCCGCTTTCTCCCCGGAAAGATCAATGGAATCAAATGATCCGCCACTGAGCCTCTCATCTCCGGCCGGCGTTTGGGAAGAAATTGGATCCGGAGCTGCCGTCAATGGCCTGAGAAATTTCTTCCTGGGTGTTTGTTGCATACACATAGGAATGTACATAATGGTATGAGATTTTTACGATTTTTTCCCCCCCATAAATTTTTGTTCTTTGGTTCAATTACACAACGAATCGACTGATCTTTCAATCCGTAGAACCAATCATTCCCACATTATCACTCCAGACGGAAGAAATTCTTAAGTTATTTACATTCAATAGGCTAAAAGCTGAGATCTTCTTGATGGTTGACTAGATTAAATTTTCTGCAGACCCGGTGAGATACAGTTAATTCAACTAAATTTTTCATATTCAATGCATGGAAAAAGTAAATGGGATTGTGGGATTGTAGCCTCTAGGTGTTGACTCTCTGCCTCATTTAATTTTCCTTGGCAATTCATTTGATAATAGCTGGATATCTTGAAGAGCGACTGTTGTAAGCATTCATTTTTGCCGTCCACACAAATTAAACTCAACTGTTGATGTTCCTGCTCGAGCCGTAAGATGTTGATCCGATTGGTTAGTGGGTGGGTGAGGATCTAAAAGTTGAACCAGTTTATTGGGCCAAAAAACCATCAGAACCATAAGATGCAGCCTGAGCTGGACTTTCCCGACGGACTGTCTCACGACTGATGGGTCGTTCGGGTACGACGGGCTGGGATTCAAAGATTGTGTGTCAGACTTGCCATAGTTTTTGGACTGGTAATAGTATTGATTGAATTCCACGTGGATATTTGTACCAAAGCAATAGTCTTTCTTGATGAATAACTCAATCTATGGGGGAGAAGAAATGTGAGATTTTTAAGCTCAGTCAACAGATATTGCTGAGAGTGTCAGTGACGACGAGTGTCCTCAAAATTCATTCATGGAGGGAGGAGAGTCATAATAGTTTAAATAATGTCATCCCCCACCAAGCGTTGCCTTCTCCTTTCTTTCAACGCTTTCGAGAATCCAAGTCCAACCTCTCCCCTACACGTGTTTTTGACAAAGTGTATGAAAATTCACCCTTGGATCTTCACAAAAACTTAAAAGACTTAGTATGATTTTAAGCATAAACTTAAATAATTGGGTTAAGCCAGGTTCGTACGACAATGGCGCAATTGTCTTACCTAGAAGACGAAGAATTGGATTGGGGTGGGGTGAGGTCTACCTGTGACCATTTCCATGGCTCCCAAAAAGTCAAAATTTGAAATTTCGTCGTTTCTTATAATGCTTTCTTATCTGTTTCTCCCTCCTATATCCTTCGTCCCTCCCACAATCCTCGGCCTGCAAAACCCCCCCGACTGTTTCTGATACAGAAGAATCGGTAGCGTTGACTTTCTCTCCTTCGCTCAGCCATGTCTATTTCGAGCAACTCCAGTGACACCGTCGCACCTTCTTTCCACGAGTTCAAGAAACAGGCCTCTTTCTTCCTCAGGGCGAAGATCAAGACGGCTAGGTTAGCCCTCACCGATGTTACACCAGCAGAATTGTAAGCTCTCTCTCTCTCTCTCTCTCTCTCTCTCTCAGTTGGTTTTGGGTCGTTACCATTGACGTGATTTTTTGTCTTCTGATGATTTTCCGGATCTTCTGTTTTCATCTTGTCAATCTGAAGACTAACTGAAGAGGCCATTAATGGAAACCCGGAGACCAGAGCTCTAGGTGCAATATCGAGAGCTGCTTTTGAAGTTGACGATTATATGAGAATAGTTGCGATCCTTCACCAGAGGTTTTCCTTCCATTAATTAATTCCTTTCTTCTTTGCTCTGAATTTTCTCTCCCAAATATTGAAATTATGATTAATTGCGCATCAGATTCGTCAAATTTGAAAATAAGTATTGGAGGGTCTCTTACAATTCTCTGATAGTTCTTGAGCACCTGTTGACCCACGGACCAGAGAGCGTAGCAAATGAATTTCAATCTGACAAAGATGTTATCAGGGAAATGGGAAGCTTCCGACACATTGACGAAAAAGGGTAATTTTTTTCGACGCCCTTTTTTCTTAATTTCAGCATTAATCGTTGAAGCATCGGAGAAGATGAAGTTGTTAAATTGAGATTGAACCATTGTCGATCCATGGGAGCTTTGTTGTTTTGTATTATCTACTCTGCGATTTGAGTTTGATTTACTGCTAAATATAGAAGTTTATGTATCTGATCTGAGCAGATTCAATTGGGGGTTGGCAGTGAGAAAGAAATCAGAGAGAATACTGAGCTTACTAGAGAGAGAATCTCTTCTCAGAGAAGAGAGAGACAAGGCTCGAAAGCTGTCAAGGGGAATCCAAGGATTTGGAAGCTTCAGTGACAGAGCCTCCTCTCGGCAAGGAATTCTGCAAGAGTCGCCATCAACCGAAGCTTATGGAAGGAGCCATTCGCTCTTCAATACACAGGAAAATGAGGAAGAACAGGAAAATGCAGGGAAATTGAAGCCCGGCCAACAAAATTTGATAGCCTACGAAGAAGACGAAACCCGTAAAGACTTGAAAGAAAACATAGTTCCTGCTGAAGAGGAAAGCCATCAATGGACTGGAATAGAAGAATCTTCCCAACTTTTGGGAGATAAAAGGGATGATTACAGAAAGGACATTGTTGCAGAAGAAGATCATCCTTTTACTAAATCAGAAAACCAATCAACTGTTTCTCTTATTTTCTGAGCGATCGAATCACACTTGCTCGTAAAAATATGAGTTGTTTTCGTCTCCCTCCTTTAAGACTCCATTGAAGAAAGATGGATCTGTTCGTCGTCTCTCCTTCGTTCGATCAAGCATGGCGGCTCTCTCTCCACAAATCGATTTGGGCTCCCGTTGGAATACTGGTTTTGGGTCGGTCTGAAGTAGTTCATTGGAGAATATTTGGGCTCAATATATACTGTATGAACTCCTAATAAATGAGCTCTCCTTGGGCCTTCATTTTATAGTACACTCCATGAACGTTAATTTCACCTGTTCTATTGGTGTCAATCTTAATGAATATGGAGTGAGTTTCTTTAACTGGGTTTTGAGAAGATTCATAGTTTTCGAAGTCAAACTTGAAGAAGACATGATTGTAGTTCATCCTCAACGTCGGGCTCAACCTTCCATCCGATCTAGACCAAAATTTGAAAGGAGAATCGACATGCGTGCTTTACTCAACGGGCCAACCCAAGGTCGGTCCTAAGGTTGGTCCTTAAGCCCCCCATCGTATAGAACTATCACTAACATGATTGTAGTTGTTGGGGCCACAACTCGAGACGTTTGAATCGCAGCCTACACATATTGCGTTGCAAAGTTCTGTCTGTCAAAATGTTTATTTATGGTCGCAAGTCCAATATCTCGAGTCAAAACTTGAACCATCATGTTATGCTAGCTCTAACTCGAACTTGGACAAAAGTCCAAGGCAAGGCTCGTGGAAGTTGGCATGGATCAGACATGACCTGATTTTTGCCGACCCAACCTAATCCACTATTGGTCGAATGATGATCCCCAATTCAACCCGGCTAATTATTTCAACTCGGAAAATTTTGATTGCCTTGAATCAATTGCTAAACTTTCTAGTGAGATAAAGTGATCATCTTTGCTAAATTTAAGGTAAGGTGATCATCTTTCTTTGCTAAATCTAAGGTAAGTTTGGAAAGTAAATATGAGAGAGAGAGAGAGAGAGATGAAATGATGATCTATGAAGCATGAGCATATGGTGCAATTATTATGAGGCATGAGACACACTCTCTGTGTTCTTCTATTTCCTAATTCCTTTTATTTAAACCCAAACTCCCACACTAAAAAACATAATTATCACTGTCTGCTCCTCCACCACCAACCCCAATCCCTCACTAATTGCAATTAGATTATATTAATCTAATCTAATTACAATTAAATAATAAATAGGGGGGACATTAATCTGTTGTCACTATTATGTCACCCACTGCTGCATACTTAGATAAATATGGCTTAATGATTATTCAGTTGGAATTCCTAGACTACTTCTTCCTTAATTGGGCACTGAATTCCACGTTGATATTGCGAGTTGTTCGTAGTTCCCATGTCAACGTGCGACGATGAAATGGTTCGAGCATCGTCACAAAATGTTCATCTCAATTTGCTTGTTTTTTCTTTTCTATACTTCAATATTAATTTTGATAACTCGGATTTTGAACTTGATACAACGAAACATCTCGGTGATAAGAGCAAAAAGGGAGTAAAAATGATTCCTGTAACAGCGTCAAGCAAAAGCACGGTCTAAATAGTAATGAAAACGATGTTAATTTCGAAAATTCAAAACATGAAAATACGTCTTGTGTTTTTAAAAATTAAGGGTGTTAGCAAACTACGTTTTTTGTCACGTGATTTTATCTATTAACCGATTTTGATAGAGAAACAACTTTCGATATAACAGTTTTTTTTGTGATGTTTTGACAATTTTCAAAGAGAAACTAGTTTAAAAAACTCATCGATCGTAATTATTAAAATCGTATTATCGATAGTTGTTTCTTCCCGGAAATCACCAAACAAATAAAATCACTTAACAAAAAACATGAGTTATTTTATGAAACCCCTTAAACGCTGGAGAGTTAGTTGCTAACGTATCTAAGTTCAAGAGATTATTTGACTAAAAATAAAGTTTAAATATTTACTTATTATTCACCCCTAAATTTAAAAACTAATATACCCTTTACACTAAGCCAAGACTTAAACCTTCTTGAAATTCATTAATATAATATATATATGTTAGATTTTGCTGTGACCCGAATTCTATTGAGCGGGGTCAGACCAGTGGGCCTGCATTGTAGATCTCAGATAGAGTTTGTTTTCTCTATAAATTGTTGTAAGCTAGAGTCGCAAAACTCGCAGTTGTATTTTGATCTTCATAGTAGATTATTCCTTTGCCCGTGGTTTTTTCCTTGTAAGGGTTTTTTCACGTAAATCTGTTGTCCCACATCGTATTTTCTTTTTTCGGTTATTGTTCGATCTCTAACAATATATATATATATATATACACACAGTGGGATCTGTGTGATATGTCACATAGTTTACATGAAATTACAATGCTAATTCCACGTATTTTCAAGAACAAATTCATATTAAAAAAAAAAAGTATACAGCAGTTTGTGGAAAGAACGTGACATTTTTAGCATTTTTTTTTATAATCTTATATTATATGATATGTTTGATGTTCTTCTTGACTTGTTGGGTGATGAGATTTTCTTATTGCATTTTTATAATATTCTTTTTATTATCTTTCTGCACAACACATATTAAAAGTGCATAATTCCAAACCAATTTTGCTAAATTAATGTCTAATATTTACACAATTGTACATGTTTGCATGGAGGGAGGTGTAATGTGAAGATCGTGGAAGACGACTTCTGATTCCATGCAATATTTTTTTGTTAATCTATTAAATCCTACTGCAGAGCATCCAACGACATGGATTTACCCATAACACGACAACCACATTTCTATCAAAATCCAACCAAATTTCTTGGAAAAACCAATGGACTTGTTCGAAAAAGACAAGAAGAAGAAAATCTCATGGATTTTGTGAAGTCTCTGGTCTTCCTAGTATAATATTGTCCGCTCTGGGTTGAATCCCATAGGATTTTGTTATTAGATTAGATTAAAACGCGTTATATTAGATAAGAAGTAAAACCCAAGCGATGTGAGATTGTGCACCCCTCTAGTATGGGTTGGTCCTTCACAATCAATAGAATTTTGGGTCATTATTGCCTTCACAGGACGGACTGCCACAATCTCTTCTCTCTAAGAGCTCGACGTCCTCATCGGTCACACTTCCGGTTGTGTTTGGCTTTGATACCATTTGTGGCATACCTCAGTCCTCCTAATATAATATTGTTCGATTTGGGCCGAAGTGCACATAATAGGTAAATAAGAGAGCTCTACTTATAAATCAATATTTTTTCACTCTGCCAAGCGAGAGATATAAATTGGACTCTCACAATCAACAGAATCTTGAGTCGTCGTTGACTTTACAGAACGGACTGTCACAAAATATTTTTTCATTGCGAGTGTGAGGGTCAAACTTAGTTGACTCTGAGAAAAAAAAAAGAAATTTTTAAAAATAATGAAGGAAGAGAGATGTAAACTTGCTTCTACGTAAGTTAAGTTGGTCGGAGCTTTAACAGAGCAGTAATGGTTTTCCATGTGAATTGCAGAGAAAATTAGAGGAGATAATGGGTTTTGCAGAGGTATAGCACGTGCGTAGATTCATCCATGTCCGGGGAAATCTGGAAGAAAAGCTACTGTTAAGAAGGGTTTTATTGGTTGATTGTAATATAATGGCTGACTCAAAAGGGTTTTATTAGAGAGAGAAAAAGACTTCACCTTTTTGATTTACTCAGGCGATTATGACCTTGCGTTTCTAGAGAGAGAAAGTGAAAAGCTTCTTGTTTTTTGGCGAGAGACGTGGAGTCAGTGGATGTTTATTTCTGCTCTGCATTGGATCCTTCGCCAAAGCAGCCTCTCCCTCTCTCTCTCTCTCTCTCTCCTTTCTCTCTCTCTCTTCTTTCTCTCTCTTAAACCCGGCGAAGGAGTGAGAAGGAAGGTTGTGGTTATAATTGTAATGTTAGGCATGCTGTTCTTGTCTGTAATCGACCACTTTTCTTCTTCTTCTTCTTCTTCCTAGTTTCTGAAAGCTACCCTTTTCTTCTTCTCAGCTGTTTCATGTCCTCAGATTTCAGCTCATTCTTGGCGATGGGTCTCTCCAATTCCGACGCAATTTTCTCTACAGAAAACGATATAAGCGGGGTGGAATGTAGATTCATGCTCAGAAAATCTCCAACGCCATTTCGCCATGAATGCCTGAATTCTTATTCCACCGTAAAAGAAAGAGAGGAAGAAGATAAAACAAAAACGTCGTCGTCTGAGAGTTTTCCATCTTCCTTGGCAGTGAAATTGCCAGCTCCAGAAGAAGAGTCTGCTGTCGAAGAAGAAGACGACGGGTTCAAAACTCCGACTTCTATGGATCACAAAATCCAGATGATACTCCCGCCGGCGCCGAAAAAACAGAAATCACGTCAACCATCGAAACGGAAAGCTCACTCACGGGATAGAGTTTTTATCGATCTATCAACAGAGATAGAATCAATGTTTCCATGGGGTTTGTGTCAATGTAAGAACAAGAAATTCAAGAAAGCAAATGAGAACGAGTGATTGGTTTCCCCTTCGACCCATTTCTTGTACTTGTTTTCGTTCAGATATCAAGAATATTCAGTGTTTTTCTCTTGCACTTTCTGGGTTTAATTCTTTCGGGGTGGGGCTGCCGTCCTGTAAAAGACGATAAACCAGGTGAAATTAGGGTTGAACGGGGAGGGATTTGACTTTCGGATTCCATTTCGAGAAGCCGCCGGCCGTTGACTTGCACTGATCCCCACAGATCAACGGCGCATTATGAATCCTAACTAAAGCGCTGGTTTGTCAAAACCTGGAGACGATGATCCTTCTTCTACATTACAACCCAAAAGACCAGAAATCCCAGTTCTTCAAACTATGGCTGTGAAGCCTGTGAGTCCAAGCTTCTGCTATGTAATTAGCCAAAACACCGACAGAACAGTGTTAATCTCTACTCGAATTAACACTAACCTCGTATATTACGACAAGTTAATAGCATTAATTCTAGAAGAATTAATAATAATAATTAAGGATTAGAAGAGGAATAATTATTAAATCAAAATGGTAAATTAAGGTCTCGTTAGGATCCATTTAAAAAGCCCAACTGGCCAACCCCTTCTCCTCCATACTCTATGTCTCCTTTCTAAAACAAACTATATTTCTTAACAAACTAACCCTTAATCAATCATCGTTTAACAAATTAACTCTTCCCAAGCATCCGCGATTCGATTGCGTGCATTTGGTCTCGGAACTGAGCGTTCGTGGCTTTGAGACCAAGCTTCAGCGTTCATGTCCGGGTGTCTGCAACCTCAACACAAGATATCCTCGTTCGTGTTTAGATCTCTGCAACCAAAATTGGTTTTGAAACTAAGCGTCTGCGACCAAATTTGGAGACCAATTTTTGATACGAACGTATGAGAATGATTGATTTGTTAAAAAAAAATGATAGTTTTAGAGTCAGTTGATTAAAAAAAATAGTTTAAGGGTCAGTTTATTATTGATTCCATAGTTAAAGGGTTATTTTAATAATTATCTTTTAATTTTAAAAAATTAAAATAAGTATTTGATATGAAGGTCAATGTCACTTCCACGTGTCAACATCAGAAGAAGTGCAGTGAGACGTTGAAGCATCGGCATCTCTAAACCCGGTTTGGAAGTTGAACCACCCTCTTTCTAATGCTGTCTAATAATCTTAATTATCTAATGATTAGACTAATTAAACCAACTATTAATTAATTAATGATGCCAAAGTAAGTACAAGGGGACCGACTAAACACCAATTACACGTCGTTTAACAACTCATTGCCAATAGTTAAGCCATCAAAGTAGATGGCATTCTCGTAATTTAACATGCTGCTAAAGCCCTTTTTAGTCAAAACTCAGCGTCGCCGTCGCCTGACGCAATCACTTACCTCCCGTTTTCCGATGGAGTCAATTATCTGAGCTGAGCTGGAGTCGATCTTGATGGTCCATCGCTGTTCTCTGTTAACATTCGAATCCCCGAGGATCTCCAACCAACGGTTCTGATTGTTTATAAAGTCCGATTGTGGATCCCACTGGAGTTGATACGACAGCTATTCTCATTCCAGGTCAGCCATGTGCCGCACTTTTCGTCCACTTAGGTCCCACTTCTTTCTATTTAAAGTATCATTTCATTAATTTAATTCAAATATTAAACTCTAAATTATTCTCTCACCTAAAATTGAATTTTTTAAGAAAATTAATAAAATAAACTCTAAATTTTAAAATGAGTAAAATTTTGAATTATGAAAAATGAACTACGTAAATCTCGCATTAACATTGTTCGTAAAAAAATGACAAACTTGTCGCCGTAGTCACGTTTTTCGCTTAAAAACGTCATGTACCTTCTAATGAAGACGTCAAAAGATCAACAACAGATGTCCTCTAACAAAGAGGGACGTCTAAGGTTGATTTATGGGGAGGGACATCCTTTTGGCTATTGTAAGGCAGATGGACGTTCAATATTGGTCGTTGGATTAAGAGACAAACGTCTTTCACATAAAAATAGACTGTCAAAATGGGAGGAGAGCTGACGGACGTTTCTATTTGACTGCCCTTGATGTTTTTAAGCAGGTAACATGATTTTGGTAGCATTAGTCTCCTTATATTTTGATGAAAAATGTGATTGTAAAATTTACCTTGTTTATTTTTTATAATTTAAAATTTTAGTTATTTTTAAAATTTAATGAAAGTCAAGATACTATAGAAAATAGTGAAAAATAAAATATATAATTAAATAACATTTGTATTAATTAAAAAAATAATACTGATCGGACCAACTACTCCAAGAGTCCAACTTGAAGGCTGAAGCTTCTGGAGGGAAGCGTTTTACACCTTAGGTATTCTATATTCAGATCGGACGGCTCCTATTTCCTCTAGACAAAGCATAAGCCGATTGATCAATGGTGATAAGCCAAGCCATATAGACCCCGCAGGCCGCAACTATTGTTTTCCTTTTTCCCAACACTCACCAGTCATAATACGCCACGTGTATCTTGGTCCCAACCACGGAGGTCAATTTACACGTGTACGTCCCAGATCCATCTCCCAGGAGAATAGCCAACTTTTAACCTAATAGTTGATTAAGGTCCAACGCAATCAACGACTAACACGTGGACAAGATTTTCCGCATCTTACGGCTCTCCTTCCATTGAAATAGCCACCCGTCATTGTTAATGTTCCATAAATGTTGTAACGCTTGGGGGCAAACGAACTGGTAAAATGGAAACGTTTGTAGGATATAAAAGGACAGGCCTGCCGTTTAATCAACGGAGCTAACGGACGTTCTCGTTTATCTGGACGAGTAACGGAAAGAAACGTTGGCCGTCAGCCGAGCCGAGGAAATTTAGTCGCCGTTTCAACTCGAGCCACACGCTCCCAAGAGTTCCAGCTTACAGGTAGTATTCACACCACCTAACCTAACCACAGTTAGTTTGCTAACTCAATCTTGGTCTAGCTTCCAGAGCTGCGTTGCAGAAAGGTAACCAAGTGTCACTGCCTGTACTCTTGACTCTCTGTCTCTCTCCCTCTGTCTCTCTTCCTCTCCATGGTTTCTTCTCTCTTTTTCTCGTGTACGAGATGATATCTTGGTCTTCCGGCTTCCCCCACCATATACGGGTTATAATCTGATCAATTTTTATGTGGAAAGTTTTTCATTCAGTATTTGCGATCGAGCGCATGCTGTGAGATCTGTTTGGAAGCTACCCATGGCGGAGGAGAAACGAGTTGTCGTACAGAGCCTGATCGAGGCAGTGAACGAGATTGCTTCCATCTCGGATTACAGGAACACTGTGAAGAAGGAGTATTGCAATTTAGCAAGGAGATTGAAGCTTCTGACCCCAATGTTCGAGGAAATAAGGGACAGCGAGGAGGCGCTCCCCGAGGAGACTCTGGAGGCTCTAGTCTCATTAAAAGCAGCTATGAAATCAGCTATAGAGTTGCTCAAATTCGGAAGCGAGGGAAGTAAGATTTACCTGGTGGGTTTCTGTTTGCTCATTAGAGTCTGTATCCTCGTATTAGTTTTCTCTATTGATTTAAGTTTTTCAGGGGGTCTGTTTCGTTTCCTTTTCTATTTTTATCTTTACATTAGCTGTTCTGTTACCTTTTTAATTAGTAGGACAAACGACTAGACGAAATTACAGCGATACCTGAGCTGTAGCGTGTAATTGGAGGTAAATCGTTAGCCTTTAGCTTCTGGGCATACCATCTCTATCGCAACCTAAGAATCTCAAGGGCTCAGTTACAATGAGCTGAAGTGGTCGGGTAGGCGCATTTGATTATGAAATTTCTCCATTTATTTACAAGCCTTGTTGTCGTCAACAAAGAAGCGTAGAAATTTTCTAACTGAGGCGAAGGTTTGCGCATCCCTAGTGAGAGATTGTGACTGAGCCCTTGAATACTACTACCATAAAAGAACGGGTTTGGTAATATCGAAGATGATGCATTTGAATACTACTTCCATTTTTATTTGCGCTACAAGAATCTGGCATTGAACGTTCAACTTGTTGAGAAGCTGGCTTTCATTTTATGGTAAAAGTCTGGGAATATTTAATAGCTGTTAAGTAGTTTGCATGAACAGCTAAGTTTGTTGGCTTGGTACATTGATTGGGTTGATGGGACTTGACTGTTTTTCTTGCGTCAATCACATTGTAAGTTTGTCACATTTCTTATGAACTCACAATTCAAACAATTAAACTTACATGCATTTCCTGCGTGAACAATAGAAGTAGCTGTTTAGATTTATTTCTTCGATTTTATAGCAAATCCGGAATCTTTCTTTTGGAAATAACATGGTTGATTCTCAACTTCTAGTCTGGTTATCTGTTAAGCTTGTATTATGGCATTTTTTGTAATCTTTGCTCTCTTTATTTGCAGGTTCTAGAAATGGAGAAAATTATGCACAAATTCCATGAGATAACAGCTCAGTTGGAGCAAGCTTTGAGCGGAATTTCCTATGATAATGTGGACACATCTGATGAAGTTAAGGAGCAGGTAGAGGATTTAGCTTTCCTGTTTTGATCATTTTAGCAACAACTTTAAATGATAATCAGCTTTGTTTAATACACTCTTGAATGGTTCTTTTCATATGTTTTTCCCCTGTCTTAATATGTATAATGTACCAAAATAAATATCAATTGTTGATCTAAGTACAAGATTCTTCCTTTAGATTTCACTGTTGTGAGTAGTAAGAGTATGATTTCATAAATGGCATTGTCGAGTTTTCTTTGCTGCTTTTAGTAATCATCTTCACAAGAATACTAATTGGTCTGTTGAGTTTGCAAGGTTCCACTGTCCATATGGTTTTCCTATAATGATGTAACGTATTATGTATTTTTTTGTAAAAAGCGTTGTAATGGTGTGTTCAGGTTGAACTTGTTCTTGCCCAGTTTAGAAGAGCTAAAGCCAGGATTGATATGCCTGACGCTCAGCTGCATGATGAGCTTGTATCAGTATATCAGACAAATGATTCGGCTACAGATCCAGCTGTCATACGGATACTGGCTGAAAAATTGGATCTAACTGGAGTATCTGACATTAAACAAGAATCGGAGGCTTTGTCTGAGATGTCTATTGCCAGTGGTGATGACCCTGGAGAGACTTTTGAGAAGATGTTAATGCTCCTGAAGAAAATAAAAGATTTTGTACTGACAGAATACCCTGAAATGGATGATCCAGCTCAAGATAAAAGTATATCCTCTGGTAATGGAGTGCAAGTATCTGGAGAAAGCAATTACAAATCTCCAGTTATTCCAGATGATTTTCGTTGCCCCATTTCTCTGGAATTGATGAAGGATCCTGTCATTGTTTCTACAGGACAGGTACTTACTCTTTGGGTCTCTTCAAAGATGGTTAAAACTTTGTATCACCTTATTTCTTTTCCTGGCTCATTCTTCTCCAGAAACGTATTCTCTGCTCCTTATTTTTACCGTCTCACATCTTTCATATGACAATTGGAGGAAGATAAACTGATTTAACACCATAAATCCATTAGTTTTGATCATCTTCCCCTTGATCATCTTAACAGCAAAGAATAAAATCTTAGCAAAGAAGGAACTCAATATTTCTCAAAATTTTAAATCCATTATAGTTCTCAATGCACACGGTTTACTCAAATTTTCACTTAAGTTGTCATGAAACATCATTTTCTTCAAAGATTTTTACTCTAACTGGTTACCTTGGGTCCCATATCTACTGCTGCAGACTTATGAACGTTCCTGCATTGAAAAGTGGCTGGAAGCAGGGCATGGAACATGTCCAAAGACGCAACAGAAACTCTCCAGCACCACTCTTACGCCAAATTATGTCTTGCGTAGTCTCATAGCGCAGTGGTGCGAGGCAAATGGGCTTGAACCACCAAAGAGACCCAGTAGTTCTCAGTCTAAAACATCAGCTTGCTCACCTGCGGAACGCAATAAAATTGAAATTCTTCTTCATAAACTAATGTCTGGCAACCCTGAAGATCAGCTATGTGCTGCTGGTGAGATTCGCCTTCTTGCCAAGCGCAATGCCGATAACCGTGTAGCCATTGCTGAGGCCGGTGCAATCCCTCTTCTCGTGAGCCTCCTTTTAACAACAGATACACGCATTCAAGAGCATGCAGTAACATCACTTCTTAACCTTTCCATCTGCGAGGAAAATAAGGGAGCCATTGTGTCCTCTGGGGCTGTTCCAGGTATAGTTCACGTGCTCAAGAAAGGAAGCATGGAAGCTAGGGAAAATGCTGCAGCCACCCTTTTCAGCCTTTCTGTTGTGGATGGAAATAAAGTTACAATTGGTGCATCTGGAGCCATTCCACCACTTGTTATGCTGCTAAGTGAAGGAACACAAAGGGGAAAGAAAGATGCTGCCACTGCTCTCTTCAACTTGTGCATATACTTGGGGAACAAAGGAAAGGCAGTCAGGGCTGGTGTAATTCCCATACTGATGCGACTATTGACAGAGCCGGGAGGAGGAATGGTGGATGAGGCCTTAGCCATCTTAGCCATATTGGCTGGCCATCCTGAAGGTAGAGGTGCCATTGGAGCAGCCAATGCTGTTCCTGTTTTAGTAGAGGTTATCGGGACTGGATCTCCCAGGAACAGAGAGAATGCAGCTGCAGTTTTGGTGCACCTTTGTGCAGGGGACCACCGACATCTAGTCGAGGCTAAGGAACTAGGGGTGGTTGGGGCATTGATCGATTTGGCACAAAATGGCACAGATAGGGGCAAGAGGAAAGCTGCACAATTGCTTGAGCGGATGAGCAGGTTTATTGAACAGCAGGCTCAGGTTCAGGCTCAGGCTCAGGCTCAAGCGGAGTCTCAATCACAGATCCAGACATCCGACCACCTGTCCACGGGGGACAGTTGATCATAACTGCAGTTCTGGTTTGTTCTCACTTTCATTGGATTGGCTTACTTCGTTTCTTTTTCATAGTTTTCTTAACGTATTGAAGAGAGGAAGCTCGTTTGCATTGGGGAGAGAGGAGGACGATGGTGGAAGATCACCTGCCCAATCTCTCAAGTCTTAAGTTAATTGCGTTTTGCTTTGTGGGATGAGTAGCATATTTCAGTGATATAATCAACTGCAAAGAGGGTCATTCGAAGGGTGAAGATGGGAAGAAGGTCAAAAGGCTGTAGCCCGACAAGTCAAAGACTGCTGATGAGACGAGTGTGCTTTCATCGTATTCAAGTATGTTGAACAAATGTAACATTTTCAGCCATGTTCATCCCAAGAATTTTAACGAGGAGATGTTTTTTTTCTTGTATCCACTATCCAAATCCACTCCTTTTTGACTTGTAATTCCGGTTGAAAAGTCAACTTAACAGGAAATGAAGCAGATGGTTTGTCAAATAATAACAATATCTTGTTTGATTTCTGGGCGTCCACATTGAAATTGGAGTTGAAAACAGTGGATAAGATGGTGACGGAGAAAGAACATTTCAAAGATAAATGATTAGATTGGTATTGTTCTCATGCTTTTAGTACAATATTGTCTATTTTAGACCAAAATCATCACGATTTTGTTCTTGGAGTTAATCCAAAACGCGTTGTACTAAGTAGGGAGGAGAACTCTACTTATAAATTATTCATTTTTTACTCTTCCAACCGATATGAGATTATGCACTCCCACTGTTAAAAGTTAAGTCATAACAATTAACAACACATTGAGTCGTTCTGTTCTGTTGGGAATTGACTCTGGTATCATTTTGTAGAGTCTCAAGTGCTTATAATATAATATTATCTACTTTGAGCTGAAGTTCTTACAATTTTTTTCTTGGGGTTAGTCAAAACATATTGTACTAGGTAGAAAGGAGAACCGTTTATTTTTCACTCTCACAAGCGACGTGAGATTGTGCACTCTTACTAACATGAGCTGTGCTCTCACAATTAACATCTTGGATTGTCATTGTCTTCGCTGACGGGCTATCTACTTTTAAAACAATCAGGTATTAAAAAAAAAAACAACTATTTGATAAATTGATTTTTTAAAGTGATTTGTAATTTTAATAATTGATATTTAATTATTAAATTATATAAAAATACATTAGAATTTAGAGAGAGAAATTAAAAAAAAAAGTGATGGTTAAATGTCTTATTAAAAAATTTAAATGTTTAAAATAGAAATATGTCTATTTGTTAACCACTTTCCCAGATCTTAGGAAAACAAATATCAAATTCTAGTACTTGTCAAAATTGTTGTCTGTCTTTTAAAAAAATTAAAAATTATTGTTTTAAATCTACTCAAGAAAAAAAATTGGATTTTTCTTTTGCCATTTTATTAAAAAAAAAATCAATAATAATAATAAAAAAAATAAAAAAAAAAGCTTCTTTAACACATAATTAATTGCTTAATCACGTGATTATTAGTGTAGATAATAATAAATAAGAGAGACTCCTCCTCTAAAGCCGGTATAACTCAATAATGAGATATAACGTGGGATATCAGATTTATGTAAAATTTTTAAAAAACAAATCACCGAATATAATTAACTCTCTGAGAAAGAATATCAATTGTTCTGTTCAGTCCGTCTCTAGATCGTGATAATTAGTGTAGATGATTTTCTTCCTTTTTTCTCTTCTAATTAACGCTTGTTGCAGTTTTATGATCTGGGTTGTTAGAAATCAATCGTTAACCGGAAAAAAAAAATATAACGCGTGAAATTAGATTTACGTAGAAAAAAATTTTCAAAAAAAAAAAAATCAAAAGCGAAGGAATAAATTTATTCAAAAAATTAAAATATAACTGCAAATTTTACGATTCTATCTTACATAAATTAATAAAAAAAAAATAAAAAATAACTAGCCAAATAGATTTAGGTTAGACCTCTTATCTAGTTTCCCATCTCCCTTCTCGTCGTCACCCATTTGGAAAGACATCTGTAAGACCTTCGTTTCTTCTAACCTGCATCTCGCCGCTGCAATTTTAGAGAGAGAGAGAGAGAGATTCCCAGCTTTAGTTTCGTTCAACTCTTAATTGGTTGTTCGCTTTATTCGGTCATTTATGGACATCGCCTCGGTTACTGTAAAAGAAAACTATTGACTGCCTTCTTTTTTGTCAGGTGGGAATGATCAGTCTAATTGTATGGATTCCATGAGAGAGAGAGAGAGAGTGAAGGGTTTCCATAAAAATATAAAATACTAGGTTTGAAGGCAATAATTAGTTGAGTTGACCAGAAATACTGAGCATCTCACATCATCCTTCTAACAACTCCAGGCTTGGTTTTGACAGATTTTTTGCGTTTTCTCTTGTTTCTCTTTGTTCGTCTCTCACTGTTTTCCTAGCAAGTACACGGATAACCTCTTCCCCTTATTATTACAAAATCATTGTGACTGCTCGAATTCTCTCTTTCTCTCCTCTCTCTCCTCTCTGTATGAGAGATAAGAAGCTTTCTTGGAGCACAAAGGTGTTAAAGCAGCTAGAGTTGCTGGGCAAGTGAAGACGCCTGAATCACCATTTACCTGCGTAGTCCTTTTTTATCATCATCGATTTCTATGCACTAAGAACCACAGTATTTGAACTGAAGTAGCTTCTTCAAATTCGAATACACTAATCGAGCACGGTTTCAGCGAAAATGAGTGTTTCAGACGAGAGGAATCTGCAACAGCTTCAAGCTCGAATACCCTCCATCTTCAATCCTTTCTCAATTTATCTACACCTTAAGTAAGAAAAAGTAGACATGGATTTACAGTCTTAACCCTTGCTTCACTCCACAAATCAACAGCACAAGCAACTCCAAGGATTAAATGTATAATTCCTCGAAACTTTGCCAAGCAGTCTACTGTTTAAAGATAGAGATAATGATGATCAGAATCCATTTTGAAAATTGAACTGTTTATGATAATCATTTGGAAGCTAACAGATGTCCTTAGTTTAAACTAAACATGACGTATAATTATATGTGATGTGCAAACAAATTCAAGGATTATCCAAACGATTCAAAATCCTTGTTTAAGATTGCAACCATCACATACTACATCTGCATACATGCACACACACAAATAAGAAAACACAAATACTAAACTGCCAGAGCAAAGCATTGGTTTCTTCCAACACCATTGGGATCTAGCTGTTTCAGATCAGAATTCAAGGACCATTTTCAGAAACTGACGAGGGAGTTTAAAATATCAGGATATTGGTTTCCAAATTTCCTGGGGTAAGGATGTGAAAATGGGAAGCCAATGTAATGAATTTTCATGATCGGCGTCTCAGAAGAAATGGTTGGTGGAGGAGGAGCTGAGACCTGATAAATCTGTCCACCCATGCGCATTATAGATCTGACTGTTATTCAAAACTCCGATTGATGGTTGTACTCTGGTTAAGTTTAGCATTTGGCTTTCTTCAATTTTAAAAGGAGGAAATTGTGTTGCCCTAGAATTCAATGTCATTTCTTGAAGATGAGTAGCTTCAGCAGCAGAAGATGGAGCTTCAACGCCGTCGTTTTGATATGGGTATAGACCTGCAGGCGATTCAAACCCACCAAGGAAAGGAAATTGCTGCGACCGCCATTGATGATCCACTCCTCCTATTGGACTTTGTGACTGGATCTCGTTTAAGTTTGATGAACCTCCTAAGCTTCCAACTCCATACCTGCTAAAGCCTTGCAGCGAGGAGATGTATGGAAACTGATTTGGGTTTTGCTGGAAACGATTGATCATCTCTCTCGTACCATCTCCAGACGGAATTGAGCTTGAGCTCAAATTATTAGCAGTTGGTATTTCGGCCGAAGATTTAGAGGACTTGCTTTTGTTTTTCTTGTTTCTCCGACATCCACCTCCGACGGGGACGTTTCTGAGAGCACCACCTTGGGTCCAGTACCGGCGGCAGGTCCTGCAGAAGTGGCGAGGCTGACCAAGGTTGTAATTATTGTAGTAGCAAAACTTGGTGTTGAGCGATTCACATCTTGGACACTTGAGTTGAACCTCAGGCTGGGGTATCTTGGCCAGCCGGGCTCGTTCAGCCATGGAACCAGGCCTATTCGAGCTCGAGGGTGGCGGGGGGAAGGAGGCAATCTCGTTGAGGTTTCCATTTCCCACTTGATGATCATTCGGAGGCTGCAAAATAGAAGTTCCAAAAAATAAACATTGAAAACCCTAGTAGAAATGAGGATAACAATAGCATATTCAAGAAGAGATAACAAAAAGAGCAAGAGTATATTTCCATTTCTTGAATCCCTACATCTGAACTTTGGTATTGGGAGACGAATTTGTACAAAATCTTACCTGTTGCCAATTGGGAGGCTCTAAATAGACTGGAACAGACGAGAAAATCATTGGGGTTTTCGATCTTTTTCTTTTATAAAGGTTTATGCTTCTTTAACAACTATGTTGGAGAATCACATTAAGGGAATACCAGAGCCAAAGTAAGAAAAGAAGAAGAAGAAGAAGAAGAAGAAGAAGGAGGAGAGGAAAGCTACAGCGGGCGAGAGAGAGAGAGAGAGAGAGAGAGGCTTTTCTTTACTTTCTCTGGTTATTCCTTTATTCTCATATCTTTTTGTTTCATTTTATATTTAGGGTTTTTAGTGGAGGACGTTCCTTCACTCTTAAGCTTTTCTTTGTTTAATCTGTAAAAATGGTGTTAAGACTAGCTCAGACTCAGAGAGATAGAGAGAGAAAGAGAGAGAGAGAGAGAGATATGGCTCCCATGCATGGCATAAAGAAAAAGAGAATCAAATATGGATATCTACAATGGCTTTTATGGTGGGGTTTGATAATCTCACGTATTTGAATATGTATATAATTGAACAACTTTTGCAAAATCCACATTAATCAGTCTCCACTTTATCTTTACTACACAAAATTAACCCACCTTTTTTTCATGCCAACGTTACCACAAATAGATTTGTCTTTGATTGTTCAATTCCACGCCTGAAAACATTACATGATTAAACACAGGACTCTGCTCAGTGGTAACACGATGTATAGAGTCTGACACCTGGCCGGTGCCGAAAGGTCGTAAGGAGAAGTTTGATAAGCTTTGAATGGAAGCCCCCCGGTAAACGGCGGCAATAACTCAAGTTTGAACTTTCTATTTCTAATACCATATTCAGTCATCTTTAATCCCAAAAAACTTTATCTTAAACCTAAAAAAAACAGCAACAATTGAGCAGTCTTCAAAACTTCAATTTTGATTCATTTTTCTCAGTTAATAACTCATAATCATGTATCATTAACTAGTTCTTGATAATTTAAAACTGAATTCTAAGTATTCAACTGCTATTTAGTGGATGAAAACCGAAAGATTTTCTGATTTCGATCCTTCTTGTAACAAAATAGTGAACTTAGAATACGTTTGTCTTGTGGCAACGAGCATATGAAGGATATGATGACCCAAGATACTGTTAATTGTGAGGGTCCAACCCATACTAGTAGGGGTACACAATACCACATCGCTTGAGAGAGTGAAGAGTAATTGGTTTACAAGAAGAGTTCTCTTCTCTAACTAGTACAATGCATTTTGAGCTAACACTCAGAATAAAACTGTGTGGGTTTCGGTCCAAAGCATATAATATTACATTAAGAGCACGGGGGACTCCACAATTCTCTCTCTCGTATTTGGTTCCTTAACATTATTTTATAAGAAAAAAAAAGGCTTTCTTAGAAACAGCATAGAAGACCCTTTTAGTTTGAGTAACTAGTCATGAGAATTTGGAGTTGCAATTCCAATTTTGAAAGGCATCAATTAAAGTATTATGGAATAATGATTTGTTGTTATCCTCCTTGCGTAACCTTTTTCTCCATCATCAGCACTTTTTATGAGATTGAGACCCTAATGAGGGTTTTAATCAGTGAAAAAAAGAGAAGATAAGATCCACTCAACTCTCTCTGTGTTTTCGTTCCTTCCTGGGTTGGACTCCGCCACTTGGAATCCCAACCGATGACTGCTTATTTCTTCACCACGAAGGAATAATCTCTCATTTATGACGTCTGCAGAGAAGAATAATTTACAGGTCAGACTATTTAGGGTTCTGGGTTTTTAAAAGCAGAGGAGGATTGTTAGATGGGAGAGACGTTGAAGAATGTAAAGTGGGTTTAGTTAGTGGTGTTGGAATCTAATTCCCTCTCCTGTTTTCTTTTTTTAACACAGTACGGCTTCCGCTCACTTTCATGCACAAAACTGAAAAGCCTCTCTCTCTCTCTCTCTCTCTCTCTCTCTCTCTCTCTCTCTCTCTCTCTCTCTCTCTGGTTCTCTGTAATCTGTATTAGTTGGAAAGGAAGTCTCACTCCAGCCTTAACAGTTCACTTTTGTCCTCTTATTCTCATGCACACGACCATAGGCTCCCGTAACAAAGATATTCTATGGGGCATCAAGTTAGACATCAAATCTAATCAACAAGTCACGTGGAGCCTTTGTACTCTTTGGAAAATGTTGATTGTTTTGTGTCAAAAATCCATGTAGTTTTGTTTTTTAGTTTTACCTCAAAGTGGGTTGTATTTTGTTTGGAGGATAATTCTACTCATGAACCGTTCATATCTAGCTCCCCTAAGTGATGCACGATTGTACAATTTTTTTTTATATGGACTAGGTTCTCTCAACTTTCTGACATTGGTTTGTCTTTGCCTTTATAGAATATGTTGTCACAAGTAGCATATTGTTTGCATTTGGTCAAAATTTTTATTTTTGTTCTTGAGTTTTATCTCAAAATACGTTGTAATAGGTATAAATTCTACTCATAAACTATTAATTTGCACATCTCTCATCATACGATGCAGAATTGTGTAACTTTTCTAGAATTTGAGACTATACAATTACCCGATTTTGTATCTTTTTTGCTCTCACGAAACGGGTTGTCATAAGGTATCATTTAAGTCCTCAAAACTTTAGCTATTAACTATTGATCAACTATACTCACAAAATTAGCTTGGGTTGCTTATGTGCTTAATGACATCTAAATCGCAGTCTAGTTCGATCGACAATATGACATGAATTCACCATTTTTTCTTACATGAATACCATGGGTGTCATATCCTAGAGGAAATCTGAGACAGAACAGGGAGTGATCCTGCCTGAAACCGATACGTGTCGTCCGACTTTTTTTCTTTTAAATTACTTATTTAGAGAACATAAGTCTTATTACAAATTTTAATAAATGAGTTCAGTCTCACCAAAATCTCCAAATAAAAGTATTGAAATAATAAAGGAAGTGTCGGCTCTGTCTTGTGACGACAATCAGTGATCTTCCAAATTTATACCTGAAGGGATGTCGTTAGGGTGAGTCAACTAAACTCAATAAAGATCAGATTTTATATTCAATCATTAGAATTTTATAAAATAAATGAGAGACCATACCATGAATAAAACTTATGATTGAAACTGAGTATAAACCGATCAGTGAGGCAACTACAACAGACATTCAACTATAGTGTGGTATATATGTCAAATAGGTCCCACAAAATCTCAGTGAAAATGGAGTTACTCATGGACTCTGAGCACACAATGTTATAGGCATATAAAATAAAGGTGATACTTGGCGATCGCTAAAGCAACAAAATAATATTATGATCAGGTTTACAGTTTTGCGCCTAGGGATAAGGCACAATCAGCTGCCTCATTACTCTAGTTAACACAACAAACACATCCTCCAACGGTCAAATATGCATACAGAAAACAAGACTTCTTCATGGTCCAATCAAACTTGGTTCACTCAACAAAGACGATCCATAAATGATGTGTATGCTCAAAAATCGTATATATAATATCATAAAAACTGACGGTCATAAATTAGTGCACGTCTCAAAATAATTATTTTGAAAACAATGTCATGTTGGACATAAAATAAATTCACCTCACCGTGGCCTACCAACAATCAAGACTCAATCCAAATCGGGAACGTTAAACAATCAGCCAAGACCAATTTCAAATTCTCTGATTCTAAAGATAAACATACTATGAAATTAAGATCGAACTATCTCATTTAAATTCTAAACTGTAAGATTAAGAAAATGGCTCGAGAACAATCGAGTTCAAGGCCCAAACTGGTTCTGAAATCGGTCCTGAATCAACAAAAAAACAATTAGGTTAAACGTTCAAAATGACCCTAAAACAAGGTCAGGGCCACAATTTAAATAAACTAAATTGCATCCAAAATTGGGCTTGAGCCGTGACCTCATATAGTGGAGTTGCGGCTCACCCTGAAAGAGTGGGCAAGGCAGATGGGTCAGGGTCTCGCCCCTACGTGGCCACAACCCAGCTAGGTCGAGAGGCCTGGGTTGCGGCTCAACCTTTCTCGAGTCACAGGCCAACATCGTCTTTTTCGACATCAGCCACCAAAAATCGCCTAAATTTCCATTATTTCCAGCAATGAAATGACCCCAAATAATCCATTTGACCTTGAGTTACGATTATAATGTGATATAAGTCCAAAATCAACATCTTTAAACACTCAATTGAACTTTAATATCAAAACGAAAAATTTTAAATCTCCATCAATTGTAGTCCCAGAAATCACAATGAACATAAACCAAAGGTTACCTCATGGAGACATTTGAAATCCATTAGCTGCTTGAACCAACTCGTCCCACAACTCTCCCTATTGTCCACACTTTGAACTTTCGTTGAGTGTTTCTCCTTTTGAATTTGCATCGATTAAGGCCGAGAGGGGGTGTTGTCCATTTAAAGACAAAAGAAACGTTTGCACAATGAAAAGAGTAATGGAAAGAAGAGGAAACACGCCTGAAAATGAGGAAAACTACCCTCATTCCTTTAATGTATTCACAGTCCCTTCCCCACCAACAGTATACCAATTGTCACAAAGGGTGCATGCATGCATATGTGAATATGAGTTCGAGGCCAATACACACAGGCAATACGCAATCACATTCATCGACCTCCATTGAAGTGAGGCAAGGCAAGGCAACTACTTGAGGAAAGGTATCTTGTCTGCCATTGGCAGTTGCTGATGTAATTGTATGTGACTGTGGCTAATTATTGACATATCCGAGGAGGCTCCCAAGTGAAAGCCCAATGAACAAAATGATTGCTCCTTCTTCATTATTGCACATGCAAACCTCTGACGCATCCATGGATGCCCCTCTGTCGCAAGACTATATTGATATTCTATGTCAAAAGATCCCAAATTTGATAATTAAAAAAGGAAAAAACATAATACCAACATGCATCATCTACATTTGTAGATGACTTTGGAAAAGCAAAGACACGTGTGTCAGCTGAATGAAAAGATTGGCCAAATAATCAAGACCAGAGCCTATTCGTAGGTTTCTTCTTTATATATGTGATACGAAGGAAAGGGGCCATGTTTTTTAGTGTCTTGTTTGGACCACGCCTCCTTTGTCGTCCACCTCATGGATGAAAGGGTGGCAAATTAAGAAACCACTAGTCTCTTTATTTACGTGTTTCCTTCACTGATTCTGAAGCAGCCATTGCTGAACAGAGATGAAACCTCGAAAATGATGGGGAAAAGCATAATTTTTGTGTGATAATCTAGTACAAACCATCACGTTGAAGTTGTTTGACAGAGAAAATTACACGTAGAATAGCTGGATGAATATGTCATGAAACCATTGTTGAACTTTCAGAAGCTGCTTTCCCTGAGCTGCTTCCGTCAATTTTCTGAATTAGATTATCTTCTGTATCTCTCGAGTTGTAGGAGACGAAGATTTCAATCCGTACAGCTCCGATTCTGCTTCAGGTAAAGGAATGAGGCCGTGGCGTTCGTACGAGTCTACCGCATCATCAAAAGAAAAAGATTCAGTGGCAATGAAGCGAGAATGGCAACCGCCATGAAAGCGTCCCTCAAGCTCCTATTTCTCGACCCATCTTCTCTTGCTTCTTGATCTTTGACAGTTAAATTCAAGCATTTGACGAAATGACATATTTGTCCTCGCTTACACGTGGATCTATATGATTGGTGTTTATTTTCTTTTTATTTTATTTATCATATAAAAATAGGAGAATTCGAGTGGAGAATCCTGGTCTCTCTCTCTCTCTCTCTCTCTGCCAAACCGTCCACGTCGATAGGATTTTATAGTGAAACGTGTCAAGATCAAAGGGATCCACGTGTCATAATCAAAAGGAAGAACTAAGAACAACCTCACTAACCATCATTATTTACTGTTTTGACAAATCAATAATTATTCTTTTTTTTTTTTTTTTTGTTAATAAATTAACTACGGAATTATAAAAAAATAAAACAGTTAATATTGTTGTCCTGTTTGGCGTTAAACGCTTTGACAACGAACCAGAACAGTTTTCATAAAATCGAAGAGGTTTGATGACGAACTGCAGTCGTTTATCATGAAACCAAGGCGGTTTGATGACGAATCGAAAAAGTTTGTAAAGATTAAGTTAATGGTGATGTTTGTAGTGACAATTTTTCAAAGTTCAGTAGTTAAATTGTTAGCAAAAAAAGGATGGTGGTTGATTTGTCAAAACAGTAAAGGATGATGGTTGTTTTGTCATTTTCCCAAAATTGAAAGAATTGTTGAACTCTTATCTTAATCTAAAATTATTTTAATTCAACTCGATATATGAAGAAAATAAAAACGAGAAATACAGTAAATAATAAAATTGAAACAACAACGATACTGAGATGATTGCAGTAATCAAACAGACACTGATCAGATTTAGAGTTTTACGTTTACGAAAACGACATATGCAATTGTATAGTTACTTTAGTTAACAACAACGGTGCCAAACTATATTGAATAATAAATTAAATATTTAATTAAAGTCTTGCATTTTATAATAATCAGACATGCCAAATGATCTTACAATCTAAATTAAAGTGAAAAGAAAAATAGTAGTTCTCTAGTTCTTGTTGTTCTTCTTCCTGATCTTCATGTCTTTGACGGTGGCCCGTGGCCCGTGGCCGGTGGCAGACGATTTCCTTCCGGGTTCGGCCCTGATGGGGCTTTGTATCTCCTCTTTTCCTCTGCTTGTTTCTACACCATCCAGAAAAATATAAGCTTCAAACATAAACCATGAATTCAGAGAATAACGACAATGAAAAAAGGAAAAAGAAAACCAGTTTTACCCATGTCTGTCTCGCGGCCACAGTTCTTAGCTCTGGGATTTGTTGAGTAGTGGGTTCGAGCTTCAAATGATCTACAAAAAACAGAAAAGGAGAGCGATTAAATCTGTAAAAAAGAATTCGAGTTTCTCAGAGGGAAAAACAGCTACCGATTATCCTGAAATTCTCCGGAGAAGCTGCTAGCAGGAGAGAGGAGACAAAGAACAGGGCTCTTAGATTTTGCCTTCTCATGTTGGCGTATTACGGATATCAAGTGAAAAAGGTGCGATTTTTAATCTGATATATCTGCAAGCAATCATGGCTGAATCTGAAAATTGTCTTCGAAATGTTTGTTGGAGGTGCGAGAAGGAATCCTATGCTGCTAATTCCCAACCGAAAACGATGAATTCTCTCTACCATGTTCTTGCTCTGTGTTGACTTCTTCGTCAGAGATGATTATTGCCATGATAACATAAACCAGTCCTTCCATCCTGTCGGCAACTCGCAAAAGAGTGAGCTGCTTCATCTTCCAAAATAAACCCATTGTTTTTTCTCAATACCCTCTTTAGAAAATGCGAGATCTTCAATGATTTCAAATCATTTCATTCTTCAAGTTTGGTTCTTTTTCTTCCCGTTCTTTTCTGTTGGTCCTATGAACATGGGACGATGGATCTGACCCAAATGAGCCAAGAGTGAAAAACACCCTTTTCTTAGAGGATAAGACCCAGAAAGCCCATTAGCTAATCTGAGAGAGTGTGGCAGTACCCAGCGACCTCGTAAAGAGTGTCGGATTATCTTATTCGGCCATGGCCACCTGCAACTGCGACTGCGAGTAAGCTTTTTACGAGGGAACAGATTACAGAGGGTGAGGGTCCATTCTTTAAGAAAGAAAAAAAGTACCATTAAAAAAGATTAGGTCACTTGGGAAAACGTCCAAACATAAAGCTCCATCTTCTCTCACCAGATCGGGCGTTGGATCCATTAGATCCTCTCCTCCATTTGCATTCTTCTGCAGTAAGCTCTTGAAAATGACTGAGAGTTGAAAGTGATGATCTTTCGAGTATGTTTAACACCTTTGAAATAAAAAACAGACGAAACTTTATCATATTCGAGATTCAAAAACGACGTGTCAGCCTGATTTTGATTTTGTAATTATCTTCTTTTTAGGAAAAAATAAAGATAATTTAAAGAGTTGTTTTCCATTAACGACGCTTGGTTTAGCCTATTTCAAAGAGTTTACTTCCTTATAACAATTATTTACTAGGTTTCACTGAAACCTGTCTCGTCTTTGGCCTATAAAACCTACCAAAACCCCCCCTCCGATCTACGCCGTTTAGCTTCTTTCCGCCTATGATGGGTACTCCGACGCCCCTCTCGTCTTCTTTCTCTCTTCTCTTTTCCGCCGTCTTCTTATTTCTTCTCTGTGACTTCTGCACTGCTAATCATCCTGCTCTCATTTTGACTCTTGTCAACAACTGCCCTTACACTGTCTGGCCGGGCATCCAGCCCAATGCAGGCCATGAAGTCCTCGAACGGGGTGGCTTCGTTCTTCCCTCCCTCACTCACCGCTCCTTTCCTGCTCCGAATCATCACTGGTCGGGCCGCATTTGGGCCCGCACTGACTGCACCCATTCCCACAACGGCTTCCACTGTGTTACTGGCGACTGCGGGGGTAAGCTCGAGTGCAACGGCGCCGGCGGTGTGGCTCCGGCTTCTCTTGCTCAGTTCAGCATTCACCACAGCCTCACCGACCTCTCTTCCTACGGCGTGAGCCTCGTCGACGGCTTCAACACTCCAATGACGGTGACTCCCCACGAAGGAAAAGGCGTCTGCCCGGTGGTTGGATGTCGAGCCGATCTTCTGGCTACGTGCCCTCCCGAGTTGCAGCTCCGTTCTCCGGGCGGGCAGGGAAGAGTAGTAGCCTGCAAAAGTGGTTGCGAGGCTTACCAGACAGACGAGCTTTGCTGTAGAAACCATTACAATAGTCCACAGACTTGTCGACCGTCGAGATATTCCGAGTTCTTCAAGAACGCATGTCCTTCGACGATGACTTACGCCCATGACACCCCTTCCCTTATGCACGAATGCTCATCACCTAGGGAGCTCAAGGTCATATTCTGCCATTAAAACACCGCAGAGTTCTTGTTTTAGTCTCCGTATGTCAATGGAATGGAGATAAATGGTTTCTGGGCTTGGTTCATTGATGTCGATTAAGTAATGGATCTCTCTTTTTATGTAATATCTAAGCTGATCATTTCTTCGCGTTCATGGCCTATTAATATGAGAACAATCTAAGGTTCGACCCTCGTTATAATCTCAGATAACATTTGCAGATTCACTTTGAGATGAAGAAAAGGTCAAAAGATATGGATAATCACAAACACTGTAATAACCATGGGCAAGCTGCAAACTTCCCAACCCAATTACTTAAAAACGATGTAATTTTTGTTCAGCAGAAGCGTGAGGTAAAAAGAGAAAAGAGAATATCTCCATCAGAGTAAAAGCTTTCAACTTTACACAGTGAGGTTGCAGACAATAAGGACGAATCGTCCTAATTTTTTTAAAGCTTTTGCAGAAGAAAGATGCTTTGAATGCGCAACTGTCTCGGGCTTCGGCCTGTGGCCACCTATTTTTAGGTTTACTCGTTTATTCACTTCAAATCTTTCCTCAAGTGACGAGCTTAGAATTAATGCCTTGTCTCTCTGACCGGCAGTCAATACGGTTGACCTCACTCTCCGGCCGGCGAATTTACCGAAATTGTAAAAAAACAGTCCGACGAATTGACCGTCCGGTCTAGGATCTGGGCCTGCCTCGGACCACCTTTATCTTGACAAGCCTGTGGTCGGCTGCATCTGGGCCACGAAGCCCATTTTTAAGCCCATTAGGCCCGTCTTAAGTCCATATATTATTAGCACGTGGCAAAATATGAGTCGTGGGGGATACAATCTCTGAGAGGAGCAGCCGTATAGGAATAAAACCCTATTTGGGGTCTGCCGGGAAGCGAAGCTTAGAGAGAGTCCACGTTCAGAAGCTTCCATCGTATAAGTAATGGGCAGTATGATTCTTCATCAGCTCCATCTCCATCTCCATCTCCCCTTCTTCCCGTTCGCAGAGACCGCAATCGTCTATTCTTCGTCTTGAACGGTTTTCTCCTTCTCATGGCTTCCCAAGCGAGTCTCCTTCTTCAAAAGCAGCTTAAAGGCAATCGAAATTTCCATTCTTTCTCTGTTTTTTTTTTTTCCTTTCTCAAATCGTATTCATTTCTTCTGCCCCTGGACTCATAGGGTTTCCTTTTACTGTTTGATTCTGCGTAGTTTTTGTTTTTAATTTTTCTTGTTTTGGGTTTCAGATCTTTGCAAGAACCCCGTCGATGGATTTTCCGCCGGTCTCGTGGACGAAACTAATATCTTTGATTGGAGCGTCACGATTATTGGACCACCTGACACACTCTAGTACGTTCCTGTTATGTCAGCATCTCTAATTTGTATTTTTTTCTTATCATATTTATCTTCTTGATTGGCTTAAGGTTTTTTCAATCTCGTGTTCATGGTAATTCTGGTGATTTGCAGGGATCAATCAAGAGATGGACATTTTCCTTGTCTTGAATCATTTAATGTTTTCATTTGAAGTTGTTATTTTCTTTTTGTCGTGGTGTTCGCTTGTTTTCATTTTGATAGCATTGTCTTCTGACATTCGGAGCTAAATTGTTTGTTTAGTGCTTCATTTTCTATATCATGTCAGAGAACTTGTAAATTGATTACTAGAAAATATCATTGCGGAATGTTACCGTTTATCTCAAAAATTCGTTGGCAATCTTTTCAACATGGAAGCTTGTCATTTTTTAAACTAATGACACTTGCATAATTGCAGTGAGGGTGGTTTTTTCAATGCCATCATGAGTTTTCCATCCAATTATCCCAACAGTCCACCTTCAGTGAAGTTTATTTCAGAAGTTTGGCATCCTAATGGTCGTGAATGCTATGCCTCTACTCATCTTTACTTTTTCCAATTGTTCAGGCACAAAATTGAATTTTGTTTCTTTATTGATTCACAGTTTATCCTGATGGACGTGTTTGCATTTCAATTCTTCATCCGCCGGGCGACGATCCAAATGGCTATGAACTGGCAAGTGAGCGATGGACTCCTGTGCATACGGTATGTCACATATGTTCGAAAGCAGCGCATTCTTTGAAACCAGCACTTTCGTTATGTGCAAAGCTTTATTATCTCACTTGATAGTTAAATCATGCTATTAATTCATTTGATAGTTAATCTTTAAGCATTTATCTAATAGATTTCAAGGCAGCAGGTGGTAATCTATTCTCTGATGTGCTGAGCTTTTATTTTTATTAGACAATATGCAGTATGCAAATTTGGGTTAGGATGGTCCTCCTTCGTTCTATTTGCTGAGATAAAGTTTTCTTGTGGCAGGTTGAAAGTATAGTTTTGAGTATAATATCCATGCTCTCTAGCCCCAATGATGAATCCCCTGCTAATGTGGAAGCTGCAGTGAGTTACTCTCTGTCTTTCCATCATTATTTTAACTATGCAGATGGCTATCTCTCCCTTCTTAAAAAGTTAACTCTAGAATGATCTTAATAAAAAAATGTATTTTAATTTCGGTTGTGGTTGAAGTGCAAATATTCGCAGGATGAGGCCTGAATACTGCAATATGCAGTAGTAGTGAATTTATGTGTCTTGATTTGAGGTCCATTAGAAGTGTCAAAAGTATATATGGTTATACTTTGCTAAACCAAATAGACCAATTGAGAGTTTTATAAGCACAAACACTCCATTTCGTTTGATGGGTTTATGTCACGAATACATTGAATATCGGCTCTCGGGTCTGTTAGACACGCCTCAACTCATGTTCGGCACGGCTTAGATGTGTCTATTTTTTATTTATTTGTTAGGAAAACCTCAAGACACGGGTGACCCGCAAAATTGTTTGGCGCACAACATGTATCTAAGGGAAGATTTAGCCTCATAGCCTGATAAGAGAGTTCAATATATAAATGCATAGGCATTTGTAATGTATTCCATGAGTATATCCAAAATTTATGACAAATAATGCCTTGGCATATAAGAATTAAGCGCAATCTAGTGTGTTTTATCTTCTTCGTCGTAAGATTTTGATGGCAAAGCAGAAATGTGGGCACATTGTAGCTTCGTGGAGGCTGAAATGGTGTGCAGATGTTTAACATTTATTTGGGTGCTGTTAATACAGAAAGAATGGAGAGATCGGAGAGATGAATTCAAGAAAAAAGTAAGCCGCTGTGTGAGAAAATCTCAAGAAGTGTTGTGATTGCCTGGTGAAAGTGGCGTTGTTGGTTCCTCAGGTGATATGCAGTTGTTCTTGTAGAATGCCATTGAAATTGTCATACCAATCTTTATTACCTCTTTTGTTTCTCTCCTTTGCCTGTTCAGACGGGACGAATTGTTTCTGTCAAACCATTAATGTATCAAAAAAGGCCATTACTGCATTGCCTAGTGAACTTGTGGATCTTTTGAATTGTCCTTCTAATTCTTTTGTTTCAAATCGTGTTCCTAATCTCCCGTTTGGCCGCAGTTCATCGAAAGAACGACATAAAACATAAGACTTATGGCAGTTGATGACTTTGTCGGTATGGAATTTCGTGCAGTCCTCTGACCTTGCTTTGAGATGAATTTTGCACAATTTTATTTTTGAGTTCCAATCGAAAACATGTTTATTATGTTGGAAGAAGAACCGTTAGACTGTACACTCTTATTCATATGGTTTGATGGGTCAAACTTGTACCAACTCAGGGATGGGTCCAATTTATTTTTGTGATTAAGAGGAACAGAGCTCATGTAAAATGTCCTTCAAACCCATAAATTCAACTCTTCTAAGATAGATTAACTCTTGCGTAATAAATTTTGATATGATTAATCAAACATTTTAGGTCAAAATTCGGAAAAGAAAAGTTGATTATTCAACCCCGAACCGATCAAAGTCTCAGTCGACTGCGCGAAAGAGAAAAACGAAAAGGGAAGAACAGGTAAAAGTGGATGAGAATGGCTGGCTGGCTGGCTGGCTAGGCTATGGAGTGGAAAAACCTAATTTTAGCAAAGAAGACAACCTTCCTTACACAGAATCCCACCCTGCCGCCGTAGTCTTTCTTTTGATGTCACCCTGCCCGTAAATTTATTGGCTCTACGCGTAGGTTTGTTGATGGATTAAACCCTTTACACATCAGATATTATCTTGATGGCAAGCAAAATGATGAAGCCTGTAATTAAGATTAGAGGTCAAGTTTGGCTCTTAACAGATTTGCAGAAGTTTCCCTACCCACCGCGTCCAAGCTTGACCCTTTTCTCTCACCAAGGAACACAAATGAGATTGGAATTTAAGATATGTGTAGTGGAAATCTAGAGGATTTCCATTAATTGCAGGTGGCTTTTTGTCTCATAAATGGAGCCCACTACCTCATGAACAACTTGTTTTTTCCTCTTATTTTTTGTACTTTAATTTCTATCTTGGTTGGCTCCGAGTTAAGGAAATTTAGGCAGCATAAACCTTTAAAACGGTACTCTTAACATAATATTATTCGTTTTGAATTAAATTCTGTACGATTTTATTTTTAGGGTTATCTTAAAATATATTTATACTATTAATAAAGCAGAATTTTACTCATATACTATTTAGTTTTTCACTTTTTCAAACGATACGAGATTATGTACCTTCATTGGTATGAGTTTGATCCTCACTACTAACAGAATCTTGGGTTGTCGTTGTCTTCATAAGCCCGACTGCCACAATCTAAATACTTTCGATTGAATTTTGACTTTGATGAACCTTTTAGTTCTTTTAATACAATATTGTCTGTATTATATTAAAATTTATTATTACGAGAATTAGAAAAAAAAAAAAATTGTAATTCTTTGCTTTTTCCCATGCAAAACGAAAAAGAAAAGTTGGAGCAAATGGATGGATTGCCATTTCGAGTCACGTCACTTGTATTTATATTTTTGTGGCTGGAGATTAACACCTCCTCGTGAATAACACTCAATGTGCTGACGCACCTACCTAATATAATCCACTTACATTTAACTAATAATAAAATATTTGGAAAATTCATAAAGTCCGATGAGGTAATAACTGTACCCCACTGGCATTTGAAATATAGGATAAGTATATATATATATATATTTAAATAAATTAATTTTATTAATTATCCAATTATGTGAGGACTATTGCAGATATTACAATCACATTCTATTGATTTTAAAATATTATTTTGAAATGTGTTCTTGTAACAAAATAACGTGTTGCACTGAACATATTTTATTTGAGTATGCATATTATTTTATTTATTATTTTGATTGAGTGAATAGAGTTTGATTGACTCGTGAAATGATATTTTTTTTTTTGTATACACATTCGACCGTTACAAGATGAGCTTGTTTGTATTAACTAGATTAATGAGACAGTTATCTGTGTCGTATCTTTTGACGCAAAACCCTGAACCTGAGCATGGTCTTATTTTCGTGGGTTTAATAGCCGACGAGTATCACATTTGTTATATATGTCTTTGGCATAGAATGCACAGAGCCCATTTTATTATAATTCTAATGTTGGACGTAAAAGTTTATCTTTTTTGAGTTTAGTCGACTGACTTCAACAACTCCCCCATTTCAGGTTTTTGACCAGACGATCACTTATGTCTGATGTGGATTTGAACTTAACAATCTTGTTAATTATTTTTTTGAAAGTTCGTTGTTGGTGAGATATGAATCACTCTCTCTTTTGTATATTCTTGTAGAAGTTTGATTTGTTATACCTCTAATGTGCATAGATTGTTATATTTTTTTACCTTTATTGTTTATACTATCTGATGTTACTGTTGAAATTAAATGTTAGATCAGATGTTTAAGGCCCCAGCTTTTAATTATTTAAGTGTTCTGTTGACTTGTTATACCTCAAGCCGGATTGTTCTCCATTCTGTCTCGAGTTTCCTGTTGGGCAT
Source organism: Begonia loranthoides (assembly GCA_022433065.1). Lineage (NCBI taxonomy): Eukaryota > Viridiplantae > Streptophyta > Magnoliopsida > Cucurbitales > Begoniaceae > Begonia > Begonia loranthoides. The sequence goes on from CM039470.1 coordinate 37,784,105, forward strand.
GACAGTAATCCATTTGATCATATGAACTTCAACTAAATAACCACAATCATCATTCATAAAAATTGCATGATTTGCTTGGAAGGACATTGCGTAGCGACTTGTCCTGTGAAAGGTAGAATGATCCATGATCAAAGTAACTTATTACCGTTCAACTTATAAAAGAAAAAATACAGCTAAAATGAGTTTTTAACAATGGTATTGGAGCTAAAATCTAGCTAGAAATGTGACGAACGAAAACATCGTACTCTCAATGGAGGGTACCTTATCTTGTGAACGCGAAAATAGCTCATAATAGAAAGGTGTTTAATTATACATCATCAACATCAAATTCAATTTGAAACAGATAATATCGTACTAACGGTATAAGTTTCTACTTACGGGCCAAATAATTATCATTTTTGAGATACCCATTGACCATAGTTAGAACTAAACAGCTATGATAAGCATTGTGGGCATGATAATGAATGATTCCATTGAACACTTAATAGTTAACACAAACTAATGCATAGATAGACATATCAAATTGCTAAACAGGTCGAGTCAGTCAAGAGTGGCTGCGCATATCCAATAGTTTAGGCCACCCTCTGTGCGCTCTTCTTTAATGAATACATCACATACCATTAACATGAAATTGCAGAGAAAAGATGGGTTTGAGCCGTACTACGGTTTTAGTGCTAAATGTAAGATTTTTGGGTCCACGTGGATTCTAGTTTCCAGACATTCCTCCTTCGCTTACATAAACCCTCTTATCTCCATTGTTGCAGCATAGGCAGAGGAAATAACTTGTGTAGCAATGGGGAGATCTTCTAGTAATGACTCGTTGAACCAAGCCAGGGCTCGAGCCATGTGGTTCGCTTGCTTAGCCTCTGCGTTCCGGACTGCATTAGCATGCACCATAGTTGGCGGCGCTACTCTCTACGGTCCGCCTTTACTCCAACGCCAAGTACCCTTCCCTGCATTTTCTTACGTGACGGTGCTTCTCGTAGTGACTAATGCCACTTTCGGTGATGCCGTCCGATCCTGCTGGCTGGGATTTTACGCAACGGTTCAGACGGTCTCTCCCGCCATTTTGGTGTTTTGGGTGGTGCGGCCAACCCGGTTCTCGAGCTGCACTATAGCTCTGGCAGTGGCGGTGGCGTCGGCGGTGGTGGTGCTGCCGAAGTCCACCGACTTGGTGGCGAAGAGAATAGGGTTAGGCCAGATAATGATTATTTACGTGGTGGGTTTTATCAATGGTGTTCACACTGAGCCTGTCGTGCACCCTATTCACGTGGCAGCTTCTACCGCCATTGGGATTTTGGCCTGTGTTTTAGCCACCTTGGTTCCTCTTCCTCGGCTTGCTTCCAGTGAGGTAGTCCTCCGTAACTCATCCAGTATATTGACACTAAAATACGAAGTACCAAAAAACATGTAAATTTGAGACTAAAAAACCAAAAAAGAACACTATTTGTCTTTAGTGGGTACTGTGTCTTTCTTTATTCAAATCTTTTGTAGAGCAACTTATGAGACTGTCTGTATAATGTCGCATCTAATCTTTTATAAGTAGGTTCTGCTGAAAACAAGGTTAATATTTGTCTTTTTTGGTGCGTAGGTCAAGCAAAACTGCCGAGTAATTGCTGATAATGACGCAAAGAGGCTGTCTCTCTTCGTCAAGGCGCTCTGCGCAGAGGACAAGACAGTTGCTCTTGCTTCAGTCTCTCAATCGAAGGCGTTGACCGCAGAAACAACCAAACTTCTCTTTAACATAAAACGCCTAAAAGTACGCAGGGCTCATTTTGTTCACTTTTCTAGTATTTTCAGATGAAATAATTGATCGACATGTTCAACCAATGAAAGATTTGTTCATATGAGCTTATCTGCTTTTTTTTCTTTTAAAAAACAGGAAATTGTGTGGTGGGAGAGCTTTCCGTTCAACATTTTCAGGCACCTTTACATGAATCCTGGCGAGGAATTGCAAGCTTTGGAAATGCCATTGAAGGGGATGGAGTTAGCGTTGACAAGTATTCCTTCGTTTCCAGATGAATTGCTAGATGCCGAGCTGAAAGAGGGTCTGAATGGATTAGAGAAACACATTAATAAATATTTAGAGCAATCTAAAAGCCTCCTGCCTTGCGAGCCATCAACAGTTCCTGAATCAAACGCTGAGAATATAGTGAAGACCCTGCAATCCATTCAGGCGATCCCCTCAACTCAGGAAGATTTACCCCACCTTTTCTTCATTTTCTGCATGAATCTCCTCCACAGCTCATTAATGGCGAAACCATCTGCTCAAACACAAGAAAAATGGATTCCAAAGGATGAAAACTCAGCCATGTTTAACAGAACTAAGCTTTTCTTCAAAAGGGTATGGGGGGACATAGTCAAGGATGTCAGCAAAGAGAGGCTTATGCCAGCCTTCAAAAGCTCACTCTCTTTAGGCCTAGCAGTTTTATTTGGATTGCTATACAGCAAGGAAAATGGGTACTGGGCGGGTCTTCCTGTAGCCATCAGCCTTGCTTCTGCCAGAGAGCCAACCTTGAAAGTAGCAAATGTTAAAGCACAAGGCACAGTTTTAGGAACTGTATATGGCGTTTTAGGCTGCTTTCTTTTCGAAAGGTTTTTGATACTAAGATTCGCCTCTCTTTTTCCCTGGTTCGTTTTCACAAGTTTTCTTCAGCGCAGCCGATTGTACTTACAGGCTGGTGGTATTTCTGCAGTTATTGGTGCTGTTTTAATCTTGGGCCGGAGAAACTTCGGCGCTCCTGCTGAATTTGCTATAGCTAGAATAGTAGAAACTTTCATTGGACTGTCTTGTTCAATCATTGTGGATCTTCTCTTTCAACCGAACAGAGCTTCAATCATGGCGAAGATTCAAGTTTCCAGATGTTTTGGGAAGTTGCAAGAGTGCATTAATACACTCAGTTTTTCCAGTGATTCTGATCTGGATGAGAAACAAAATCACCTAAAATCCCAACTAACCAAGCTGCAAAAGTTCATTGAAGAAGCTGAGGTGGAACCCAACTTCTGGTTCTTACCTTTTCCCAGAGATTGCTACGTAAAACTTTCGAAGTCATTGTCCAGGATGACGAACCTCTTGCAATTCAGTGCTCTCGCATTAAGGATTGCATCAAGGAAGAAGAAAATCTTCCACGAACTTGATGGAGACCTCGCATCCTTCAAGGAAATAGTGGGTTATTCATTAAAATGCTTTCAAGAAGTCACGATGATGAAATCGCTAGCAGAACTGGAAGAAGAAGCAGAGACATGTGATCTCGAGTTGGGCAAATCAGAAAACAGTAAAAACCCAAGAAAGATAAGTGGTTTGGTGGAAGACGAAATGAAGAAACTCATAAATTCCTACCTGCAACACACGAGAGAAGTTTGTGATAAGCTTGATGATGACGGAGATGAAGAACCAGAGAGTCAAACAGTTTTAAGCTTGAGTATTCTTGTTTTCTGCTTGATTAACCTGATTCGAGAAACTAGAGAGATTGAAGAAGTGATCAAGGAACTTGTCCAGGGGGAGAATCCTTCAAGCCATGTTAACTTCGATGAAATCAAATGGAAGATAAATGCTCTGCAGAAATAACCTCATCGTCATTAACCGGATGGTTACTCTTTCTAACGTCGTCGTTTTAGTCGCCAAGAGAAGAAACACATATCATAGAAAACGCAATCTCAATTCTCAATTGCTTCTCAACTGTTGATTACTATATTATCAACGGTCATTAACGTCTGTAAAGGATCACGAAGATTGATCTTTTTTAGCCGTCGATAACAAAAACCATCTAACGAACATTATTAATCTTCCTGCTGTCGTTGAAACTCTATAAATTCAAATGCTCCTCCACTGGATTCCATGTCATCCTTTGGAAATAATTTCGGCGAAAAAATTCCGATAAAATGTCTGGTCGTGGCAAGGGAGGGAAGGGATTGGGCAAGGGTGGAGCAAAGCGTCATCGGAAGGTGCTCCGAGACAACATCCAGGGGATTACGAAGCCAGCCATTCGCCGGCTTGCTCGTAGGGGTGGTGTTAAGCGAATAAGCGGCCTAATTTACGAGGAGACGAGAGGAGTTCTGAAGATCTTCTTGGAAAATGTTATTCGCGACGCCGTCACTTACACTGAGCACGCTCGGAGAAAGACGGTAACCGCAATGGACGTCGTTTATGCTTTGAAGAGGCAGGGGAGGACACTCTACGGATTTGGTGGTTAGGATCTTTAGACGATTGCTTTACTTAATTAATCTGTGATTTAGATTCAGATGAAAGTTTTAGGATCTGATGGTACTTTCATGTAATCTGCAAATCTCTTGCTTCAAACCTAAAAAAATCTGTTTCAGCAAGATTTCTTTGCTGTTCCGAATTCAATTCCACCTCGGAGTTTACAGTAGCGATTAACAATCCTGTAATATTGTTCGATTTTCAAAAAATTCGTTATCTAATGGTGTAATCAAATGTTAGTTCATTCCTGCTGGCAAAGCTACATGTATTTCCTTGCAATTTGTAGAACCAGCAGTACATTGGAATGTGCAGTATTGACAATGTCAGAATCGATATCTCGCGCTTATTATGATTTTTCGTATGAGCTTAATCATAATTTCCAATTTTTAGGGAAGTTGATAAAAGAATTTCGACGCAAGATCAAGTTTACTACAATGAAAATAACTACGACTGCTTATCGTGAAATTTTTGCCCTTCCAAAATTTAGAGTCTAGAATTTTGTTTTTTGCCGTATTTAAAATATTTTCACTATTTATTTTTTTATTGTGGAAATGAGTTTTTTCGCTCCCCAAAATTCCGGTTTTATTTGCTGAAATTTTTTTTTTGAAATATGTTTAATTTTTGAGTATATTTAATTTGAAATATTTTATTTTTGTTGGGTGACATCATATTATTTAACTATTTGAATTTATTAAGTAATGAATTTTTTGAATTTATTACTGATGTCCTAATTTAATGTTTTTTTTTATATTTACCCAATTCTCTATAATTTTGGAATTGACTAATAAAAGGTAGGGAAAATGACAAATCCATCATCGTGGTTTTAGCTCAATGACAAATTAACTACTGTGATTTAAGTCTTAACAAGTTAACCATTAACGTATAAGAAAATGACAAATTTAATATTGCAGTGACATTCACTGTTAAAAATTAGTTAGGACGCCGCAGCGGTGTCTTAGGACACCACAGCGGTGTTGTGTGTTGCGAAGGAAAACACAAAGTTTTATCTGGGCGCCGCATGGGTGTCGTGAGGACGCCCCTGCGGTGTCCTCACGACACCCCTGCGGCATCCCGGGATGCCCTTGCAGTGTCCTCACGACACCCCTGCGGTCTCCTTCAAAATCAATGTTTTTATTAGATTTTCGATCTCTTCAACTTCAAACGACCATAACTTTCGCTACGAGTGTCGGAATTGGACGCAGAAGGTATCAAATCGAAGCTCTCTCAGAGATCTACGACTTGTCATGTGAATTATCCCATGACCCCCGGTTTCGATCCCTAAATTCATCGTCTAAGCTCTCAAATCTACAATTTAACATGTTTAATCCTAAACTATGTAAGATGCAGCGTCGGCGTCCTAGGACACCGCCAAGGCGTCCCGGGACACCACCGAGGCATCCTAGGACTCCGCTGTAGCGTCCTGGGAAACCCTGGCGGCGTCTCGACTACGTTTTAACGGCGAACGTAACTGCGATGGTTGATTTGTCATTTACACATATGTTAGTGGTTAACTTGTTAAAATTTATACTACAGTGATTAATTTGTTATTAATTTAAAATCACGATGGTTGATTTGTCATTTTCCCTAAAAGTATTAACCCACTTAAACCCTCAATTAATAATACTGATGCATGAAATTATCGATAATTGACAAGTGGGTGACTAGTGATGATTGAATAAAGGAGGGAAGTGAGGTCTCTACTCTCCAGAAGCATGGGTGTAATTACTGAGGAACAGCGAGGGCAATTGGGACCTTTACTATGTAAGGTGGGTCATTTTCAGATGGGACTAAAATTGGGTTATTTTTGTAAATATCATGTTTCTCATCTGATTTAAGTGCTACTGTTTGTCGGTTGAACGTTTCCAACACTCCATTATTTAATTAAGCACTGATTGATTACTGAGACCGACCGACCAACTTCCCTCCCCGCGCCTTCATCTGCCTGCCGCCGATCGCCGGCTACTTTGTTAATCCTCCGCAAGAATTTTCTCAAATTTTTTTTGAAAATAATATTCAATCGAGTGGTCCCGGTGTTTGAACATTGATACGCAGTCGTCATTCTGATTAATTGCGACTTCTTTGGGGGGCTTTTATCCATAGACGGAAGAAGCTTGTTGCAGAAGATTTTCCACTCCACGTTATTTCAAGGCCGTCTTTGCGTTGACATTGCCGTTGGGCTGGTGTTTCTGTTTTCGCACATTTTCGTTTCTTAGATGCTATTTCCTTAGAGAAGCGGTTAATCGAATCAGAATGCCTCGGACTTCTTCCACGCCTCGGAGCTATGCGTACCTCGGCGCTTTGTCCCAGGAAATCGAGAAGAAGCTCCAGCGGGTTTGTTTTCCTCTCTTTCTTTATCGAAATATTCTTAGTTCTTTGTGAATGATTAAGAAATGGACGGTGGTTGTTCAAGACCTAACTCTAGAATTGCGTTCCGTTCTGATTTAGTCAACGGAGTGTCATGTCTCACCGTTCTCCTACTGGACTTGGAGTTAACCAATTTCTGATTAACGGATTGAATGCGACCAAGTTCGGCCGTTTTATTTTTTCCTGTAACTAACTCCATATTTATTTCCAAATGTAAGGTGAACAGCTGAAATAGAAAGCTGAGGTTATTGTCTAAATATATTGCAGGCACTAGCTTCTTCATCTCAGAGACGAGACTTGTTGCAAGAGTTGTTTGCTGACATAGCTTTGGAGGTTGATGACCGAGCCATAGGTCAGTTTAGTTCTCACAGTTTTTTCCTTTATGTTTTGACCGGGACAATGTAATTGGATACTTTTAGGTATTAGTTGATCTTTGTATCTTCTTTTGCCTAAGCACTTTGCGACTCACACTATTCTATCTGCTTGCTGGTTTAGTAGGTGAGGTGGAATGTGCCTAGTTATTGAAAGAGCAATGGAAAGTGTTAGTTGAGATGTCTTATCATGCATATCTATAACTTTCATGTGTATAGGACGTAGTGTTAAGTACCACAATTTCTCAGGGAATCGATGAGATTACTAAATCTGATGTCTGTGTATTCTCTCGGAAGTATGCCGAAAATATTTGCTTTGTCAAGAATACATCCACTTTTTAAAACTATCTGACACAACTATTGGTGGTTGGGATTTGGACTGGTATACATCAACCTTTTACTATAAAAGGCTGATATGAGATAATTTACTCCTATTGGAGGGATGTTGTTTGGCCTTTTATTTGAATCATCACGAATCAAAGATGTCTGATCATTGTACATTTTGGAAATCTAATTTCCTACCGTTTGTTTTAACCAATCTAGAAATCACTTTTTTTTTTGTTATTCCTATCTGATTTTATCACTTTTTTTTTAAAATTGGAAACAGATATAATTTTCAGCAGAGACGAGGATGCGATTTCACCTGAAGAGGATAATATTAATGATCAGTTATGCTTTTATGACGTGTTAGCTTATTATTATGTACGGGCACCTGAGAGTGGGAAGCCAATCCTTGATTTAATAGTCCAACTTTGGAGCCAGTCATTTGCATCCCATACTTTTTCCCTACTATTTCACAAATGGGTATGCTTGCATTTGCGACTTTTTTTTTCTTCTAATTTTTAGGATTTTTATAAAGCAAAATATTGGCTTAACCATATTTGCTGGAAATGGAAATAAGTAAATGAGTAAGGCTATCCTGCTAGGTTCATGTTAACAGCAATGTAGTTTTTATTCTTTTAAAAAATTTAATGTACAAAATTGTATTTATAGATGAAAGCCATATGCAGTTTTATAATTTATGTCTCTGTGTTCTTGACATCTTTAATTTTCAAACCTGGGGCATGCTCATGTCTACTCTACAGCTATTTGAAGTTCAACTTGACAATCCTGAAGTTCACCTTCGTTATTCATCTGCTCTTGTCCAAGGTGCTACTAATGTATTCTGGTATGGACGTTGATGATTCAAATTAAAGCAATTATGGTTTTCACTTTCTTTCTTTTCTATGCTAAATGACTTTGATGCCAATTACCGAGCATTATTAGCATATTATTTTGTTTTAGATCCATTGGTCTAACAGTGATATTTTAAATTTCCCTATTACTTTAATTCTTCATCTCTTTGAGGTCTGTGCGTTTTAGTATATTTAGAATGAATATCAAACTCATTTGCTTAATAGTTGAACCAATGCATAAAATCCTTTAGCATTTACTTGAGAGCTTATTTAACCTCATAAAAATGTGTTTCTTTTATAGGACACGAACAATATAAGTGACTTTAATTTAAGGTCGCGAGGGGTGACAATGTAATTTATATAGACATTATTTGAAGTTACGTCTCTACTTCTGTTATCATTCACCAGTCAACTTATGACAACTTCAGTACTGGAATGACTACTGTATACTGTACGCTGTTGCAGGATTGACATTCAGACAAACACCAGGAGATTTCTGTCTCTTTTTAATGTAAGTAAATTTTTTGTTGGATGCAATCATGTTATAAGGGAAACTAAATATTATGTTTACTTTTATTGAACTTGAGTACAGTATCTACTCAAGGAAGTTGCTCTGAAGCCTACGAAGTTGAGTAAAATACCCACGCAGGTAAGAATATCATTTAATCTTTCTTACGTCTGCCAAGGAGTACTTAAGTCATTGATTATATATTAGCTTTTTTGGAGTCAATCTGTTGTTCTATTTCAGCGATTACATAGTCATCTTGCTTTTGAACTGAGGTACAAGTTCCTACTTGATGGTTTAGGTTCAAAGAGATTTGTATCTTTTACTCTCAAGGTTCATAATTTTCTACAATGCAGGTACACTTTGCCTCCTTCGTTAATTTTGTTTCTAAAATCTGACTGTATATATTCATGTGATTTGCTACTTTGTAGCAGCCGATGAGCTTGAAAACTTCTTAAAACAATTTCCTACTTTTCCAAATGCTTTTGTCGTTGGTGGGCCTGCTGATATGTTTGTCATTGAACTTGCGGATCAGGTGAATAACTTACATACTCACACGGATGATGTTCTTGGGTTCAGTATTACCGTTAATTTGTATAATTAAAAGAAATGATTAGTTTCTGTATTTCTTGATCAGCTTCAGAAACTAAAGGTAGAACCAGTGCTTTTGCATTACCTTTTACACCTCAATGTTCTCCAAGGTTGGTAGTGTGTAAAATTTTGAATCAAATGTTTTGATATGCGTTTACACTGATTAAATTTTACAGGCATGGAACTCGGATTGACAACAAGTACAAGGTTAAAGACCTGTTTGTATAGCTTCACATCCCCTGGTGGACCTATGTATCCTACCAGAGCTGTTCGTCATGCTGCCTGGGATGCTTTAGATTTGTTATTTCCGGTAAGTATGATTCCCCCCTTCTCCTTGCATTTTCCTTAAATTCAGACAAAATCGTTTAGTTTTTAAATGATCACATAGTGAAATTGGCTTTGATTTTTTATAGTAATTCTTGCAAATGGCGTATTCTTTTAGCAGGTATATGTCTCAAATGAAGTTTAGTTGATATATACAAGTGCAAGAATTAGCTTACGTAAAAATAGGGATGGTAGATGTTAATGTTAGCAAAACTTTAGTAATATAAAGGGATCTCAAATGAATTCTAGCTGATGTGCAAGTGCAAGAGTGAGCTTACATAAAAATATGGATGGTAGATGTTAATGTTAGCAACACTTTAATGATAAAAATGGGTATAACCATAAAAAAATTATCAAAATTGTGGTTATTTTTATTATTCGAAATTCCATAATTTCCTTTTTACCCCTTTCTGATCAAGCTACTTGACCTCTACCATCCAATGGGAGGTATTTAACTGTAAGGTTTAAAGTTGATTGGCTAATTACTCCAGTACTTGAGGCATTTTGTGCAAATAAATTTAGTAATGGGGGACTCTTCGTAATTTGCAAACTGTAACGAGATATCGCAGTGGCATAATTTTAGTTGTTTGACACAGGTTGGACGTTACCCTCGACATCTTATAAGCTTGTTTTTCCGATTGCTATACCCATGGTACTGGCCTTCATCTTGTTGGAACTTCATTATGTCATGCATATTGGCTGTGTTTTACTCGTTGTTAAGGTTGATGTTTTCATGGTGGGGAAAGCTGACAAGGCACAAATCATCGTAAGTATATATAATGCATTTCTCCGAATAGCAGAACAGGTGTAATTTACAAACCAGTTAATGTATTTTGCTAATTATGTTTGTAATTAGCAAAATACAATACCATTTTGTAACATTTGTACCAAATGTTAAGATTTAGTATTTTAATTTACATGCAATTAATTATTTTATTTTGAATTAAACTTTGGCTCCTCTAATGTCATGTGTAATTATTTTAATACTCCAATTACAATATTAAGAATGTTGAAATTTACACTGTTTTATTTTTAGAATTACCTCAAAATGCGTAATAATAAATAATAAATAATTTTTACTTATAAATTAGGCATCATCTAAAATTGTACCTCACAATGTTACTGGTAAGTGCCCTTGATGTTGGGCTGCATTGGAGGACACTATGCCTAACCAATTTTGGGCGTCTGGCTGCTGATCCACAAATTGGCTGCTCTCCCCATAGCAACTGGGCCCCAATAGGCACTAAAATAGATGGGTCTAAACTAGAATTTGGAGATGAACCCCTCATCGTACTGACGGATCATCAACTAGTCGGACATTATAATGGCATTGGCTCATCCAATACTGGCCTCACATTACCCTTGTTACTTCTTTCTAACAACGTGATGTGATCTTCCGAATAAATGTTCATTTGCAACAAATAATAAATTACAAAATACATAAAATAAATTCGTGTGTTTGCTTAAGATTACTTCATTCTCAAAAGGATAAAAATGGCCTTAGAAGAACATAAACAACCACAGGGCAACGTAAGCAAGAAAGATCCATACGCTTCGACTAGGCATGATATGTAGTAGCTAGAATATTCAGCCAAAGCAAGAAAAGAAAATGCAAGTGTAAACACTTGAAAATACACTATAAGATGGCATGCATGCCCCTAAGCTTTCAGCGCTACACCCGTGTAGGGGGGGTTACCCTCTGGTTGCCAGAGGGTAAGGACCGTTACCCTCTGGTTGCC
>CM039470.1:37795728-37861097 GCA_022433065.1 Begonia loranthoides
GTCTTGCGGTAACGCATATGGAGGGTGTATGGACCAGTTACTCACCATCACATATGTAGGCAAGTAGACGATCTAGCTAAACTCTATAGCCACGATCTCAAGGAAAGACATTAAAAAGACTTTCGGCCGTGAAGACAGATTGTTAACCTCATAACCTGTCATTCACGTTGGCATCATACAACAATACTTTTGAGTCCTTTACCAGGCATTGCGTGCACTAGAAGATCATTCATCAAACCAGAAGGCAACCTAGCCAGCATTGTTAAATACAGAACATCCTTGGGGAAAACAGAGACAGAAATCACGTTCACTTATGTGGAAAAAATGAAGCCTACATTCTCAAGATGTAAGGATAAGGGGTGAACAAAGAAGGCTTGCCTTTTGTTTTTGTGCAGCAGAAATCGCAGCTGCCGCTGGTTTCTGCATAGGCCACCACGGTCAAACCCCTTTTAGGGGCCACTCTCTCTTGGATTCTGAGTCTTTCCCACTTTGATTCCAATCCATTTTTCAAGAATGACGCAACTCAAGCCAAACGACTGACTATAGTTTACAAATGCTACCGTTCACTTGTCCACATCTTTAATAGCCTATTCAGGCGGCCAATCAACAACAAAACATCATGCTGCATAATACAAGATTCGAACAGCCTAATCGAGGATAGTTACTATTCCCCTTCCCAAAGTAAGATTACGGTAAAGTAACCATAATCTTATAATGACAAAAGGTAAACCATTACTTTGTTTCCATTGCTTCTGCGTGATAACTTTCCAAGTCAGCATCAAGATCTTCAGCAGAAAGCTTTTCAACTTGGTTTCTTCCTCGTCCACGTCCCCTTCCACCAAATCCACGGCCTCCACTACTGCCACCACGAGGTCGTCCAGAAGGACCGCCTCTACCTGGACCTCCACTGTTAAAAAAATCCCACATTAACATAGCTGACATGAAAGATGAAAAAAAAGATCAATGAAATTCATTTCCAGTACAATAAAATATCAAATTGAAGAACTTTAACCCATACATCTAATACAGATAAACTTTGGACATTGATTAGTATAATCAATACATCAAAGTATAAATTCTTATAATAAATAAAAACTATCAATGCTAGAAATAGAGAACACCAAATGATATTCACTATTTATGCATTATCAAAAGTCTTTTCAGGACAATGAACTATCCTGGTCGGATAAGCATTCTATCTTAGAACCAGTACAAAGAAAGGATTGCCGTAATGAATTAAGATCATGAATATTAATGAGATTATATATTACAATACCATTTCAAAGAATTCAGTTTAATATGAAAAACAATACAAATAACATTTACATTTAAAACAAATATATTTTTCATCAAACATTTCAAAAACCAATATTAAGCAGACATGAATAGACAAAGGTTTTGCAGTCTCTCAATAAAATTGCAAAATCATTCCATTAATATAATCATATGAAACTCAATCAAACCTAGGAGAATATAAAAAAAAATATCCAAAAATTAGATCCTAAAATTTGAGCATAAGAAATAATACCTCCTGGGAACTTCATTAGAGTTTCTAAAAGCTCCATTCACAACAATGGTCTTAAAATTTGAGCATAAGAAATAATACCTTCTGGGAACTCCATTCGCGTTTCCAAATGCTCCAATCACACCAATGGCTGCGGGCATAGGTGGTGTCACGATGTTTGTTCCCACTATCTCTATTTTCATGGGTTTCCCATCAAGCTGCACATTGTTGTATCTCTTAATAGCAGCAATAGCATCTGCTCTCCTTGAGAAGACTACCTCTGCCGTTCCCTGAGACAATCAAACCTCTCTTAGCTAGTGGAACAAAGAAAAGAAACATAGAATATTTTTCAACATTTACTACATACCTTTGATCTCCCACTCTTATCATAATGAATTGAATATCGTTTCAGGTCACCAACTTCAGAAAATAGATCCTGCACGTAAACAACCTTCCATTAGGAGAGGAACCAAAACCATTGGATTCATATTTGAAAATTTCTAGACAATGGAAGAAGAAAAATCATGCTTGAATAGCTTGATTGAAGAGAACTGCGAACTATTAGCCATGTTTATTTAAAAGTATGTGTAGACTGAGAAAATGAATTAAATCAATACTAAACGCTTAATCTGGAAATAGGAAGTTCTTCAAGACACTCGAAAATCCAAGCAAGGCTTCAATCCCCATGTTAGGAGCAAAATAATATTCTCACACGTAATGCATTTATGTATTTAATTATTTAGCGAAAAAATTTTCAAGCTAACCATCCATTTTACTTAAGAAAAAGATAGAGATTCCGAAATTTAAACATGCTTGTGAGTAACAGAACTACGGCAACCTACCTTATGTGACAACAGATACGAACACCAATGTTTTAAGCCAAGAATAAAACACAAGTAAATCCAGTTTCTCAATAAAGACTGCAGCCTTCAAGATATAACAAATTGAAATAACCATCGCAAGTACTTTCAAAAGGAAAAACTACGAATCATCTTGAAATTGTTATTGAATATAATTAAATGGATTCCACCAAAGTTACCTTGATATCCTCGTTTGAAACCCCATATTCCAAATTGGATACGTAAAGCTTAGATCCAGTCTCGATAGCAGAGGCTCGTCCAACCTGCGAGGTGTATGCAGCACCCTGATCGACGAACATGTCGTGTTGCCACGTTGTCTCCGGCGCCTAAACCCCGATATTTACAAGTAAAAACCCCAATTCATAAAAAGGGAAAAAATGGAAGCACGGAAGCGTAGTAACAGACAAATCTGAGCTGAAACTCTAATCTCCACCTTTGCTGCCACATAAGGCGCCGCTCTATTTGCTCCACGATTGGGAACGCGACGTACGGGACCGGGTCCGGTAGATCTGCCACGGCCGCGGCCCCGGGAGTTTCCGGAGCCAGATTTCTTGTTATTGTTGATGATGTCGTCGAGGCTCATGTCTAGAGGACCTGGTCCTGCCATCGTCGGCGAATGAAAACCCTAATTCTATGTAGAGAGACAGAGAGAGATTGGGGACAGAGAAGGAAAGGCGGCTAGGGCGAATCGGAGAAGGTAGAAGATAAGGGGAGGCTTCCTCGAATCAACGGTACCCGCGATAAACTGAAATAAATAGGAGGCGCAGTCAACCAGGTTCCAGTTATAATAAGTAAATTACTAAACTACCCTGTGTAATTAATATATTAAATAGAAATTCCAATAGTACGAAATAACTTAGGTAAATTATCAAAACTTTGGGGAAATTTTGTAAAATTGGGGATATTTCATGGTTAGCATAAATCCAAGAATTGTAATCTCATTATTCATTTGGTGTATCTCAATGGATATTCCCAGGAGATTAAAAGCTTTGGAGTTGGAGCGTTGAGTGGATTGGAACGAAGCGTGGGAAAACCGATTTACATGACTGAAATCAAGCTATAAGATCCTCAAGGTAAGTGATGTTTGTGCGTGGTTGGCCTATGACCTACATCACAAATGTGCTAGGATCGTTTGATGTGTGATATCTATTGAGTTATTGTTATATTGATTGATTTTATGATACTTGAGGATAATGCTTTGGTGATTTGTTTGTTAGTCTATGTTTTTCTTGACTAGGACATAGAAGATATATTGTATTGTTTGATGTATTTGTTGATAAAATGTGGTGTTGTCTTTGTGAGTTTTGAGGATGTGTTGCACTGTTGGACAATAGGTTATGTTTTATTGGACTGAGGATAAGTTGTTATGTTATAATATGCTATATTTCGTTATTCGAGGATGTATTATGATGTTGTGACATAAGCATGTGGAAGGTTTAGATATATGTATGTTGCGCTGAATTCATGTATTACGTTTTCCAAAAAAAGAATGAACTAGTTTTCAAGTATATGTTTTCACGTAAAAAAGAGTTAAACAAAAATGAACATATGTAAATAGCCTTCTATGGTCGGGGTTTTAAAACACTTAATGTATAAGAACCTTGCCAAATGTTACGATGTGGTTATGTATGGGAACTTTGCCAAAGGTTGCGAGGTAGTCTTGTATGGGCGAAGCTTGAGACTAAGTCATGTCTAAGAACCTCGACAAAAGCTACGAGGGTAGCTTTGGGTAAGCCTATGGCCCCAAAGATAGTTTTGTATGATGACTTTGATGAAAGTTGCGAGGGTAGCTTTGGGTGAGCCAATAACCCCAAAGAAAGTTTTGTACGATGACCTTGACAAAGGTTACGAGGGTAGCTTTGGGTGAGCCAATGTGGCAGCTAGCTCTATGAAGGTCAAGAAAGGCCCAAGTGTGGGTCTTGCCTATATCAGGAGGGCACAATCCTACATCGCTTAGGAGAGTAGAAAATGCATGGTTTATAAGTAGGGTTTCCCTCTCTACCTAACACAACGCATTTTGGGCTAACCCCAAGAACAAAACCGTGCGGGCTTTGGCCCAACGCAAACAATATTGTATTAGGAGCACCGAGGGACGTTACAAATTGTATCTGAGCAAAATCCCAACCGGAAGTATGGCTGACGAGGACATCGGGTCTCAAGGGAGGGAGATTGTGGTAGTCTGCCCTATGAAGGCCAGAAAGGCTCAGGTGTAGGTTCAACCCATATCAGGGGGGCACAATCTCACATCGCTTGAGATAGTAGAAAATGCAAAGTTTAAAAGTAGAGTTCTTCTCCCTACTTAGTACAACACGTTTTGGGCTAACCTCAAGAACAAAATCATGCGGGCTTTAACCCAATGCGGACAATATTGTATTGGGAGCACTAGGGGACGTTATAGCCAATGGCCCCAAAGACAGTTTTGTACGATGACCTCAACGAAGGTTAGAGGGTAGCTTTGGGTAAGCCTATAGCCCCAAAGATAGTTATGTAGATTTGGGTGAGTCGTATGCCCCAATGATAAAAATGAAATAAAACAAAACAAAATGAACGAAAAGAAAGAGAAGAATGTAAGAAAGAAAATAATAATAAAGAAAACAACGTAAGAACGAAAAGAATGAGAGTAACATAATGAAAGACTAAGACGAAAAATGACTTGTTTTGTTTTAAACTGCATTTCATGTTCATGATTTATAGGCATCTCTTACTGAGCGTTAGACTCATTAGTTGAACTTTGTGATGTTGGTAAGAATGCTATTGAGGACACAATCAGCGGTAACAACGAGTGCAATTGAAGAGGAATTCCTATGCGCGAGGTTGTAGTGTTGTCAGAGCGAGATTGACCTGTGGGTGGCTCAAGAGATTTATTTTGGTATAAAATATGTACATTTTAAAGATATGTTTTGTGAACTGTGAACTATGAATGAATTTTACTTGCTTTAAAGGAATTAAACGGGATATTTTATAGTTAAAGCAAATGGTTTTTCAAAAGTATATTTTAACGTGTTTTAAAAGATTTCAACTTGGATTTCACAAAAAATTTTTGGAAAAGGTTTAAGTTGATATCTCCCGGGAAAGGGTATTGCAAAAAAAAAAAAAAAGGGCATTACAACAATCATTCATAAATCCTTTCTGCCATCTTAAGAAAACTGGCCGTGAAGGCCACCAATAAGGTAGAGGTCAAAACATGATAGTGTACATAGACAGCTAATATCAAAATAACTCTCATCATATTTTCATAATGAATACAATTCTTAGTGAAAAGAAATGATCACTTAAAGATTCCTCTGAACATACGCATAGAAAGTTGCGACCATTTCCCGACAACACCTCAAGAGTCAAAAGGAAAAAGTAACAGCGATCCGAAGACCTAAAAACTCACCCTAATCACATTTAGGGATTCAAAACTATAGAAGCATGTCATCACCACCATATTATCCGTTTTTACAACGTAAAAACAAACATTTTCAAGTAGCATAAGATATATTGGGATAATCTTGTAATGCTTTGACACTAAGACCGTCCCTAGTATCAAGAGGATATCCTCTAAGATATGAATTTGAAACTCAAGAAGCACGTTATCACCACCATATTATCCATTTTTACAATGTAAAAACAAACATTTTCAAGTAGCATAAGATATATTAGGATAATCTTATAATGCTTTGACACTAAGACTGTCCAAAGTATTAAGAGGATATCCTCTAGGATATGAGCATTGAGCATAGCAACAAAGAAAATATCATGCACAAAAATGTAAACGTGTAAAATTTACGTATGTATATATATAAAATCATACGTGTTGTCGAACAAGATTCTGTTGCGGTTCACAAGCATTGTAGCAATCAACCTTACATCTACCAATATATTGTAACAACAACCCACATATTCGAGTTTTCAAGCTCAAATCTAATTTTTAACTTTCAATAAAACTTAAAACACAAAAATGAAGAAGATAACTACTTACCTTCAAAGTCCTTTCATGAATGTGGGAGACTTTAGTATCGCGAACCTAAATTTCAGCACCAAACTCCCTCCCTTGCATATCGGTTCTCTCTCTCCCCTTGTCTTTCTTTTTTGCCATTAATGACCGTGTAGAGGGAAGAGAGGAAACTCTCTTTCTTTTAATTTAAAATTTTATTTATATTAATATATAATAAAATATTAATATTAAATTCTTAAATTTTCAGCTTATCTATTTATAACATGAAATGCAATCAATGTAATTTAAATGTATCGAACAAATTATAAAAAGAAAAAATTTAAATTTTATGATATTTTTGAAGAAAAAAAAAACTCGGGTCGTTACAGTTAGTGACAAACCAACAATCATCACTTTTTCGCTAGCAATTTAACCATTGAATTTTGAGAAATTGCCCCCACAAACACTACTATTAACTTTTTGAAAATCGCAGTGCAAAAGAATAAATACTCATGGAAAAAAATAAAAAAAACTCGTGATTATATAATAGATTTTCAGTGAAAAATAGGTAATATTCATGGAAAATAAATTTAGAAGATTTCGGGTTTTATAATTTAGAAGATTTTGTAAAAGAATGTTAATGTTTTCGTTTTCGGATGATTTAAAATTGTTTTACACAGTTTGTCTGAATTTTTCTATTAAGAAAACAATGAATATTTAACTTTTGCAGACGAACCGCGGCAGATTGACGACAAACCGCGGTGGCTTGATAATAGAGTTGTGATAGTTTGTAGACGAGCTGGCACAACTCAACATTATCACGTTTAACGGCAAACGTGATAGTAATATTAGCAGCGTCATTTTTCTATAGTTCAGTGGTTAATTTAAAAAACGATGGTTGATTTATCATTTTTCTTTACACGTGGTAACATTTAATTTTACTGATTTGACCGAAAATCTACACAAGTACACATGACCGTTATGCGACAAAATGGATGAACACAAACACTTTTTATAACCCAATCCATCAATGCCGACCAGTCGTTTGAAAGAATTTCTAAAAGAGTGGTGGCGGGAAATTTAAATTTTTGCCGAGGTTGTGAAAAATAAAGATAATTTTACACTCGCTTCTCATTGGTTGGTTTTAAACTACGCGGATCCCTGTTGAAACTATTAGTAGCCGTGGATTAAGATTTGATCTGACGATTGATAGCTACCACGCTCCGTCCTTCCATTGTAGATCCACTATAAAATCATGCTGTGACTATCGGTGCAATAGTCGTACGCTGTCTTCTTCACTCACCGAACAACCGCCGAGTCGACGATATAATTTCCGATGGATACGCCTGGAAAAATTAAGAAGGGAGCCGCCGGTAGAAAAGGAGCCGGTGCGAAGAAGAAGCCGGTTTCGCGTTCCGTCAAGGCCGGTCTACAGTTTCCGGTTGGTAGAATAGGTCGGTACTTGAAGAAAGGAAGGTATGCGCAACGCGTCGGAACTGGAGCTCCTGTTTACTTGGCCGCTGTGCTTGAGTACCTAGCCGCGGAGGTACTTAATGATACTGTTCTATTTACTTCTTCACCTTCATCTCCTCTGCTCTATTCTTTAGTACGTTGAGAAATCAAGTCGACTTATAAATTTGATCATGCACTCTCCGATTAAATCTCTGAAAACAGTTTGGAATATTCCTGCTTGTTCTTGATGTACAGTGATATTTATTTGGCTTAATGGCTATATGAGTAGGTGCTGGAGTTGGCCGGAAATGCAGCTCGAGATAACAAGAAAAATAGGATCATTCCAAGGCACTTGCTTCTTGCGGTGAGGAACGACGAAGAGCTAGGGAAGTTACTCGCAGGCGTGACAATCGCTCACGGTGGCGTTCTTCCAAACATAAATCCAATTCTCTTACCAAAGAAGTCGGACAAGTCCACAAGCGAGCCTAAATCCCCATCTAAGGCCACCAAGTCTACCAAGAAGGCGTAGTTTCCGTCTGCAATTCCTGATGTATTTTTTTGTTCTAGCCTTACTTAGAATATCTTTTTATGTTTAGCTCGTCCATTGTAACCTCGAAGACACCGTAATTCCCATCAGCTTTTTATTAACCATGAATGGAACTTCTTGTTTCTTCAAGTATTCATTTTCTTCATTAAATTATCTCCACCCGATGATTAAGATTTAATCTAACGGTGAATTGGTTGCCACACTCCCTTCAACAGAAGATCCGCTATAAAAGCGTGTTGCGTGAATCAATTCACCCGTTTTTCGTTCCCGTTACTCAGCGAGCCGCTGATAACTTGGTGCTTAGATTAAAGGACGTTATAACCTTTAATGGAGACGCCCGGTGAAATTACGCAGGGAGTCGCCGGTAGAAAAGGAGGCGGTGCGAAGAAGAAGCCGGTTTCGCGTTCTGTCAAGGCCGGTTTACAGTTTCCGGTCGGTAGAATAGGTCGATACTTGAAAAATGGAAGGTATGCGCAGCGCGTCGGAACTGGAGCTCCGGTTTACTTGACCGCTGTGCTTGAGTACCTTGCAGCTGAGGTACGGAATTCTTTTTCCTTTCATGCCTCTCTCTGCGCAATGCTTTTTGTAATGAGATTTCGTTCAAAGCCGTCAGCCTGAGATCCCTTCTGGTTTTTTGATTTGTCTGCTTTTTGTTGTCTGAACATCGTAAAAATTGCAGAGTGATGTGTTATGGTGATAAAGCTATGGTGAGTTTTACCTATGCTAGGAGGAATAAGAGGGGTAGTTATTCACTAATTCCATATAAGGGTCCAACATTAACTCTTTACTGAAACTAGAATAAATAGTTGGGAAGGGTAGGGAAATACCTAGCTGTGAAAATAGTGGAAGGTGGGTAGTGTGGTAGAAGAATAGTCTAGTGCTGAGTAATTCTTTTCCAAGAAAATAAAGAATGTATTCTTACCATTTTGTGTAAGAGCAAATCTTTTCTAGAGGGAGAAACATGATTACAAGATCCGAAGCTTAGAAGAGAGTTCTATGGATTTACATAAAAGAGATTACAGGAATAAAAGAGAAAATGGATCGCAACATTGTATAGTTGCAAGAGCAGATAGCTCGCATTCTTAATCGGCTGGACGAACATCTGTAAGTGGAATCGGTTGTGCTACAGAGAAATATGTCTAGCGATCCAAAGGAGAAAGACAGCGACGCAAGACAACATTGTAATCGCAATTTTTTTCTCTGCGAAAGTTGAAAATGCCGATGTTTAGTGGAATAGACCAAGAGGGATGGCTGTTCAAAGCTGAGCGATATTTTTCTATAAATCGTTTGATCGAGGAAGAAAAGTTAGAAGCAGTGATGCTGTGTTTTGAGGTCTGGCTTTAGCCTGGTATCAATGGGAAAGTAATTCAGAGGTCTTTTCGTAGCTCGATGGTGCTTAAAGGTAGAATACTGGATTGATTTGCTCATTCAAGAGCAAGGACCTATTGTGAGCTGCTGTTATCGCTGAACAAGAGGGATATATGCTTATTAATACTCTGCTATTTTATAGGAGCAGGAAGGTGATTTCTAGTCGATCAAAATTCATTCCACAAATTTTATTCCTCTTTCATTCTAGCCCAGTGGGTGGTCACAGAGGAATTACTAAGACACTTCGCTGCATTGTAGCTGAGCTATTTTGGATTGGCATGAGGAAAGATGTCAAATAATTGTTGGGTATGCCAAAAGAACAAATATGCTACCTTGTCTCCTGTAGGGTTACTCCAACCACTGCCCATTCCCAAGAATGTGTGGGAGGATGTTTCAATGGATTTCATTGAAAAATTGCCAAAGTCAAATGGAAAAGATACAATTTTCATAGTTGTTGATTGATTAAGTAAATATGCCCACGTTGTTGGGTTAAGTCATCCCTATAGTGCTAAAACGGTGGCTCTGTCTTTTTTTGATAATGTCTTTCGCTTGCATGGAATGCCGAAATCAATAGTTTCTGATAGAGACAGTTTTTGTTAGCCATTTTTTGAAGGAATTGTTCCGCCTACACGGAACAACATGAAGTTTAGCTCCGCCTACCACCCACCAAAGGACGAACAGTGCGAAGTGATTAATAGGACCCTTGAAGCCTACTTGCATTGTTTAACGGGACAAAAGCTGACTGCTTGGTTTCATTGGTTATCATGGATAGAATATTGGTATAATTCTTTTTATCATTCGTCGATCAAAATGTCACCTTTCAAGGCTGTTCACAAAAGCGATCCTTTGTTCGTTTTACGACATGAAACATAGGTTGTTTCATCTATTTCTACTGTAGATGCTTGGTTACAGGAAATGGATGCTATTTTGGAGCTATTAAAGAAAAATCTCAGTTAGGCTCAAGCCATTATGACTTCGGTCGCTAACAAACATCAACCAAATGTGGAATTTTCGATGGATGATTGTGTTTGGCTTAAATGGCAACCTTACAGACAACGGTCCCTAGCTAAGCCGTTGCATCTCAAACCTGCTCCACGATTTTATGGTCCCCTTCACATTTTGGAGGAAATTGGGAAGGTGGCTTATAAGTTGAAATTGCAGGAAACAGCTTGGATACACCAATATTTCATGTTTCTTTGTTATGAAAAGTAAAGGGAGAGGTGCCAACAATAACACTCTTACCCGATGAGATTTGACACGATAACTCTTTCAAAGTGGAGCTTTTCCCAGCATATGTAAACCTCACAAAAAAAGGAAATTGCAAACAAATATCATCAAATTCTTCCCGTGTTAGATGTTCAACAACAGTGTGGTAATAATCAGAAGGTGTTAGTTTTTGATTAAATGGAAGAGTGTGCTACCAATGAAAGCTAGAATTTGATGATATTCATTTGCAATTTCCTTCTTTTGTGAGGTTTACATATGCTGGGAAGAATAAGAGGGGGTAGTTATTAACTAATTCCATATAACTGTCTAATGTTAACTGTTCACAGAAAATAGAATAAATAGTTGGGATGGGATGGGAAGGGAAGGGAAGACAAAACAAAATACCTAGCTGTGAAAATAGTGGAAGGTGTGTATAGTGTGGTAGAAGAATAGTCTACTGCTGTGTAATTCTTTTCCAAGAAAATAAAGAAAGTATTCTTACCATTTGGTTAATGGATATGTGAGAGCAGGTACTGGAGTTGGCTGGAAATGCAGCTCGAGATAACAAGAAAACCAGGATCAATCCTAGGCACTTGCTTCTTGCTGTGAGGAATGATGATGAGCTCGGAAAGTTGCTTGAGGGCGTGACAATCCCTCACGGTGGTGTTCTTCCAAACATAAACCCAGTTCTCTTACCGAAGAAAACTGACAAATCCAAGAGCGATCCAAAATCTCCATCTAAGGCCACCAAATCTCCAAAGCAGGCGTAGTTTCTCTCAGCAAATTTCTAAATTTTTCAATTTTTGTATCCTTCTTCATCTGAAACTCTCTTTTACTTTTGGCTCGTCCATGGTGATGTTGAAGATACTGTAATTCCCGCGGAGTTTTGTTTTAGCATAAACGAAACTTTCTGTTTCCCCTACTTTAGGCATCCTCTTTTTCACCATTGCCGTTCAATCTCGTAAACCTTGAATGTAAAGGATTTGTCCAAACTCTTCTTAGGCATTTGTTTTCATCATTGCATGATCTCGCACTGCAACTTGATTTTGATTGTTTAAGAAGCTAGACAACAGAACGCAATCACTTACAGAATATAATTGATTTAGCTGAATCATACAAGCGTTTAGAGCTAATTCTAGAACAACCAATTTTCGAAACTGGGTAGGATTAACTCTTGACAATCAACTATTGCCAGTGGACAAGCAAACCATGCAGGACTCGGCCTAGATCATTGTAATTACTTATTTGCAAATTCCAGATCTTTTATGCGTTGCATATTTGAAAGATCTTACTGATTTCTGCTTGAACGGGATTGATCCTATATTACTCAACTGTATCCGATATATTCATAAAACAAATTAGATTCGCGTGAAATTGCAATTCCTTCATCAAGAAGGATGAAAGGAGCAACCAATTTTACGATTAGTGGAAACCACAAATACGCAGATCAAAGCTGTTGCCGTTAAACCAATTTCTTGTGCAGGATTTCTTCTCGAGTGAATCAAGCAGATCCACATTTTTCATACAGACAGAATTAGAAAACAGAGCGATATCTATAAGAACACTAACCCTAGAAACGAGAACACCCTAGAATTCTACAGAAACGACAGTCAATTAGCAAATGCACATAGGTAAACACAACAAATTTTACTTGGCTTTTTAAGAGCTGGTAAATTTCGTCACCGCCTTAGTTCCCTCAGAAACGGCGTGCTTTGCTAATTCTCCGGGAAGAACGAGCCTCACAGCTGTCTGGATCTCCCTAGAAGTAATGGTCGGTTTCTTGTTATATCGAGCCAATCTTGACGACTCCTGAGCGAGCTTCTCGAAAATATCATTGATAAAACTGTTCATAATCCCCATGGCCTTGCTAGAGATTCCGATGTCAGGATGAACCTGCTTCAACACTTTGAAGATGTAGATTTTGTAAGTCTCAATGCTCTTTTTCGTCCGCTTTTTCTTCTTGTCTCCGGCTGCTGCACCGCCATCCTTCGGTAGCTTCTTGCCCGCCTTGGGCTTCTTCTCCGCCGGAGCTTTCTCCGCCACGGCAGACTTTTTCTCCTCTGCAGGCTTCTTCTCAGCGGGCTTCTTCTCAGCTTTAGGCGCCATTGCAAAAACGAATAACAAAATTTCACACCTAAAAGTCTGGCTTTTGACTGTTTGCGAAAAGTGCGAGAGAATACGATTTCTAATTGCTAAGCGGATATATATATATAGAAGAGATCCGTGAGTTTTCATTTGCTGTAGGAGCTTCCCTCGGATCGATGATGTGTAATCTTTGTGAACCGTTGTTTCTTTTCTGATGAAGATATTTATTGAACGGTTGAAGATGCACTATCTCAATTCTTTGTTCGGATTGATGACTTGGCTACGTACTCAATTATAGTAGTCAAATGGGCCAGAATCGAAGAGCCAGGCCCATTAAATTAATCGAATGTTAAGATTTTTAATGTGTTAATCAGATCAGTCCTAATTAGAGTAACCATATATTTATATATATTTTTTATTATTTGTTTAAGGAAATAATAATTATCATATTATATTTATGATAATTACAAATATTAATCTTAAATTATGAGTTTTTTTAAATGGTATTTTGAAATTTTGTTTTTGTTATCTATAATATCAAAGTTTGAGGCGATAATAATGGATATCATTACCATTAGGTGATCTGTTAAGTGGTGTGTTAGAGATCGAATGATAATCGGAAAAAGAATACGATATGAGACATCAGATTTACATGAAAAAACTCTTTCGGGAAAAAACCACGGGCAGAGGACTGAATCTACTATGATGAGCAAAATACAACCGCGAGTTTTGCGACTCTAGCTTACATGAATTTATAGAGAAAACAAAAACCCTAATGAGATCTACAATCTAGACCCACCGCCCCGGCCCAATAGAATTTGGGTCACATCAAAATCTAACATGTGGATACTAACGCTTTCACGAATACCAATGCTTTTACGGTCACGTGTCCTTCTAAAATTGAATATTTGCATTTCCCCTAAGAAACACTGCCTTAAACTAAATTTTTTCTCACATCGGATGAGTCGTCTTTCTGCAGTAGGCCTACATATAAAGTAGTTGTAGTGAAGAATTTACTTTTCGCAGCAGAAGTGTTCGTTTCACTACAGAAAGTAAGTCTTATTTCAAAAATTTGTTTTTCACAGCTGAAAATAAGTATCTGTTGCAGAAATGATATTTTTTGCATAGAAAATATGTATGCTACTGCGAAAAGTAAGTTTTATTCCAAAGACTTGTTTCCACAAATAAAAACAAATATTCAGTGTAGAAAATATATTTTTTTACAGAGGAAAAGTATCTTCTACTGCAGAAAGTCCATGTATATATAAGAAAGTATTTATATTATTAGACGAATGAGTGATAATTATATTAAAAAAATATAGAATTAAATGACAAAAAAAAAAAAAATAATAATAATATTTTCTAGAGCATAATTTTGAATTTTCCTATGCTTTGTGGCAAGCTCAACCGTCCGTCAACTATCCACTGCATCCAAGCACATAATAACAACATGTTTATAGGATGACACGTGTTACAATGGAGACGAGATTGGTTATCTGTCAAATACTAATTGATTGATATTTGATTTTCTCACCGGCGCGCCTAGAGTTGAGAATTTGCGCGATCGGAAAGCTGCTGAATCCAGAGAGGGAAGCTAAGTCGTCGGCGAAGCTACCTCTCTCGTTTTTGGTGGAGGTATCTGTTCGTCTCCTTTTCGATCTTTCTCTACCATTTTGCTTCTCATTTCTCCATGATTTTCTCTCTCCGTTTTTTCTTTTCCGATCTGGTACATGATTATCTTAATTTCTCTCTTTTGTCTTTATATATATGTAATATGCAGAGGAGGGTATAATTTTAGGTGTTTTTGGAGGGATTTCATTGATTTGATTGGCAATTTATGGCTGCTCCACCGGCCCGAGCTCGAGCCGATTATGATTATCTCATCAAGCTTCTGTTAATTGGCGATAGTGGTGCGTGATTTCTAGCTTTTCTTCGTTGTTCTTCCTTAATATCAAGGCGGATCATGTCTCTAGATCTCATATTTGTGAAGTGAGGTGGCAAAATTAGTTTTTTGTGAAATTGATCGCGATATATGCAACTGCTAGCGAGTTAATTTGCTAACTTCAGATATAAGAAAAGAATTACTAACAATCACGTTCTTCCCCTTTGCAGGGGTTGGTAAGAGTTGCCTTCTTTTGCGTTTTTCTGATGGCTCTTTCACCACGAGTTTTATCACAACCATTGGGTGTGTGAAGTCCTAATTTGAAGCCCTTTTTTGTTCCCTTATTTCCAAGTAAAAGCAAAGCAAGAATGATATATTGCAATGCTGATTGTTGTTGTTCTTAATTCTAGAGGTATCTATCTGATATCAAAAGGTTCGATTTCCATTTGCAGTATTGATTTTAAGATAAGAACCATTGAGCTTGAAGGAAAACGTATCAAGCTCCAAATTTGGGATACAGCCGGTCAAGAACGATTCCGTACAATTACAACTGGTAAGTTTGTAATCTTTTGCCTGTAGTGCAGCCTGTGGATATCATAAAAGTTAGAGCTTTATGCATGGAGGATCTTTGAGAGACAAGCTTAATTTCTTTCTCTATTATGCTTTCTCCTAATGGAGGTGGATCATGAATAGATATATGTATGCATCCTTCCATCTTCAGTAGTCATTCTGGAGTTTTAGGGAGCAAACTTTCTTAATAACAACATTTTTTGGCGTGTTCCAGATGCCAGATTATTTAACACTTATTTTAATGGACATACTTTCATCAGTACAATCTATTATTGTGTTACCCTTTGCCTTTCAGTCGTTTTGCTTCATTTTATTTTAATTTAAATGGAGGGTGTCGACCAAATTAACACATTTTATCTCTCATTCCCAGCTTACTATCGAGGGGCGATGGGTATATTGCTGGTCTACGATGTCACTGATGAATCATCTTTCAACAGTAATAAGTCTCCCATAACATTCTTCTTTTCACCTTTTGTTCTTAGCAATTTCCTGTCTAACTGACATACATCTTCATCAGATGCCATGGTTTCATCCTACTAAATTTGCATATACGAATCTTCTCTTTTGTTTTGATTCAGACATCAGAAACTGGATTCTGAACATTGAACAGCATGCTTCTGATAATGTCAACAAGATATTGGTTGGAAACAAGGCAGATATGGATGAAAGCAAAAGGGTATGTTTCATTGCAGATTGTGAGGATGGCTTTGTTCTGCTTTCAAGTATCTCATCACTGCAGTGTCTTTAATCGACTTTGTCGTCCTAAAACTTATGCAAATGCTTCTGATACAGACATTATAGAGGAAGATAATGCATAATAACTTCTGATTAATGGAATAAACCATTTCCCTCGTCTAGTTTTCCTTTTGCTTATATGTATCCCGATGTTTTTCCTCACTTTGATCATTCTCTTGGATTTAGGCTGTTCCTACCTCCAAAGGTCAAGCTCTTGCAGATGAATATGGGATCAAATTTTTTGAAACTGTGCGTAAAATCTACTCCGTCTGCCAATTGTGTTTTTTAGCAGCTTCTTGTTGTATCCTAATTGATATTCTTCTCTCAGAGTGCCAAGACTAATCTAAACGTTGAGCAAGTCTTCTTTTCAATAGCTAAGGACATAAAGCAAAGGCTTGCTGATACAGATACTAAAGTTGAGGTAGTTAAACTTTTTATATTCCTTTGAGTTTATGCTCCATTTTTCTTTTAAAATGTCACTCTGGGGCTGCAGCCATCCACTATCAGGATCAATCAACCCGACCAAGGTGCTGCTTCCGGACAAGCTGCACAAAAATCAGCTTGCTGTGGTTGAGGCTTCGATTTGTTTTTCTTTTTTTTTTGCCTGGGTATTGGAGGCGACTCTTCGTCCGAGAAGGCGAAAAGAACTAATTAAGACTACATATTGGTACTTGTAATTTCCGGAATATTCTTTCGAAACTCGACCTTTAATATGTGATAGATATTCTGGTTATTTGATAAGTCTATTTTGTGGCCAACATCTGATATGTATCTTATGATCATCATTTGGTCCTTTTTTGTTTCTATGTTGAGGATCCAGTAATGTTGCTCGTGATATATGCTTGGGTTCTCTGCATTTCTACTTGCCAAATTTACATGCACAAAGGAATGGTTATCCATCTCTCTCTCTCTCTCTCAAGAGAGTCAAAAACTGTGAATCTATTGCAAACAAACTGTTGTCCACAGATTTAGTAGTTCCTGTTTTTTGATTGGTAATCATTCTACTATGTCACGTGTACCAAACAAAACAACCTAAATTGGTCGAAGGCACAATCTCTTGACATTTACATGAGTACTTACATTCTCTTCAATCCTAGGAAGCAGCATCCATTTGAGCAAGGGTTGCTGAAAGTACTACAGGTTCAGCTCTTCCTTTCCATAAATTCGCTGAAGCTCTCTTGTCGCTGCTTGAAATGATTCTGCTCATATGAGAGAGAGAGAGAGAGAGATAGCGAGATGGAGGTGTTAACATGGCTGAAAAGATGGTAATATTACAGGCAAAAGAAACCTTCATTACCTTTCCAAATGCGAAATGATTTTTGATTGATTGGAGCACCAAATACAGTTTGAATTGAATCAAACAAGCAGCTTTGTGGTGTGCTTCTCAATTCTTGTACTATCTGGTAAATAGTCTTCCCATTCTCGAAGTAAATATGATTGTTTGGATGTTTCGTTTTGCTGCCGGCATGCCTCTCAAACTCGTAAGCATTAAGCACCTGCATATAAAGGACATGCCCCCATATAAGACTGAAACTACATCTTTCCTAGTCTTGAACAAAGTAGCTGAGAAAACTAACCTTAGACAAGTTACATGATTGACAACCACAAAGATAGCCAGAGCCTTTGATAATCCCACGAAGTTCCTTTTTCCATGATCAGATTAAAAAAAATTAAATTTCCAATATAGAAAACAGCATATAAATAACATAATTAAGAAAGAAATGAAATTTACCTCCCGTCCCAAGGAAATGTACTTGACTGGAACACCATCAAGCATACCAGTGGATATCAAAGTTCTGACATTTGAAGGGAAACTATTGGGAGCTTCTTTCCTCGATGTTTTAAATTCTGATTTACTCTTTACAGTAGTTTCAGGTTTTAATTTAGAAGTTCGACTAGAGCTAGATACTACACTGGCATTTGATCCATCCAATGCCTTCTCGTAGGCTGTCCCGGATACTTGAATTGATTGATTGTATGAGGCATCACAGCTGCCAATAGGCCTACCAAATGGCACAATATCATGCTCTTCAGGAAACCCGCCAAAAGATATTATGTTGGGATCTGCTTTATAATAGGTATCACCAATTGGCATTGCAATGTTATCTTCCTTTCCAAAACTGAGGCCTAGTAACTTCCCATGAGCATCACCTCTGTTGCATGAATGGTCAATCAATGAGGCACCACCATCCTCTTTATAGGCCTGCCTACTTGAATTGAAACCACTGCATATTTTTCTGGAATGGAGCTGTTCTACCGTCAGATCATGGTTATTTTCCCTGAAAGAATTATGCACCCTCAGATTGTAAACATCAAGGTCATTTTCCACACGATCATCTTTAACTTTCCTCAATTCACCATAAATTGAAGATGCTCCACGATCTTCCATAGCATGAGATATGGACAAGCCAATAGATCCATCTCCTTCAAATTGGCTGCTCGAATTCAAACTATCTGGTCGCACAGAAGATAAGTCTCTGCTGGGATATTGAATTGGCCGTGCAGTTTCAGATCCAAACATTCGATCAATAAATTGATTTGGGACTGATTGAAAATTGGATGCATTCTCCCAGGGAGAAATATTAGCAATAGGGAACTCATAACTCATTTTACTATTTGGAGCTTGCACTGCTCGCTTCTTGTTTGGAAAGATGTCTGAGTCAGTAGCATCTACAAACCACTGTTGAGATCGCTTTGTTTGTATTTGTGAAGGGTCATCACAAGTTGAATTTGGATCAGCAAGAAATTCAGAACCTTTATCCATCCAAAAGCCCTTGTTGCAGAAAGACTGAAAAAGCAAAATATGGAGTATTATTGCTTGGCCATATCACCTCTTTTGCAGAAACATAACCACGAATTTAGGTTAAAAGAACATTTCTCACTTATTAGCAGACAGGCAAATTAATCGATGACCATCACTTCAAAATTCAACTCCTACAAATTCTCCCCAAAAATCCAACTAAGTAGCTTCTAAATATTGCTTAATGCTCCACAAAATGATCAAATAATAACTTATAAATGTATCTAATATAACGAAGCCTTGAAAAATTATCAAGAAACTATAGGAGAAATTTTTGAGATGCAGATTAACTATCAACTATGGAATTCGAGAAAATCCAACATACACGAACGGAGAGCTGATAAAAAAATACAGTTAATATGAAATAAAATTAAAAACAAAACTTGAATCAAATATAACATGCAGTTTCAGAGTCTTCAGCGCAATGTCATAACAGTCATTTCCCTCAAGAACAATGAAAATTCTCGTAAATGTCGATTCAAAAAAAAAAACATATACCTGGAAATACAGATGCAGGAAAATGACCTGAACAATCAAAATAACATGCGTAATGACTGCAAAGAGAATTCTTACATAACAAGTTTATACTTAAAAGAAAGAATCCTGAATATACCATTCCGCCGCTTAGGTTCAAAATTGTGAGCAGGAGCTATCAGATTCCGCTTTCACGCCTCATGTTTCTTCATTTGCACTCAATCAAGCACGCACCATAGTCGGTAGCCAAAATTCAGAACAACCTCGGCTGATAAAATTTCAGAACAAATCGAACCCTAAATCCCAAAACACATCAGAAACTATTCAAAGAACTTAATTTCTCAAAAATTGACAAGAAACGAAACAACCGCAGTTAATTTAAGCTCGAGAAGAAGAGTCGGCCCAAAACAAGATTAAAAAAAGAAAGGAAGTATAGTGATCCATACCTATGAAGATGGCCGTAACAAAAGACCGTCCAGTTGATCACCTATTAGAATAAAATTTGCCGCAAATCGATTCCAACGATAAAAATCAGCCGCAACTATCCGTCCGGGAAAAGAAATCCTGGTATCGGAGAGCACTCAGATCATTTCCAAAACTCACGATTAAGTCTTCGCGGATACACGTGCACTGGTAAAGTAGCATCAAGCCGTTCGTTAGGAGACTGGACCAAAACAGCAAAGGGCCCACTCAACGGCCCAGACCGCTTATTGACCGAATTCATCAATAAATCCTGGTTCGGTTCTGCTGAGTCCTACCTTAAAATTGGTTTGGTTTTTATCTTTGATCTCAGAGAGAACGAAAAGATTAAAGAACTAAGTAGAGATGGGCAAACCAGTTCTCAGTTCTAGTTACAGACCTCTTGGAACTGATCCATTCGGTTCTCGGTTCCAAGAGTGAGGAACCAGAACAGGAATTGCAAGGAACTGTAGCTAGAATTGGACTCGATACTCGTTTCCGTTCCAATTCCGATTCCGAATTTGGATTATTATTATTAATATTCAATTTCCATCGTAGTGGTTTTGTCTGTTTCTGCATGTTAGATACTAGATAGTGACATGATGAAAATGTGATTTTGTCGTTTCTGACATTCTGTTTTTATCCTGAAAAATCTTCAAGTGCGAATTTGCCGGGCGAAACAAGTGATTTTGAGGCCGATAAAGGTGAGTCACTGGTAAACCCTGTGACGCGTCATAGATCCTGAGAGAGTTTCAATTTGATATTTTATGAATCTAATAATGTAAACAATAACCAAAATTATGGTCATTTAAAGTTGAAGAGATCAATAATCAAAAAAGATAAAATGGGAGATAGGTCAATTCTAAGTTCCATAAACCAAGAACCGAGAACCAACCCAAAACGAATATTAGTTCTCAATTCCTATCCATTAATAAAATCAAATCTTGATTTCGAGTAGGATCTCAATTCAAATAGCTTTTTGCCCACCCCTATAATTAAGCCAGAAATTATTTTCCCCATGTTGGGAAATGGGAAGTGAAATCAACTAGACAAAATTGCATTAAATTAGAGATTAGTGCCTGATCATCGAAATTAAAGCCAATATTCAACCTTTAAAGTAGGGGTGTGCAGAATTGAACCGGCATCGAAGAATCGAACCAGAATCGACTGTTTTAGTACCGGTTTGGTGTGTTTTTCATTGGCACCAGACAGAAATCGATTTTGGTTCTTGCAGAACTGATTTCTTGGTCCGGTGCTCGGTGCTCGGTACCAAAAACAGGTACCGAACCGAGAACCGAATCTCCCTCCTCACTGGTGACTGGACAGTGGACACTTAGACTTAGACAAATTGCAAATTTGCAATTAGAGCATCTGATTCTAACGCAAATCAACAAAACAAATCTCAATCTCCCCCGATTTCCCGACCCCGACTCCCTGTATCCCAGCAACGGCGACCATCCCATTCCTAGTCTCCCACTAGCAAATGACGACTATCGCCTACGAGAGGCAAGCCGCAAGCGAACGCCCTCCACTGGACCACTCCAGTCTCGAGTCAAGCAAGCGAACGACAAGCAAGCAAACGATGACTATTGCCTGCGAGAGAACAGAGCTGCGACTGTAAAGGGTTTCTGCATTATGAGAGCATTCCGACGACGAGTCGACAACATCTCCAACCCAAGCGCTTCCTTTGAGTTTCGGTGAGTAATGACGAACATTCAGTGAAATTTTAGATTCGATGAGTTATATTTTGAATTCAATGAGTGATATCTATTTTGATTTCTTTACTATTAATTGGAAAATGCCTCTGTTTTAGTGTTTTGGACTGATAAGTTTGATGTTTTAGTGTTTTGGAAAATGCCTCTGTTTTAGTGTTTTGGACTAATAAGTTTGATTTCTTTGCTATTAACTGGAAAATGCCCCTATTTGATGTTATGATTCTGTTAATTTATAGATGAGTTTTCTTGGTTTGTTTGATGGAAAACTCCTTGTTTTGTTGATGTTCACTGTCAGTCTATAATGTGATTCTGAAATGCGTTTTTACATTGTTCAAAATGTAGATAATGGAAAGTTATAATGAAACTACAGAGAGTGGTAATATTAACCCTATTACGAGTCAAACCAAAAGAAAGAAATCTGATGTTTGGATGCATTTTACTATTGTTGAAAGCAATGATACAGACAACCCTAGAGCGAAATGCAATTATTGTTCTCAGACATATGCTTGCCATGCAACAAAGAATGAGACTTCAAGCTTGAAAAAGCACATGAGTTCTTGTAAAAAATTGTTGACAAGTGTTGATACGAAGCAAAAGACTTTAAGCTTCCAAAATTTGGATAGAACAGGATCAACTTCTACACCTGCATCTTTTAGTAGTGAGACTTGCCGATAACTACTTGCAAAGATGGTTATTGTTAAAGAAATTCTTTTTAAGTTTGTTGAATCATAGGGTTTTAGAGTTTATTCCAAATATTTACAACCAAAATTTGTAATACCCCTTAGAACTACGCTTGCACGAGATGTAATTGGAATGTATGAAAAAGAAAAAGCAAAGTTGAAAGAATACTTCAAGAACACATCTTAACGCATATGCTTGACTACAAATACATGGACTTCCATTCAAAATTTAAATTACATGGTTTTAACTGCGCATTATGTTGATTGTGATTTTATTTTGCATAAGAAGATCATCCATTTCTGTTTGATTGAAAATCATAGAGGTGAAACAATCGGTAAAGAAGTTGAGAGATGTTTACTTGAATGAGGCATTGAAAATGTTTTGACAATCACTGTAGATAATGCTTCTTCCAATGATGTGGCCACTTCTTATTTGGTTAAATGTGTTTGGAATGGGAACGGTTTAATTTTGAATGGTGAATACATTCATATGCGATGTTTTGCGCATATATTGAATTTGATAGTACGTGATGGTTTAAAAGACCATTACCAATTTATTACAAGAGTACGTCGAGCCGTGAAATATGTTCGGTCTTCTCCTGCGAGACTTCAAAGTTTTTCAGAAATGTGCGAAAAATGTTAAAATTGGGTGCAAAAGAAGTGTGTCTCTTGACGTGCCTACATGATGGAATTCCACATATTTGATGTTAGAAAGCGCCGAAAAATATGAAAAAGCTTTTGAAAAGTTGACAGGAACAGATTTTAATTATCTTGTTAATTTGGGTGGAGAAAGTCCTCCCACGGATGAAGATTGGAATAATATTCGAGAATTTGTAAAATTCTTGAAGATTTTTTATAATACTACTGTAAATGTTTCAGTCTCATTGCATGTTACTGCAAATGTATATGTTTGTGAAGTATGCAACTTGAGAATGGTTATCAAAGAGTATGTTGAATGTGGTAATCCATTATTGAAAAGAATGGCTATTGGAATGCAGGGAAAATTTGATAAATATTGGGGAAGTTGCGATAGAATGAATATCTTGATGTATGTTGCAGTTGTTTTGGATCCTCAATATAAAATGAAGTATTTGAAACATTGTCTTTCCCCAGTAATGAATTATGATAAGACAAATGATTTGTTAAATCAAGTACAACTAGTGCTTCAAAAATTATATCTTGAGTATAAAGTTGCTTCGGGATTGAAAAATTCAGAAGACAATTACAGTACTGCAAATATGTACCAACAACATCTTCAATCGTGATACAACAGAGCAATTTGAGTCATAACAAACTACATGAGATGTTTATACTTACCCCGAATAAGAAGATGTTTCAAGTACTCGGTCAGAACTTGATCAATATTTGTATGAAGCATTGGAAAAATTCTCAGACAAACATGACATTCTCATATAGTGGAAAATGAATTCATTAAAATTTCCTATTCTGAGCAACTTGGCAAGAGATATATTGGCCATTCATATTTCTACTGTTGCATCGGAGTCAGCTTTTAGTAGTGGAGGACGAGTACTTGATTCATTTCGTAGTTCTTTGTCCCCAAAGACTGTCGAAACTCTTATTTGCACTCAAAGCTGGATTCAAAGTTTGAAATATAAATCAATCAACTTCAATTTTGGTGTGGATGAACAAGATATCTTTTATATTTATAGTTTTTCATTTATATTTGTTTGTATTAATTACTAATTACTATGTTTTCGAAATTTGTTTTCAATTTATATTTTTCAGAGATTATACAAATTGATGACGATGAAAGGAATTAGTACGAAATTGATAGTGAATTTATGATGACAAATGCTAACGCGTAACAAGGTATTTATATTTTTTTTCATTTTGAACTATATAATTATTATTTCTTTGACCATATAATGATCATTTCTTTTTTATATGCAGGGATTTGAAAATAAGTAAATCAGTTAAGTAGTAATATTTTAATTCAATTTGATTTTTTTATGATTATGGTTTGTCTTCTTATTTTCTGAAAAAAGAAGAGTTTCTGATCTTATATTATTTGGAAGGTTGCATTTTCAGAGAGAATTACAACAATGGATCTTAAATTTGCCAATGCTCTTTGTGTTAGATTGGCTCAATCTTTTTTGAACTTACATCAAAGTTGCAATTGGCTGAATGTGAGCAAGGGAAAAATCATGCAGCAGAGAAGCATTTTTTTGTCCTTAAAGAGTATGCTATAAGTCTGGTTGAGCATAACAAACAAACTTGGTATTTCAAAATTTTTAATTGTTGCATTACATGATGAATTGATAATATTGAAAATTTCTGAATGTTCCATATATATTGTGAAGAGATCCAGGTGTGGTATTTATTCAAAGGAGAAATTAGGATTTTTTTAAAAAAATTTTATTATAATTTCAAATATTAAAAAAAAACTGTAAAAATGAGTTTTAAAAATTCAGTACCGGACCGGTACCGAATTACCGGTCCGATAGCAGTCCGATACCAGACTTCAATGGAATCGGTACCGGTTTTGAATTTTCAAAACTAGTACCGGCCGGTCCGGTGCGATTTACTGGAGAATCGATATCGAACCGGACCGTAAACACCCCTCCTTTAAAGCTCTGAACCAGGCCTAAATCCATGTGTTTTTCTTGACCTTCTTGTATTCCTACAGAAAACACTAGCAATCTCTGTCTCTCTCTCTCTCATTGCTAGTTGAATTCTTAATCTCGTTTCCTGCTCCCATTTCGACTATGGATGTCATCAATGGCCTCCTCCGTCTTCGTCTGGCGTGACTTTTGCTTCCTGGGTATGCATCTCGTTTTCCACCCATCTAATTCCTTCTCTTCTAGTTTCAACTGTGAACCCCTGCTCAAATCAAATACACTCATTTAACATTTAACCAGATGAAACAATTTACAACTAGATAATGTACACAAACTGACAGCAACCAAGTTAAAATATTCAACAAGTCAATTAAGCTAGTTTAAAATTTAAACCTTTGAAAATTCAAGGTCTAACTTCACTGGTTCCTTTGAATCTAATCACCAGGTTCTACTAATGACGGGTTCGGGCTCTTGCCCCCGTCAATTTGAAAGGTGAGTGAGGGTAGAACCAAAGCCTAGCAATGAGCATTCAAGTCAAAAAGTACATTATCTGTCAACCCTGTTTGCGAGTAGGAGACTAGTAGCTATGATTTAGTTAGCTCTTTCAAGAAATCCGCACACAGGACTTGTTCTTAAATCAAAAATCAGGCAAAAAGCTCTGAAGAGAATCGACTATTTCTGACCCAGAATCCAGGAACAACTTCAAGGAAGCAGGAGAAGCAAAGTTTTAAACTACGCTATCTGGATATCAGCATTTCAGTCGATTAAGCTTTTTTACTTGATCAAATTGACAGGAATGAAATGGAGAACAAGAACAATAATAAAATGGGTGAACTGCTTTGAGCTTTACCTATCTGCATTGTAAGAAGACGACCTCGTCAGAGATGGCGCCTCCGCGTTCTTGGTTTCAACCAAGCTCCCGCTGAAATACGCCTTATCTTCTTCCAGTCTAATCCCTGAAAAATCTGAAATTTGAATCCATCTTCCAGATTCCTCCACAGTTTGATTCTCTGCTACGCGGGCCAATCTTGAATTGTTCTGCCCAATCAACTGAAACCCTTGATCTCTCACAGCATTGGGCCCACAGTTCTTGAACGATACGGAGCCACATGATATTAACTGCAGTAGAACAGAGGAGGCTTTCATCCGTCCTCTTGGGAAATTCTGCACCGTCTGATGTATACAGTCTTCTTTTGTTCCGTTTTGAGAAAATATGAGCCGTTTATCAGCTTTTATCATGGATTCGAGCATTTCGGGGCTCGAATCAGACGGTGGATGAGAAATCTCTCCCCTGCTCTGCTCCGTACTTTGACTGTGACTCATTTCATCTTGACTCTTCTTCTCCAGCCCTCCCCCTTCTTCCTCCACCTTCTCCTTTTCCGCTCTGACCGTTCTCCTTCTTCTCCTCTTCTCATCTGGCTGAGTCTCCACGTCGGCGGCAGCTTTTCCGGTTGACTCGGTACTGGATTCCGCCTTGTTGGCTTTGTACTCATTGAGGTCGAACGAGCTCCACGACTGGTTTCGCCGGTGAGTAATCTCTGGAAAATCAGACTCATCTCCGGAATTACGCATCTCCGGCTGTCTCATGGTTCTAGAAGACGCTGTTACATGTAGCTTATTGCAGGGAGGAGGATCAAGAAGCTCCGACCCCTTGAGAACGTACTCTTTGCCATGAGCTGGGTAGACGAAATCATTTTCAGACAAGTCATCCCAGACCAATCCGTTCTTGTAGCTCCTAAATTAGATTTAAAGAATAGAATAAGAAGTTTTCGATTGAACGCGTTGATGGCTAGGGAAAGTAAGTGTACCTTTTCGAAGACCAGGAATGCATGCTAGCCATGCCCTTTCCTCGAAGAAGGTCCAAGCGGTTGAGTACATCTAAGGATCACCATTGAAGAAACAAAATCGCAGAGATTAAGCCTGATCGAAATTTTGTTTCGAAGTTTTACCTGAGGTTTCTAATTTGCAGACAAATAGATGAGATAAACTAGAAGTAACATTTGTGCTTCAACTTCCAATTACCTCTGAGATAGAGCCCTTCCGAAGAGGAAAGAGGAACTTCCATGAAATGAGGTTGCTCAATCTGCCCATTTCTGGAAAGGTAGTAGACAATAGGAACTTGTAGATCCGACTTAAGCATAGATCCCGTCCAGAACTTACTTTGCTCTGGACTGGTGTCTCTGTCATTCCATTTCTTCGACGGAATCTGAAGTTCACTGGGTTTTCCTCTGGAAATGACCGCCATACTTCTCTACATAGACAACACAGAAGCAAAACTCGTCCCAAGTAAGACAATCAGTCTGACTGAACAAAGATAAATGACAAAATGTGGTGGCGAAGGAGACACTTTCCGAGGCAAGAGAGCTCTGAGGAAGAAGCCAAGGGTCTGGAGCACAGAGAGAGAGAGAGAGAGAGAGAGCGGGGAAGTGAGATTTGAAAATGACGATGCTTGGGACAAAAACTAGGCGACAAAAAGAGTGCAGGGAACCATGTTCACACGTGTTCCACGTCAAGAAGAAGCACGTGAATGTATTTTTAGAAAAATAAATAATTATTTCATAATAATTCTTATAAGCAGGCCGGCCCAGATTGGACCGGCCCGACCAACTCAAACTAGGCTATGGTCACACCCAAGGTCGGGCATGACCCGCGATGGTGTGGTGCAAGCCCCAAGCCCGCCTTAGACCAACCAAAGTTTGAGTGGGTTTGTCATGTTCGGGCATTAGATTACACTCATTTTGATTTTTAGCTCATCATTGCAGCTATTATATAACTCTTGCAATCATATGAGAAATTATAAATAGATCTGCAAATTAAATTTCAAATAAAGTATAATTGTCGACCCCGGAGAGAACATGAGACAAGGCGGGAAGTGTATCGGCCGAAAAATAGACTGAATCGTCTAACCCATTTATTTAGGCGACAGAAAACGAGGGCTCCCCTATTTCTCTCACTCCCCATTATTCCCTTTATCCTTCTACTAATACGTCGAGTCCATGAAGAAGAAAAGGGAAAATTTTCTTCGACATATTTTGGCAATTCTACTCATCGAACATTCGAGACAAGTTTCAATTATTTGGATTTTTTTTTTCTATTTTCTTCTTAGTGAATCAATGTCTGACGAACATAGTCAATTTCTTTGAGGATTAAAGGTTGGGCATTGATGTTGCAAGGTTGATGCCGATGAGTCTAGCTTGAAAGGAGGAGGGGTTTCTTCTTCGGGTTTTGTTATTTCGATTCATCACAAGGTGAGATATAGTTTTATGTATTTTTGTTTTCTCTTTTGGTGAATTTATGTCTAATGGAAAATTTATTTTTGGGTATCGAATGATTGACATTGTATTATCATTATTGGTGATGCTAGTCTAGAAGGGAAGGGAGAGCTTCTATAAGTCAGAAAAATTTTCAAACTTTTGTTGTTGAAAATCATGTACTGAATTGGGACTGTTAGGTTTTGGTAATGGAATTTATAAAAGAAAGTCATGATTTGTGTATTCTGCAAACCATTGTTGGATTGTAAGAAATTTTGGCGTTTGGAGTTGAGTTATAATCAGAAAGAACCAAAGTTCTAGTGGAACTCTGGTCGGCTAGCGGCTTGGACTATCCTAGGTCACGACTCAGGCCATTATAGGTTGCGACCCAGGCCATTTTGGATCGAGGCCCAAGCATTATTTTTTGGCCGAATTTAATTTTTTACCCAAATTTTGACTCAATCGTTCTTAGATTGTTTCAAGAGCCATTTTGGATCGTAATGGGCTTCTAATCCTATCATTCTTGGGTCATCATTGATTAGCCCAAA
Source organism: Begonia loranthoides (assembly GCA_022433065.1). Lineage (NCBI taxonomy): Eukaryota > Viridiplantae > Streptophyta > Magnoliopsida > Cucurbitales > Begoniaceae > Begonia > Begonia loranthoides. Next base: position 37,824,363 of record CM039470.1, read on the forward strand.
AATTCAAATTTTTAATTTTAGAATTCGAATTCTAATTTGATAAAAATATTATAAATAAGTTCCTAGACTAAATAAATTATTGAACTTATTTGCTATTGGGCTTCATTGGGTTTTTTTTTGTTGGGTTTTGGTATTGGTAGACCCAAAATTCAGGTAAGGGTTATTTTATGTTCAACATACATTGTTTTTTTAAAACGATATTTTTAGACATGATTAGGGTCGTTTTGGTTGTTGTGATCGCTTGTCACCTTTGTTTTATTTTCGCAACTTGTTCTATTGCTCAATTTTAACTCTTTCATGTATATAGTGTTCATTTTAAAATAAATTTTAGCATGCACATATTTTTATAAATTAAATGTTGAGCACAAAATCTAATCTCTACTTAATTTAGTCGACTCACCCCAATTTGACTTATTCTTTCAAGAAATAATCAAAGTAAATTTCAGTTGACACTGCAAGAGTAAATTTGAAGGATTTCCTTAATAGCTTATATTTTTTTTTCTTTTCTTGAGAGATTTAGTTTTTTTTTTTTTTTGGTAAGATTAACACTTACACTTGTTTTCATTTTTAATTTTATTTTCGTCTAGTTTTGGACATTGTTTATTTTACATTATTTTAATGTCACTATTATACCTTTATTTTGGCTTGGTCTGTGAACTAAATTCTAAGTATTTTGCTGCTAATTAAGAGTTTAAGATAAGGGTTGGACAGTTCTACCCATTTTGGATCGGATCGTTCCACATTCTGTCTCGAGTCTTCTTTAAGGCATGACACAACAGAACCTCAATAAAAATGGAGTTACTCACAGCTCGCTAAAGCTACAAAATAACATTTTAATCAAGTTTAGAGTTTTGCTCCCAGGAGCACCACACAGTCAGCTGCCCTATTACTCTAGTTAACACAAACAAATACATCCTCTAATGATCGAATGTGTGTACGAAAAACAAGACCCCTTCATGGGTTGGTCAAACTTGGTTTACTTGACCAAGATGATCAATAAATGATGTGCATGCTTGAAATAAAACATATCTAGTGAAAATTGTACGTATAATATAAAAAAACAACAGTCATAAACATATCCATTAAAATACATGCAAATGTTGGACATAAAATAAACTTTTACCTCAAATGGTCTAACAATAGTCAAACAACGTTCAATCAAATAGAAATCCAATAGATCTAAATCTCTAGCTAATTTGTTGGACCTATCAAAATATATGTATACAAATTAATTCACTTCTCAAAATCTTTTACAAATTTGTTAAAACTCATAACCGAGATAAGAACCAACTTGGAGAATTTATGGAACAATCTCCAAAAATATCCAAATTTTTAGAATCTGGTTCAGATGACCATCCTTCACATTTTTTAAAAATTATGGTTGACCGTGGATTTGGGTTTGGACGTCTGCTCTCGAGTGTCGTCCCCTCAGGCCGCTTCCTTGGAAGCAAACATTTCCGCATATGCGTGCACTTCCGTGGACACATGCCCTCCGCATATATCTGCAGATGCGTTCATTGTCACGTGCATTTCGCAACGTAAACTTTTGTTTCTGTGTTTTTTTTGCAGAAACCTTCTTTTTGCGGACGCGTACGCTTATGCAACGCATGCATACGCTTTCGAAAATCGAAGTTTTCAAACCTCACGACTCAATATTCCAACCGGTTACTTGATAACAACTAGAAAATATTTATTGAAAGTCACTCCCTACTAAGATTTTTCCTCAATTCACTTGTTTCTGTATGCAGAATGAAAGTGCTAGGAGATAAGTGAAGTGTTTAGCTTTTAAAATGAAAAAAAGACCGAGAACATTGATTAGGAAGGGAAACACTCGGCTCAAATAAGGGAAATCCAACTTTATTTCAACATAGTTAAATAGTGTGGGTCACCAACGTTCCATCCGATAAGACATTACAATAAGTGAAATCCAATCCACAAAATAATTTGATCTATGGACAACATCGTTGTGGTAAAGGTCGTAAAGCCAGAGGAATCATTACCACAGGGCATAGAGGGGGAGGTTAACAACCATCATAAAATACATAACTCATCAAAACCCTTCTTTACAACGTAGGATTATAATAGCTAACCAATGCCTAAAACATCATAAATTTAAAAAAAAATACCACAAAGTATATTACTCTTTGTAACAAGATCTTACTAGAAGGAGACAAAGGAAGAGAGAACTATTTTTGAAAGGCATTAATTAAGATAAATCCTTTTAATTAAATTATTAAAACATTAAAAAAATAAAAAAGTATATTATATATATGGTTGATGTGAGAGGGCACTTGGGGGAGAAGTCTCCATCTCAATCCACAACAATCGTAAGCAATTCCACTCTCATTTTCTATACCCACTAGCATCACAATGCCACACTTATCACAAATTGTCTCTTGCTTTTCCATTTTAATATGCGATAAGACATTGCATTGCTCACCACTCATCGGGATTGCAGTACAACAAATATAATATGTAATGTACTCAGTACTTTTCGTATAATATTGTCTATTTTGGTCAAAAACTCTTACAGTGTTGTCACTGGGATTAACCCAAAATGCGTTGTATTAAATAGGAAGGAGAACTTCATTTATAAACCATGTATTTTCTACTCTGTCAAGCAAAGTGAAATTGTGCAACCCCATTGACATGAACTAGACCCTTACATAGGTCATCTTAATTTTCACAGGGTGGATTGTCACATCATATCTCCTCCTATGAATGTTTCTTTATCTAATCATGTTCTTTAAATAAACAAAACACCCACAAAAGAAAAAGGATACCCATTGACAAAATAAAGTTGGCAACTTGGGAGAAGCAGCTCTGCAAACCGCTAGATTCGAGTCATAAAATGAGATCTCAACTCAATGCATCACTAAAAGAAAGCATCTGAAGTGGGAAAACGCCTCCATTATGGACTAGCTGTTCTAATATTCAAGCTATAGACCCCATGCCTTTGACTCCTAACCAGTATAAAACTATTAGGGAATGATCATTCCTGTATTCTTCACACATTCACAACGTTCGAACTTAAACATTGCCCATCAAAATCTACGCATGCAATAAACTATCGAAATTAACTATAATGGGTAAGTGTAGTTGAGTATTCATGGAGAAAACAGTAGATCAATGCATGAATGTAAGGAGGGCAAGAATTTTGAATCATTTTATAGGCCCACTAGCATATATATAAGCCTCCCAGCTCTCATCATTGCAGGTTGAGGTTGCTTATAGCCAACACAAGAAGACCATACATTGTGAAACAACAGGCACAGAGAGAGAGAGAGAGAGAGATGTATGATTGTGTGTTTTAGAGATAGAGAGAGAAGTTAAATATAGTGGGGTGGCCAGAAAATGTTGATACATACACATCAAACAGGTTCTTCTTTTTAAAAACAACTGTTCCAATTCTCTTCCACTAAAACGGGGCTTAAAAGCAGTCACTATGCCTTCTGTTCATTGGGGTTTACATGTTTGTTTTGTACGTATCTTGCAATATTCAATACAGTGATGCCACACTCATAATTTTGTAAGTATTCGTAGAAACATGCATAGGATGCCAGTTCCACTACCCTATTAACAAATGTTAGTGCCAAAAAAACCCATAAATTAACTACCCCAAACCCATCTATTTGTTTTACATCAACTTAGTATTAGGCTAGCACTAGCCATTTCTCTCCAAAAGCCATAGTTAAGAGGAGAGACACAATCTTAAACCCACAGACAAGTCTATACATAGGTTCATCCTGTGTCTCACTTACCCGTGCACAGAGTAAAAAGTATAAAAGATTTGGTGAAGTGGAATTTATACGTTAAGGTTTGAGGTCATTTATAAATTAAACGTTAAATTATATTTTTTAATGAATCGAAGATTCATATTTTTACTATTAACAATTTGAATCTTACTGTCAATTTATCTGTTAAATCCAACAAGTGTAAATAATATTTTCTATTTAATCATGTGATTTAACCCCAATTTCTAACCTCTGCCATTATTTCTAACTTTGTAGACTTAACCGTTCGAAATTAGGTTAAAAATTGCTGGAAATGTTAGAAATCAAAGTGAATAACTTGGTTAAATATAAAATATAGTATGCACGTAATAGATTCAATAGATAAATTAACAGTAAGGTTCAAATTGGTGATAGGTAAAATATGAAAGTTCTATCCGTCAAAAAAATAATTAAAATTTCTAAATGACATCAAAACTTTACCCTAAAAGATTTCATTAAAGAAGTTTTCTCTCTGAGGCATTTTTACAAACAGATTAAAGGCAAGTTTTTGGGATAATTTGTCTTTCGGTCATACTTTCTTTTACATCCCAGATAGAAAAGCATGTAAAATGCAGATTCCATAACCTCACAATCAATAAACAGATACACACACAAATAAGACGTGTCCATTTGCAATTTATCAGAAAACATACTAACCCATGGCTGTCCGTTCTTTGTTGGATTAACACAGTTATTCCAAAGGTCACTTCAGCTCTAATGGCGCCCAAAAAGGTTGTCCCCCATTCCCTACCTTTTTGCAGTTTTGGCTCTCATCTTCTCTCTCTCTTTCCCTCATCTTCCACAGAAATTACAGATAATTGGCCTATATGACAATTGAGAGTCAATATCATCCTTCTTTTCCGCATACGCAGATTGTAAATGTCAGCATTTTCACCATCCTTATCTCCCACTACTGAGCTTTTGTAGTGTTTTTCAAAGCTGACGAAATAGTATCCCTTCAACCAAGTCAATTATTCCTACCTTTCGCTTCTTTAATTTATAATATACACATTTCTTATATATTAAATTATTTAACGTATTTAACCATAAAAAAATATAATTTTTATTAATAAATAAAATATTATATTATAAAAAATAAACGTGACAAAAATTTTAACATATTTTCTTTTAGTGATTTAAATTTTTTTTACTTAGTAAAATCTATGGGTTAGGGTTAATAGTTTGCTCGAAAATCGCTGTGACCGGAGTGCTATATTTGGGACAGATTGTAAAGTTATATACTAAGTTAATAAAGTTCAATAATTATACGTATTTTTTTCAGTAGAATACACTTATCTCTTGCATATACTAATTTTACTCTTATAATATAACTTACTTTCTATAGCAGTAGAATGTACGTTTTCACTGCTAAAAATACTATTTTCACAGTAAATATTTACATTATGTTTCGAAAAGTAAGTTTTTAACTACAGCGGTTTCATGTATATGTCCGCAACGGAAATACGAACTACCGAAAATTAACAAAATGATAAGTCAATTACAAAATAGTTTTTGCTAACAAATAAAGTTGAACGCAAACATCGCGATAAACTATTGAATGAAACATTAAACAGGGGAAGATTTTCTATTAACTTGTTTAAAATTGATTTTTAGTATCAAAATAAAATATTTCAAGTTAATTGTTTATTGAAAAATCAATGTACTTCAAACTAAACATGTTTTTGATTCACTAAGGAAACTTATCAGAAAACAGATTTTAGAAGCGTTAAGTTGTTCCAAATTAATTTTGGTATCAAAATAAAGGATTTTCAGTTGAATGTTTTTTGAAAAATACATCGACTCCAAACTAGATATGTTTCTGATTCACTGAGGAAACTCATTGGAAAATTCGTTATTTGCTACACTGAAAAACGACAAAAAATTTCGCAAAGTAATATTTATTCTACGGAAAGTAATATTTTCACTGTATAAAGTAATATTTCTCGATTCTTTTTCCAATGACTTACTTTCCCCAGCAGAAAGTAATCTTGCTGTTGCAGAAAGTAATTTTTCCTGAGTCATATTATAATAATTCAACGTTCCACAGTGAAAAGTAAATTCTTTATCTTTCTACTGCGAAAACAAATTGAAATTTTTAATAAGAAAATGTAACAGCGATTCTTGCTTTGTTTAGTTTTTTTTTATTTTTATAGTTTTGTGTTTTATTTGTTTGTAAAAATTATTTAGGGGTTAATTTGACAATATTTCATAATTAAGTGGTCAATTTATTAATTTCCATAAAATGTATTCGATCAAATGCTAAAATCAACGATAAGCGGTTGAGATTGATACACGCAGTGGAGGTGATGAAAGCTACGGGCACATATCAGCCCTCTGTTTGGATTGTCTCATTTATAGTGGCAAAGCTGACATCAGACCGTCAAATGGATGTGCGCGCTCAACGCGTACGGTCCAGATTCAACCCCGGCTCCATCTGTTTCTCCGCTATCGACACTGGCTTTTATATAAATGCAGCTCCTTTCCGCCTCCGTTATCGAGCAAGCGAGCTGCCTTATCAGTGGAGAAAGAGTGAAGAAAACATGGCGCAAGAGGAGACGAGAAAGGGACCTTGGACAGAACGAGAGGATGTGCAGCTTATTCGCTTCGTTGACCTGTTCGGAGATCGACGATGGGATTTCATTGCCAAAGTTTCAGGTTTGAAGGTGGCGGGAGAAACCAAATAGGTAGGGTTTCTATGGAGATTGGTGATTTTTGGAAGGAGCTTTTCCTTAACTGCTTCGTTTTGATTTTAGGTTTAAACAGAACTGGAAAGAGTTGCAGACTGCGATGGGTTAATTATCTTCATCCTGGCTTGAAAAGAAGCAAGATGACTCCTCAAGAAGAGCGCCTCGTTCTTGAGCTTCACTCCCAATTTGGAAACAGGTTTCTGAAATTTCTCCGTAGAAATCAATCATTCTTCAATTTTCGAAGAGTAACTTCCATTTTAAATATGATAGGGACAGCTAGAATTTTGTGAAATTGGCGATTCACTAGTTGAAATTCATGGCTTGCAGATGGTCGAAAATTGCTCGAAAATTGCCTGGGCGAACTGATAATGAGATCAAGAATTATTGGAGGACGCACATGAGGAAGAAGGCACAGGAGAAGAAAAGGGCAGCGCTTCATTCATCGTCCTCTTCGAATTGCTCTTCTCCAGCTTCCAACAACCCTACTGTAGATTCCATGGCAATTCGAGAAACAGGTGAAGAAAGCTTTTACGACACGGGGGGGCTTCAAATCTCAGCTTCGAAAGGAAAGAAGAGCATCGAAGAAGACAATCACGGCGGCCACGAAAATGGCTACTACTCAATGGACGACATATGGAAAGACATTGCTATGCAGCCTGTGGAGACCATGTTAAAGCCCATTTACCGTGGGTACAGCGAAGAGAATTGCAGCTTCACTTGCTCAATGGCTTCTCCTCCATGGGATTATTGCTCAGAGTCTCTGTGGACGATGGAGGAGGAAGAGAGCAAGATGTTTCTCCCAACTAACGATCAAGTAACCCAGCTGATTAGATTTTAATTCTTTAATTTGTTTGTTTACGTAGTATTATCATCGTCTTCTGTAGGAGGGTCTGTGAGTCTCCTCTGAAGATTCATTTCTCTGCACTTTCATAACCATAACCATTGTAACATCTCATCACCTCCATGAATTATACCTGCAAACCAGTGTAGCCTATGCTTTTCACCCCCCTTTGTCAATGAATAAGAGGAAGATTCTAGTGTGGCACTGTTACAACTGCCGGTTGTAGTAGTATCTGGTACTTCATTTTTGAAGAAATTAAGAATCTTTGATCGTCAATTTCAAATCTAAGCATCTCTCCAGTTGCTGCCGAACAATCAGACTGAAAAAGGAACAAGATTTTAATGCAAGCAGGCGGTGGAAAGTAAGAGCCATATGCAAGCTTTTTCAGAAAGTAGCTCCCTGGTCCATGCAACAATTATATTCTAATCTTCATGCCAGCTCAATGGATGGCTTTGTACTGTGGAAAATTAAAATTATTGACCAAGACAAGTCAACCCCATCGTCGGTTCTGGTCCTACCAAGACTTTTTCCGATGAGCCGGTCCAAAGGTTAGCCCTTAAGCCAACTATTATGTAGTCGGTACCGCGACCTGCAACCTGTGTACTCTTGTCCGACCCTACTTTCTGAGGACCAAGCCGGTCGGCCATGTCCAGTGCCAAGGCGGTTCTTTCCGGTGAGAAAGGATAAACATCTAAGGAGGGTTGAAATGGACACCATCCTTCTTCGACCGGCGGTAGCTTCTTTTGATAAATTCCGCTCTTTTAATTTGTCTTTCTTCATCTATCAACACCACCGACATTCAACGTCATCACATGGCAACTTGATACTGAGTTATTTTTTTATTTGTAATTTAAGTTGGTTCGATTAGTGTCCGTTTTGACTAAGCAAAATCCAAAACTTTGGTTCTTACAAAAAAAAAAAAAAAACCCAAAATCAATTCTTGAATGTTTAAAACTGATCTAAACTGAACCGAATTGATCAATTTCGGTTGAGTGTTGCAATCCCATATCGACTTGGGAAAGGGGAGGAGAACAGAATATAAGTGGCTAGCTCGCCTTTCCTAGTAGACCCATTTTGGGATGGGCCAGAGGTTGCCTATTGCCAAGAACAAATTCGTGAGGGTCCAAAGATCGACCCAAAACGGACAACATCTATTAGCCGGGAGCTGTCTCTTACACTTATGATATCAAAGTCGGACCTAATTCGTTGTGGCCACGAGGACGTGGGCCCCAAAAGGTGGGGTGATTGCAGTGCGTCAGAGGTTGGGTGCTGCAATCTCACATCGACTTGGGGAATGGGAAGAGAGGAGAATATAAGTGGCTAGCTCGCCTTTCCCAATAGACGCGTTTTAGGATGGCCTAGAGGTTACTTATCGCCAATAACAAATCCGCGAGGGTCCAAAAGTCGGCCCAAATCAGACAATATCTATTGGGCGGGAGCTGTCTCTTATACTTGTTCACTAATTTAATTCGGTTTTGAACACCCTTAATTATTATAAGCAGTCAATGCTCGTTACCTAACATGTTACATGTTTTTTGGTCAAAGAGTAGCCCAAATTGTAAGTTAATTTAATTGAGCTGAATAATATAATTTTGTTGGTCTGCCTCTAATTGGTACGTTAATAATATCTATGCACTTATTTCTGTGGGCAGTCCCATTTTCCACTCTAGGCTGTGTAATAGAAGATAAGCATGTGATGAACTAAATAAATTACCTATAAATTTTGAAATATTCTTTTGATTAATCAAATTCTATTCCTATATTATATTTAATCAATTGGGTTTATGAGCTGTAGTGATTATATTTCCAAGAATTTTTAATTTAATTAATTAAAAAAAATTAATAAAACAAATCTTATAATATGAAAGCAATTACACTGCTAAATTTTAAAGAGAAATTTTGCAGATAATTAAAATCTCAAATTATGAAAAAAGAACGATGTAAATCTGACAGTCATGTTTTTCGTCAAGATAGACATCTCTCAACAGTAAATGACATCGTCTCTTAATATCAGTTGACGTCCTTTAACATTTATGGACGTCTCTCCATGCTAAACGACTTCGTAAATGTATAGATATTCGTTGTGGAATGAGAGACTTTTCGTCTTAAGTCGAGGGACGTCCTTTATGAGATGAGGGATGTCTGTTGTGAGATGATGGACGTCTGTCTTAAGTCGAAGATCTTCCCACTATATCATCTCTCACATCGAACATCTACTTTCTGTATCAGAAGTCCCTTAATTTAATCAATTTGTCATTTTCTTTGCTTCATTTGTCTTTTTTCATCTGATCGTCTGTTATTTCTCTGTTCGCGAAATTTCTTTAAAATGTGTGTTGTCGATGATTCTAAATTATAGGGTTTGTTTTGTTAATTTTCCATTAAATTTTATAAACTAATTATTATACTCATTAGATTCTTAATTGACTTGTGCATTTTTTATTTCAAGACAAAAAAATTAAAATGAGCAGGTGAACAATGACAAGATCAGGGTTTGATGAAGAGAAAGACGATCAAGAAGTTGACATAACCAGTCTGAGAAGAACAGCAGAAGGCAAAACAATACACACAATCAATGAAACGAGATGACGAGATGTTGAAGAAAGCGAAGGAATTTTAATAGTCTGACGTGGGAAGTTGCTGGTGAGTGTCGGGAGAAATGAAAACGGTCTGGTAAACGAAGCCGGCGAGGCCACCTCCGATGAGAGGTCCGACCCAGTAGACCCACTGATACTCCCACGACCAGCTGACGACGGACGGTCCAAACGACACGGCTGGGTTCATTGAGGCTCCGTCGAAGGCACCGCCGGCTAAGATGTTTGCGCCCACGATGAAACCAATGGCGATGGGTGCAATTGTCCCTAACGTCCCGCTCTTTGGGTCAATGGCCGTAGCATATACTGTGTAAATCAGACCAAAGGTCATCACTATTTCGAACACGACCGCATTCCAAACGGTGACGTCTGAAGATAAAGTAAAAGGCGATGTTTCCTGCAATATTCAATAAAATCATCAGTAAATTTCTCAGCATGATTACAATCAGTAATCAGTTTCATAACTAGGATTTGTTAAATGATCGGTCTTACCAGCCCGCCGGTGGAGAATTTAAGGAGCAAGCAAGCGACAATGGAGCCAAGCAACTGGGCGATCCAGTACAAAACAAGTTTGATCAAGGTTATATGCCCGCCGACGAAAGCTCCAAATGTGACAGCTGGATTAACATGGCCACCGGAAATCTTTGCCCCGACAGCAACCGCCACAAACAGTCCGAACCCATGAGCTAACGATGCTGCGATTAAACCTGCCGGCGTAGTCGACCCGTCGTCGGTGAGCTTGTCTGTAAGAAAACACAGAGATAAAGTAAATAACATAATGAAATAAACTACTATTCAAAATGAGAGACGTTTCGGGGGAATCAGAAACTCACTGAAAGCCATTCCGGAGCCTTCTCCGGCAAATACGAAAATGAGAACGCTGATGAACTCAGCGAAAGCCGTTTTGTATGACTCAGCTTGCCTGAACTCATCTGCGTTTCCGATGGCAATACGTGGGAGCGGCATTTTCGTTTTTTCTTTTCAATCTAGCTTCGTAAAAACTTCAAGAGCTTTCACTGTTAAAAACTCTCTCGCTTTCTTCGTCTTCCACTTGATTCAAAAACCCTAATTTGTGACTGATATATATAGCACAGCAGAAGTTAAGAATGGCTACCGGAGTAGCAGGTTATATTTCCATGGCGGCAAGTTTTCAACGCGAAAACTAAGAAAGTGTTAGGGTAAGCTCATCCGTCGTTGTCCAAATAGCACCGATCAGACCTCCAAATTATCATCCTGCTACCACGTGTACGGCCGATGGGATTTGGTCAGGCTGATCAAACAGTGAGGAGTACTTTGATAACCGACCAATGGACTGTGAGGTGGGTCCACCAATGATAAGCATGGCTGGCCTTGACCGACCATTGGATTGTTTATACACTGATGATGTGGATTGCCCTGATCCGTTCATCCTATCCCCATCAAACCACTGTTTAGCTCAACGATGTTTTAATTCAATCCTTTTGTTTTTATAGATATTATGAACAAGCATAATACCAATATTCCTCTAGATTATACTATATTCCAACTCTAATTAGCTTTAAAGTAGACAATATACTTGCGACAACTCATTCTATAAAGGCAATAATGACTCAAGATTAAGGGTCCAACTCATATCAGTGGGGGTGCACAATCTAACATCGCTTGGAAGAGTGAAAAGTGAATGGTTTATAAGTCGAGTTATCATTTGTATCCAGTACAACACGTTTTTTTGCTAACTCAAATAACAAAATCGTGCATGTTTCAACACAAAGCATACAATAATGTACTAGGAAAACTAAAGACTACGCAATGTGCATGCTCCTAATACAATATTGTCTGTTTTTGGCCGAATCTCGTGCAGTTTTGTCATTGGAATTACCCTAAAACATATTGTACTAGGTGTGAATTAAAATTTTACTTATAAACCAATCATTTTTCACTATCCCAAGCGATGTGAGATTGTATACCCCCAATAGTATAGACTGAATCCTCACAATCAACAACATCTTGTACCGTCTTTGACTTTACGTGTCAGACTGACAAAATTTTTAACCCATGAGTATGATTTTTCATTAATTATAACCCTATATTATTTATGAAAGTCACAAAATAATGATCAAAATGTAATATAATAAACCCAACTCCTAAAGCATAGTTATAATGAGATACTGTAAATTAAAAATAAATACAAAAAATATATTCAAGTATACTAGAAAATAAAAAATAAATTCAAAATATTTATTCATTTTATCTCCATAATTAACATTTGATGTATTGTACTTGAAGTTTGGATACACTAAGTATAAGGAAGTCAACAAGAGAAGAGGCTAGAATCTTGTTAACACGAGCATTAAACATTTGATTAGAAGCAATTAAGAAGCCTAATGACAGCAATTATTGAGGACAAGTCATGTGATTAAAAAGAAACAAAAACAGAAGATGAGTTGTAGAAATTAATTAAAAATGAAGTCGGTAGTGTTCCATCTGCTTTCCACAATTAAATATAATTAAATTAGTTAATGATTGCAATTAAATGTACTAATTATGGCTTTTTAAACTCATTTATTTTTGCTCTTTTTTATCTTGTCTGCGAATATAATGATCAACAACTCTCTCTCTCTTCCTCTTTGTTGAATAGTGAAGCTATATTCTTACATAGTTAATATGAAAATTAACAAAATAACTACTGGATTATATTATCAATGACAGAGCAAGTACCGTTGTCACATTTTCTCTTAAAAATTTTAATTTGTTTCTGCAGCAGAAAGGTCAATGACTTACTTTTTGCTGCGGAATGTTATCTTTTTACTGCAAAATATTGTTTTTCTGCTTCGAAAAGTGAGTTCTTGGAATATGATTCAGGAAAGTAATCATTAAAATAGAACTCATGAAAACATATTTTTCACAGCGGAAAGATAACTGGGAAGTTATATTCTTGTACAGTTAATTATGCTTTGCCAGTTATCTTCTTGTTCTTTTGTGTTTTCTCTATAGTTTATGTATTTATAGGAGGGTGTACATTCTTTATTGGAATTTCTTGGATCGTGAGATGATTATGGATATATTTGCATTAATTTCAAATAATTTTTTCTTTCGAATATTACTATTTTTTTGGGATTAAATTGGGGATAAACATAGTATATAGTTGTAGTTTATTCATTCAAGAATCATTATGAAGATTTTTTAAAAGATAAAAATAAATTATCGTTTATATCAATAAATTAGTTACCCACAGAAGAAGTCGTGCCAAAATGTAATATTAAAGTGTGAAATTATACGATAAACATAACAACGTTAATATCAAGAGCTAGAAAGAAGTAACATATTTTTTTATGTGCTTTGAAAAATTATATTTAGAGAGTGTCGACCATCAACCGCGACGTTTGTTTGTCGCTGGCAATAAAAGTTCCATATATATTCATTAAATTTAGAGTAATGCTATTTTAATTTGTGTAATTAATATAATAAATTATAAATAATTAAAATAAGGAATTAATTGCACCAATAAATGTTTAACACATCACGAAATAGTAATAGACAGTAAGAATATGGTATAAACATAACATTATTCTTAATTTTATTGGCTACCTTTTAATCATATCGACAAAACTTATGAATAAAATATCATAAATTAATAGGCGGGTTTAATTGAAAAAATGTGATATTTTGCAAAGAGCACAACTTTATATTGGAAAGTAATTAGAGGATCTTGATATTTTTTTAAATAATTTTTTTAATACTTAAAAAATTTTGAAATTAAATAAGCAACCATTTGATAATAAAATTTACTTAAATATTGGGCCAGAAGAATTGATAGGCCAATAAGCTGAGGCCAATCCAATTTCAAAGTGATAGTGCTTAGCCCAATACTCCTTGGCTCATTAACATATTACTACTCTCCTTTTTTTCTTCTTTGGGTTTTGCACCCACCATTTGTATTATGTGTTGCTACTCTTTCTCCTTGAAAATTAAGGTGTTTCCTCTAATGGGTAGCTGCCTTTTTGATTGTTAACTAGAAGAGAACAAAATAGTCAAGTGTTTTATGGTTTGAGTATCACTGAACCCATAGTTAAGCAAATATTGTAACGTTTCAAACTCAACCGAGCAGTACCATATTATTTGTTTTGAGTCAAGACTCGCGCAACTTTATTGTTAAGTTTTACTTTAAAGAGTTTTGTATATATATATATAGTGCACTCCAATGCCACAAATTTTGAACGTGGAATTGTAATCACATCACTTGGTTTTGGGTTCTAACAAGTCCTCACAAGAATAAACCACCATAATCACGCCCAACACTTTGGGAGGCCTGATGTTCTCGTCGGCCACATTTTGACTAGACTCTAACACCACTAACGTAACACCCTAAACTTCACCGATTAGTACAATATTATCTGCACTACGTCAAAACCCCCCCGCGACTTTGCTCTTGAATTTTACTCCAAAAGACCCGTGTATCATCTCGAACCCATTTGAACCCAACTTTCATTTTCTTGGAAAGATGGTGGGTTTCACATGAGACAAAGATCCCTTCAATTCTTTGCGGCCACACACCTACTTTCACACCACACAGCCAGCCTCCCTTCCAATTAATAATTTAAATTAAAAACAATTAATTGGAGAACTTGGGGGAGTGATTAGCTTTGCTGTTCAGTCAAAGAAAGGCACCAACCAAAACTGCATCATTCGTCAACTTTATGTTGAAACCAAAAAGCTCTTTCTGGTGAGAAAATGCACTACTTTCGTTACTCATCACCCATGCCTTTTACTGTGTTTAATCATACTCCTAATCTCACCCAATAACTTCATTCCCTTTTTATTTTAATTTAATCATAAATAATTATTTAGAAAATTAACAAAAATAATCATTAAAAGATGTAGATAAAACTAAAAATATATTTACAACTTAAAAGACTAATTCATTTATTAATACTATGGGGAATCATTAATGTTGGTGATGTGCCACAAACTATTAAAATTAAGGAAATTAACCTAACAAATCATATAGTTTAGGATAATCGATAGGTCAAACTTTAAAACGCTGGAGTTGTGTTTTTTGCTTAGAAAACGCCAAGGACGTCACTTGGACCTCCAAGGATCAACACTAGACGCCCTTCAACGACCAGGGACGCTCAAGGCTGATCCATTAGGAGATAGACGTTCATGGTGGCTGCTAGATGAATAGACAAACGTTCTGCAATGAGGATGAACGTTTAGGATTTGAGGAGAGGCGCTGGCGAACGAAAGTCCATGATCGTTGGATGAAGAGACGGACATCCCTTAATGCGAACGAACGACCAAGATAGACCAAAGGTAATTTTTTATAGCAGAAACGTGTCTTTCGATGTGGAAAGTAAGTCCTAAGTATCTACTGCGAAAATTGTAATTTTCACAGATAATATCTGTCATTTAACGGACCCCCTAATAATCAAGATTTTTATTGCTAACGCCTTAAAATTTAAAGGATTAGATAATAAAAATAAAAATTCAAAAGATCAGTTAAAAAAACATCTTAAGGTTAATATTAATAATTACTCAATTAATTGACAAATTAATTATATCATTAAAATGGAAATTAGTTTGTTGTTTCCTTTGGAGGGTCAATGTTACGAGGGAAAACATAAAGAGGGTGGCGCGATCACATGTACCACGCCGCACGGTGGTTAGCCAAGTGTCGACCAATAAGCAGCCATGCGGCACATGCGTTGAATTTTGACGAAACTGGTCAAAACACGTGGCATATTGTCGATGGGTAGCACGTGACTCGGTGCCTAACCCCATGTGCAACCGCAGAACAGGACAATCCCTTTGGATTGCTGCAGCTGCAGCTGCAGCCCAAGTGAGAAAGACGTAATAATAATAGATAATTAAATTAACATATTAATCATTTCTTCCTAATTAAGATTAAAACTATTTTTAGTTATAATTATATCCACTTAGAACGTTCTTATTTTTTTTTAAATATTAAAATAATTATTTATTTATATTTTTATATAAGAATTGTGAGATGATCGAGGAGAAAGCATTAGTGGTTGGCCGTTTGGAAGTTATAAAAAGTTAAGAAGGGGAATTAAAAAATAAAACACACCATTTTTGGAATATTTGTGAATCTATTTGTATTCTATAATTATAATATACGATAATTAACAAAAATAAAATAATGTTGAATTACGGTGTCAATGATAATATAAATACTAAACAATTTTTATAAACAAATAAAATACTGAACTATGAAAAATGAATGAGACAAACATCGCTATCACGTTTTTCGTTAAAAATTTAAATTTTTTTTCAGCAACAGATACGAAGGTTGTGTTTCTGGAGCAACCCATATATGAAGTAGTTGTAGTTAAAAATTTACTTTCTGTAGCGAAAGACAAGTATCTGCCATGGAAAATGATGTTTTTCGCAACAGAAGTGGTATTTTTTCCCTCTGCGGAAGGCTAGTTTCCATTGTGGAATGAGTAATTTTTTTTTGTTGCGGATACTTGTTTTCTGCTGAGGAAAACAAATAATTGGGATAGAAATTACTTTATGTAGCGGAAGACACGTTTTCGTTGCAGAAAATACCTTTTATGCAGTAGATAATTGTCTTCCGCTACAGAAACTAAGTACTTAATTATAATTACTTCATGTATAGGTCCACTGCATAAATTTTTTTTTTTAAATTTATAACAGAAAATGTGACAATGATATTTGATTCGTTCATTTTTCACAATTTGGTATTTTATTTAGTAACAAAAATTATTTAGTGTTTATGTTGCTGTCACTAATATCATAGCTCCGTATTTTTTTAATTACCCTATTATATATTATAATTATAGGATAATTCTTTTGAGTATGTGGGAAAGGTCTAATAATTAAAATATATATATATATGTACGTTGGTTATGCACAATAATTGAAGCATCCCAAAAGATTAAGCTTTTAATTAAAGCAAACCCAATGGTGTTCTTTTGAAAGGGGGATTGCAATTAAGACTTGCTAACTACCATTAGATTAGGTTCTTTAATAATTATTAACCATAAACTATTGGATGCATTCCACTCAGGTGAATCAAGCAATCTAGTTTTTTAATTTTAATTAACTAGGCAACATTGTTGATCCCATTGTGGCACATCACATGTCACAAAGCCTACCTACAAATTAAATAAAACTATATAATAAAATAATACTTGAGGAACATGGAAAACTAATTCATACCCATTTTTGTACTCTACATCTATACATCAAAGAACCACAAAAGTTGATTTGATTAATAGAACTATGCTAAATAGCTGACACGTAGACAACAGTTAGATTATAACATGATAGTGATGTTGCTCTTTTTATTTTTCATAGTTCAGTATTTTATTTATTAGTAAAAAATTGTTTAATGGTTGTCTTGTCACTGCTGGAGCCTGCTCTGTGAATGTCTGGATGACCCATGTGAGGGTCTGACTCGTATCAATAAGGGTGTATAATCCCACATGGCTTAGGAGAATAGAAAATGCTTAGTTTATAAGTAGAGTTCTCTTCTTTACCTAATACAACGCCTTTTTAAGTTAATCTAAAGAACAAAACTGTGTAAATTTTGATTAAAAACAAACAATACTGTACTATAAAGACTGAGAACATTACAATTACTGATCTCATAATTTAATAATTGTTTTGTTAATTTTTTCAACCAATTAAATGTTTGATAAATTCAAATACAACTATATATAAAGCTATGATAATTAAAACAAGGAGATAAATTAAAGTAAGAAGATATAAAACATAACAAGTCAACTAGAAAATGGTGGAGTTGAGGTAATCTAGTACAACCCCAAAGCTTCCATTTTTCTAATAAAAAAGAATGTTTTAGAGATCTCAACTGTTCTTGTATTCATTGCGTTTACATAATATGAACACTAAAACCTTTCACAAATAAAAAAAACCAAATTTATTATTATTAAAAAAAGCACCTCATCTTTTTAATTTGTAGTATTTTATTCTTATAATTCTTAAACTATTATTTTTTTTTGATAAATCAATCATTCTTAGATATTCGTAGTTCGATTCTGATAGTCTGTGACCAAACGTGAACGGGAACACCCTGTCTTGAGATTGCGGACGCCCGGACATGAATGCAGACGCTTAGTTTGAAGACTAACTTTGGTTGTTGACGCTCGAAAGTGAACATGACGCAGATACTTGTAGTCGAACTGTAAATGCTTGTAATTATTAGTTTGTTAAAATACGATAGTTTAAAAATTAGTTTGTTAATAAAAATAAGTTGAAGCGTTGGTTTGTCACTAATTTTATAGTTGAAGGGTTAATTTGATAAATAAGGAAATAAATTTGAATATCTATAATTTTCTTTTTTGAGTGTTGTCGTGTTTTTGGTAGAATTTTCTTTGGAAAACCTAACGTGATTTAACGACAGAGAAGACGCAGAAAAAGGGAATCTCCCATGTTTTTCTATATAAGTTCTAGAATTCCATTTTTAACTCTCGACTCCCTCTCTCTCTCTCTCTCTCTCTCCCTCTCTTCCCCCCCCCCCCCCTTCTTTACGCCTTTTTTAACTCCCTAATACTTTGATAATCATTGTGTGTCCACTGCTCGAGAAGAAGAAGAATTTCTTAGCTTGCTATGGAGGAATTGGGTTCTATTTGGGATTATCAGGAGGTTGGTCGAGTCCCCATTTCTATATTTCTCTGTATCTTCATCTGGGTTTTCTGAGTTTGTTGTTCTGCAATTTCTCTATTATCTCCAAACAAAAAAAAAAATGATCTTTAACCTGTTTACGACCGAGAGTATTCTTTTGGATTAATCACTTGGTTCATCTGTTTAAACAAAAAGTTTTTTTTTTGGTTTTAATTTCATTACTTTCGACGAAATTGGTTTCTTCACCGGAATTATCCATTTTCCGGCGGAAATTCTTTTACTTTCACGGTCACTGACTATTTCAGGCTGTCGAATTCTCATCAGAGTTGAATTTAGTAGTGTTTTCTTCATGTTTGTGGAAAGTATTTGTCCGTTAAAAACATGAATTTTCTGTGTCTTACAATCAGAGTACCTCGTTTTTAAGCTTGGCATAAAACTAAGTAGCCATTGATGAGCTTTCACTGAATAATTTAGGGACCAGTGTATCGGTCTTTTGTAGGTTGGTAGGTTTAAACAATGATTCTGCTCTTGTTTCTTTCTTTGTTACTCAAAACTAGAA
The DNA here is from genome assembly GCA_022433065.1 of Begonia loranthoides. NCBI lineage: Eukaryota > Viridiplantae > Streptophyta > Magnoliopsida > Cucurbitales > Begoniaceae > Begonia > Begonia loranthoides. The sequence goes on from CM039470.1 coordinate 37,843,421, forward strand.
GCTTTTTTGACTTTAAGAACAAGATCTTTTTATGTGAATCGAAGACAGACTATAGCGACTGATTATTTATGTATAATTTTCTTCGACGAGATGCTCTGCTTCTGGGTCTTGAGAATATTTTTCTAAATTGTGAAAAGCTTGAGTGAATTGTAATTAGTCGATGAAAACTGATGTGAAAATGGCTGAAAATGGCAGAATGCTGATGAGCTGCAGCAGAAGCTGCTGTACGCGAGCTTTGAGCTGGAGTCGTTGAAAATGGAAGCAACTGAGGAGATTAGAAGGAGTAAAGAGAAGGTGAAGAATTTGCTAAACCTTCTAAAAATGGCGTACACTGAAAGAGACGAAGCTAGAACTCAGCTGCAAATTCTGGTGAACAAATTTCTCTATTCCAGCAACGATGAAATTCTGACTCCTCTTCTTCATATACAGTCAGACAGTCCTCTGTTCATACCCACTAAAGCAAATTCAAGCATTACAGAATCAAACAGTCTATCTCATAACTCTCCGGTCGATTCATTTTTTGATGCAGTTTCTTCTCCAGATCTCTCCAACATAAACATGGAGGATTCGAGTAAAACGGGACAGTCTTTAATCGATCCTTCTTTACAAATAATTGAAAAAATTGTGAAAGAGAAGCCATTGCCGCAGAAGGGAAAGCTCTTGCAAGCTGTAATTGACGCCGGTCCATTGCTTCAGACATTGCTAGTCGCCGGACCTCTTCCACGGTGGCGCAATCGTCCGCCATTGGAGACCATAAAAATTCCTCCATTTTCGATCAAACGTAGCGAGATTGTAAACCTCGATCAAAACCCACAACCAAATTCAAGTTTCTCAGCTCAGAAGCAACAAAGTTCATCCTGGTATTCCGGTACTCTTCGTGGGTCTTCTCAGATGTGTTCGGCTTCTATGTTGAGTTTCAACAGTTCTTCGTCTGGGTCATGCTTTGACGTTCCTGCCAGCAAGCGACAAAGATTTCAATGACATGAACTGGCCTTTCTTCATCAAAGAAAATCATGGTTTTGCAGTCACCATCAAATTTTCTGGAGTTGGTAATGTAAATGACAGCTTCGATTTGGGTTCTTTCGTCGGATGATGACTTCGTTTATATAACTCAGTTCACCTATTTGCAGTAGTCCTCATCTGCAACATGTTTTCACCACAAACACAGAGAGAAAGAGAGAGGAGGAGACTCTATATTATACATTAATGGAAATCTGTAGTCAAATATGTAAGTTCTTCCCAATAAATGATCTAACGACTATACTCTGAGTAAAACTAACAGCTCGTAGAAGACCCAAAAAAGAGAAGATCCCACTGCTTCATCGTCACTGTAAAATGAAAATTCTGCTGGAATCCCACAAAATTCTCATCACTCCTTGCTTCGTTTCAGCCTCGTGAAACGAACAGCCAGTAAGATTGGACGGGTATGGGAGCAATGCGTCTCTCTTGGCTTTAAGATCGTCCACGTCGACAACAATCGTCTCGAGTTCGTCCAAATTTTGGCCATTCCATTTGCCATGAGCTTGGTAAACTTTGGCTTTAGCAACCTCCTCTCCATGAGCATCTACTAGCACAACAGGCTGACCAGGCTTGTATTGAAGTAAATCGTTTGGCGCACTTTCGGAGTTATCAGAAATACCTGTCCTTTGCGTGTTTTTTCGATCTCTTTTTGCATTTGTTAATGTGTATGTCTCGCCAGCTGGACTATCGGGTGAATCACAGAATCCTGATGTGCCGGCCCGACCTTGCTTGTCTGGAAAGACGGAATCGATTTCCAATGTTGTGCGGATATCCTTAGCAGTCCGTGCTAGCCTTGCTTTTCTGTTGTTCAGCCTGTCAATAGTAAAAATTGGAAAGAACTGAAACATGATTAATGGTATCACAATTAGTGGATCAGATGATAAAGATGGGATTGTATCACGAGGTAAGTGAGAATTCCTCACCAATTTTTCAGCTGAGAAGATGTAACATCGGAGCCCTGGAAAACACAATGAAAGTACACATTTTTAGAAGCATCATTCACAAATATTTTTGTAAGTTTATGTGAATTAGCCAAATTGGACTCACATGAAGACTCAATTTATCAGCCCAAGATTGTATTGAAGCTGCATGCCGCTGCATCTCAGGTTCATCCACTAGAGCTCTCTCAATGAGCTTCATCTGTTTATCATTCATGATAGTTCGTTTCCGTTTTCTTCGAAGCTTCTCTTCGCATTGAACAACTTCGGCCTTCTCCTCCTTTTGATTTTTAATTGCTTCACTCTCGTTCACATGATCCATTGATATCGAAATTTCACTACAACCAATTTGGTCAATAGAATTCCGTCCTCTGGCTGAATTGGTGTCAGAGCCACTAGTTTCAATATTCTGTAGATCTCTGCCATCTTCTTTTGAACCTCCAGAAGTTTTTCTTCGAGCTAAGCTTTCTTCTTTGCTCCTAGATTTTCTCAGTCCAGCAACACTTTGATCTAGATGTTCAATTTCAACAGAAAAATCCAATGCAGAGTTCTCAGACGTTCCCTCCGTGAAATTACCATTGGAAAATATATGAGGTTCTTCTTTCGCTGGAAGTGATACACAACATCCAGCATTCTGATCATCCTGCATGGAGAAAAGATTCTGATCTCATTTTCTATTGAAAAAAAGTTTAAAAAATCAGAATGGGGGATTCGTGCAAATAATAAAATAGAGAGGCAAAGAAGTCATCAGATATCTTGAAAGCTCTCATAAATCGACTTTTGAGTCCAGTTACAGCTTAGTTATCACCAACCTAAGCAAGTAGGGTAAATATTGAATGGTTTCTTAAATGATGCAGTAATAAAATGACAACCCAAGAAAACAATGTTATCATCTATGTATGAACCAAAATAAAGAGAACATGATGCCTACTACCTGATTAATTGATTGGATTTTGAGTTTTGAAAACTTCTCCCAAGACATTGATTCCTCACCTGCATGATTCTGAGAATTGTTTCCAACATCATGGTTCGGGTGATGAGTAAAAAACTTAAATGTTACTGAAAAAGGTAAAAAGAGATGCATATAGAAATGAAAATAGAAACCCACAGTTGTTTACCTCAACTTTATTAGCTTCAATCTCAGCAGAACTAATTACCTTCTGCAGTTGTTCAAAAAATACCCTGAAAATTTGAACATCTGTTTATTAATGCAAATTTTGATTACTAATAATAAAAAAAAAATTATGCAATGCACATTAGCTCAATATCAGGGGATTTGACCTTTTAGGAAAGGATTAATGAGTACGAACTTACTAAGCATAGATAAAATACCCATTAAATAAAAATTTGCGAAGAAGCCCCAGATTTCTGAATCAGACATCTTTACAACTGAAACTCCAAATTGTCCTCACGTGTACATTATCATGTCGAAGTCACTTGCCTTTATCAATTCATGACAAACCAGAGTAACTTTCCAACCCACGTATTTCAAGAGGAAAATATGAATCCCATCTTTACATTTTGAGTTCGAAGACATTATTATGTATATATATATATATATACACTCACTGCAAGTTCTAAGAACATTCAAATGCAGAAACAGTTCAGAAATTTCAAACTAAATCCCAAATAAAAGAGAGGACTGACGATTGGATAAAAAGAATATGTTAACAAAATAGCGGGAGTAGTTTCTCAATTGATCACATTTCCATCTTATCAAGGGGCAAATAATTTGATCGATAAACAAGTATATCTCATTCATATATGAAATGTATATAGACATGGCATCTCATCAAGTAAAAAATTAAATCTTCAAAAGTTAAAGACAACAAAAAAAGCTATGAAGGGGAGAGATCCACATCCACATTAACTGAACAAAAAGAGATTCATCAGACACTAAAAACAGATGGAACCACTTCAATCAATCAGAGCTGTTTAAGAAGCCACCAAAATTTATCCAAGCAACTCACCATCATATTGGTATTATACATGACTAAGTGACCCTCATAAATCTCCCAAAGTTAACTTGCTCTTGACTAGTTAGCAAAAATGCATGAAAAAAAGAGCGCAATTCACCTTAAAAGTTGCACATCCTCTTCATTCAGAAAGTTAGGAATCAAAGATTGTGCTTGACTCAACAGTGAACCTACACATACAAATAAACTCGTGTAACACTTATACTTCATAACGAAGAACTGGGACACCAATCAATGAAGGGTGATAATTACGTAGGTTTCGACAAACAATGGCAGCGGTTGAAGTAGCAGGTGTAAAGGAGTACCCAGGTAATTCACTCACTGGGTTCATTTTCAAGCAATCAACAAACTTCCTAAGAAAGAGATTCCTTTCCTGTTCTGCAGATAAAGTCAGAAACTTCAATGAATATGATCATAATACACTGCCCTGAACTCTTCAACCTTAATGACCAAATTACAAAATAGCAAGAAAAAAAAGACCTTCACATATGCTTGGAACAAAACAATGAAGATTTGCAATGATTTTAACAAATAAAGATGTTCTCTGATGAGCGAAGGAGGTTGGGGGCATTGTGTTAGGAGTTAAAGTGAATTCCAAATTTTTTGAATTCATCATGTCTAAGGTAGGAAAACTATCCACAATCAATCCAGCAGCTGCAAATGAATCATATTCTAGTGTTGCATCTTCTTCCTTGACGGGCAGATCAGACGAACACCAACTAGATAAGAATTCTCCGTGAGAGAGTGAAAATATTGCAGCTAGGACTTTAGTCTGAAGCAGCAAGCCAAAGAAAAAAAATAGATATCTGATCAAAGAAGAGATATAGAAAAAGTCACACATAAACAAAGTAAACGCTCTAGAATTTTTTAGCCAAAATGTTTGAAGAAGAATCATGTCTTAATATCAAGATTTCACATATATAAAAAGTTAGTCTTGAAAACAATCAATATCGAAGCATGCAATCCTCTTGAAGCAACTACTTCAATATATAAATACCAGGAATCAAATTCACCAAATTACTGACTCAATACAAAAAATCTTACAAAATTATTTGTGATGTATGCTCGAAAATTTGAATCATCAGAGAAAATATCAGCAAGGCGCATTGCATTGAGTTGCAAAAAGCCCATAGGGTGGCTTGTGTCTGAAAAATCAGTTTGGTGATCTCTACTAAATGCAGCATTCAATATCTCAAGAACCTACGTTTGAAAATTGCATATATAGTAAGTAGCTTCGCAGTTGCGGAAGATATTCTAAGGACAATAAACTATTTAGGCATGGCATGATCATCACTATATGGTATTATATTATAAAAGAAGAGTAGAATTGATGGAAAAAGATCTGGATAACACAGCAGAAGTATCCACTTGCGATTAAATCCAGCTCTAAAGTATCGCAATAACCCCTGACTTTTCAAACCATTGGGTAATTGTGAAATTTGAATACTGGTTTCCAGTAAACAATCACGGCTTGGTATGGAGAATTCCATGGAACAAACCAAGAGAAAAAAACACCTCCAATTTTAGCAGGAAGCAAACCTGTAATGCAACAGACTTCGCCAGATCTAAACTTCTAGGTGAGCTGGCCACTTCATCCAGGTAAGAGATGCTTTCAGCTTCACACAGAGACAATAGCTGTAGTAAATAAATAGAAAATATGGCTTGTATCAGCGATCTAAGATGTATTAACAAATCCACCTGTTAGCCAATTTAAGGCCTTAAGTAAATCTAAAGGCAGATGACCATTAATCGTGACTCACAATGGATAGGACTTTAGCTTTCAATCTAGATACAGCAGCCAGAATTGTGGAGGTATGCAAAAACGGCCTCGTTATATTAATCTTCAAGATGGTTCTAGCAAGAAAAAGAACACCGCCTTTACTACAAAGCTCCTGAAAAAGTGCAAAACTTCATTTTAATTTTGAAAACGACAACATGAATATGTAGGCCACACGGTCTTCCTGATTATATAACTGCAAGATGAAATTAGCATATTAAGATGGCCTTCAGTATAATTTGACACGGACTTGAACATAACAACAAGTTTATCAGTAAAATCAATTTTTTGACATCTCGCATGCTGCTTATAGGAATCTTGAATGACAAACAATGGTCATATATAGGAAATGACTTAAGAGACAGTACTCCCAGCACCCCAACATTGTTGGAGCAGTAATCATGCTTGCGTAAAGAGCATTTAAATATCTAAGTATCCCTTTGTATTTTACCGATAACTCTTGCTCAAAATTTACATGTATCATTAAAAAATCAATATCAAATTGCTATGCAACAAACGAGGGACAAGATAGATCCAATTTTGGCACCTTATTCCTCAATAAGCGCTCACGGAACACTTTTTGTTGACACAATGTCTGAAGAAACTGTAAAGAAGCCTCGCATTGCAAGCAAAGATAGTTAACTATTTCTTCAGAAGTATGTGAAGTATCCGCATCATGAGCTGACAGCTTAATCTCCAAAAATCTTACATCCTCATGAACTGCTCTAAATGCTGCATCTATAAATATGTCTACCTGTCATGAATATTCATGATCAGAAAATGCACGATTGTGCCATAAAAAGGCATAAAAAATCTTAAACAAGAATACTTAATAACGTAGGAGACTAAATGTAGTTTCCATGAAAAAGAATTTCAAGAGTTCTGTGAAGAAACTCTATGCCACTAAACTTATCTGAGGTCCTAACATATATGTACCTTAGGATGTGCGAGCAAAACATGGACAACATCAGGCCACTGAGCAGATATACATCCCATTAATAAATACAAGCTGCAAGCCACCAATGCAGAATGCAAAATAGACATGCTACCAAATTTATGGTTTTCCTGCATTAATGAGGCTATACTCAATATACTAACGACAAAACATCTAAAACAGATGAAAATGTAACCTGTCTGTAGCCTCCAAGCACAATTAGCAAATAAAAAAGCAAGTCTATCAGCTGCTCTGACACTTTAACATCATCAAGCAAAATCTGTACCAACAGAGCTCAAATTGTAATTCAGGACACTCAAAAACATTCAACTTTGTTAAATTACAATCATGCAGCAGGACTCATCAATAAAAGCTTAAACTTCAGTAAGAATTACAAAAATAAAGTTGATAACGACAAATTATAGTATATCCAAATTATCAAAAGATTGTATATTCATGAGAAATCAGGGAGGATATTACTACGAAATAAACAGAACGGATGATGGGATGTCAATTTCGACTTTGAAGGGTCAAAGAAATAAAAAATGGAAAGGCCCACACAGTTATTCAATCAGAAAAAGAAAATTATGGGTCGGAACAGTATTCTTAAATCTTTGAGGATGAACAAGAGAAATACCTAAAATGTTGGAAAATGAAGCATCCTATTCTAATTAAATGGAAACCAACACCTAGATTGCACTATGCCCCTTCGTTCACATTTCTTTCATTCACCATTATATTTAAATTACTATCAACTCTGACCACCCATGCCGACAAGATTAAAATCAAATTATAGAATACAGTTATATGGATAGTCAAATATCCAAGCACTGAAAACTACATGCATCAAGAGTGTTAACGGAAATGCAATTGAGAAGTAATTACAGAATATTGGTGCTATTACCAAAACGAAAAAAAAAAAAACCAAAAACCACCTGCTCGAGTTTAGCATGTCTAGGTGCCAATTCACAAAGGGAATGCAAAAGTCGAATACCACATAACAAGTATCTGAAAAGTGCTTCATTTCTATCAGATGATATAAGGACTGCCATGAGGTGCAAAGGCAGAAACGCTGCAAGCTTTTCTACATCAATCTGAAACACAGCACATCATAAGGTACAACTTATCTAGATTAAGAAGGAAACTAAAAGAAAGTATTAACATTTTTTCACCTTTATCAAAATTTCTTCTCCAGCAAGGTAGTGAATTGTGAAATTTTCAGAATCCCTCAATAATTTACTAAGTTCTTGAGAACTCAGCCTATTTAATTCCTTCACTGCAGATATTAAGTCGATTGCCTGTTTTTCGATTAATAAAAATTAATGTATTGTTTCTTTGAGAAATACATAACAATTATTCACTTGAAAAGATGATAAAAAAAGAAGTTACAACATCATTTAAATTCTAATCAGAAAACACTGTAAAAATGACCGGACAATCCCTGGTGAGCCACCATCAACAAAAAAAAATGATATTAAAGAAAAGTTAAAGTTGACATGGATATGGGAATACTTACTTGGGAAGAGGCAACGGTCCAAGAAGGCTCATCCTTAGTTTGCCTCATCCTAAAGAATTATATCCAAGATAAAATAAAGCACGAGCACAAATAGACAACACATGAATTTAGCAACTTATACGGTAAGATATCATAAGAATATGCAGAAAATAAAAATTCCGCAGCAGTTAATGCAATTAAGCATTTTCAAAGGCCAGGAAAAAAAAGACAGGTCATGAGTTCCAAATTCAGTGACAATCTTAAGTCGCTCAATCTTAACAAGCATTGGCGACTTTTCCTGCAACAAGCAGATGACCCAAACAAAATGACAACACATAGGTACCTCACTATCCTGAAGTATAAACTAAACTTAAGGCAAACAAATTGAGAAAAAAAAAACAAAAAATGTGTTGAGTTCCTTTCATAAAGTGAGGGAATGTAAGAAATGGTAGGAAAAAAAGAACCTGGCAAGGCCCGAAGAGAGTACTCAGGCTAAAGCCTTTGAATGGAGTGAGAGGAGGATCTCCATGAGTGACAAGTAAATTCAGTACGATATGACCATAATTGTAATAGAAACATTTCCGGCAAATAAGAAATGTGTCAAAATTTTCGTAACCTTCTTGCAACTAGAGAATGTTGCACCATGAGAAAGTACTACATGTCCAACTTCACAATTTAACCCTGCAAAACAATTATGTTCTCAAAAAACCAAGGACTGGTGTGGGGGATTGTTGTGGGAGCGAAATAATCGCATGTACTTGAAGAAAATGAATATATGACAAATAGGTACATCCATTTGCTCTGACTCTCAAGACCCTCAAAACTTCACGTCATGAACAAAAAAATGTGGAAAGGCAGCAAAAAAAAGAACCGAACTTATTAACTGTAAACAATAATGTGAGAATTTTTCTGGCCAATTAAAAGAATAATTAATAGATTCAAGACATATTTTTTGTTCGTGCTCATCGTCATAACAAAAACAGACATAAAGCAGATTTTAGGAAGCGCAAAAGAGAAACAGTTTACAAACAGTAGCTAGCTCAGAAGCAGTCGATAACTGGAGGTAAAAGACAAGTAGCTTTTCTTTTAAGTACTAAATGCATGCATCAAATTAATTAACTACTTCACGATCTCAGTGAGCTTTTTTCTTAACAAATAAAACAGTACACTAAGAACAACAAAACTACAAGAAAGTAGAATCCCTAAACTTTATCGATAAAGGGCAAAGTATAATCAATAGTTGTAAATCATTGAAATACTGATTCCATTGCACTTCAATACTTGTTTTCTCTTTACGTCAAAAAAAAAAAAAAAAAACCTTCGCATTATTTACTACATAATAAGTAAAATACGAAAGCTTACATGGAAACTAATTTGAACAAACGCCAAAAAGGTCATGATTAATCGTGTCCTTCATTCCTAGCAACTGAAAATGAATAACAATCGAGTTCATAAAAAGAACGCAAATCAGCATAATTGCACAATCATTCCGAACAGAAATTTGAATGAGAGAGAGAAACAGAGAATGAGAAAAGACGAAGCGAAAGAGCGACAGTCATTGGCGAAGTACCTAGGCCGTAGAGTAGGTTCTCGCGGTAGAATGAAGAAGCTTCTCAAGCTCTGAGTGGACGTTGAGCGAGAAGAGCCAGAGGGGAAGCGAGCGAAATTTCCCGGCGTCGGGTTGAGTGGTAATTGACAACACTCATGGAAATCGCCCTTTGTTTTCTTTAAAAGGAAAATAATGCTTCTCTACAAAGTAAATGACTATACTACCCTTTTATGTTATTTTTGTTATATTTAAGAAAAATGACAAACCAACCATCATCCTTCGTTATCTTTTTTTAAAAAAAACAAATTAACTACTGAACTATAAAAAAATAATGTTACTAACATCATTGTCACATTTACCGTTAAATATTTTGACGACGAACTGCAACAGCTTTGACAATAAATCGCGACAATTTTGACGACAAACCACTGCAGCGCTTCTAAAAAGCCGCAACGGCTCGTCAAAGAGTTGAAACACAGAAAACTCAATCAAAATTCAATGAAAAAGATCTCATTGAGTTTACAGCAAGACCCACAAAAACGCGTATGAGTTCTGGAAAAAGATCTCTTGAATACTCGATAATTATCGTTAAACAAGATAAAATACTTTATGAAATTAGCAGAGTAGTCAAACCCGGTTCATTATTTCGGGATAGAAGAAGGTAAGGCTTTTTGAAGTGATGTGGTGCAATAATTAACCACCCCCGGATGCGATTAAACAAAGTGGATAAGGTCAAAGAGATTGTTTGAGTGGATAAAGTACCAAAAATACTTAGTTGGGCTCATATTTATTTCGTGCAAAACTAGATAGAAATGTTATATTATAAAGTTTAATAATACGTTGATGTGACACAATTTAAAAAACACATTTTTCGACATAAAAAAATACTTAATCATCAAAAGTCAATTTTTGTGGGGTGGGAGGATATCACTTGAATTTACGATTGTATTTTTGGATAATTAATTGATTGTAGTAATTAATATTTATCACGTTAATAAACATATAATTGTAAGATCGAAATAATTTAAGATAAGAGAGAATTAAGTTTTTAAAAATTTTTCAAAGTGATTAATATAGCTAAGTTCGGCAAAATACGCCTATGTCCGCACTTCAAGGCTTCTCCTTAAACTTGATTGAATTTTGAGGGCGTCAATCTAACCTTACACCGAATCTACCGTCTCTCACTCTACAAGTGATAGTTCGTTTATAAATTTTGCACGATATCTCCTCACTCTCAATATGGATAAATCAAAAGATTACACAAAAATGAGATCTCTTAAGCAAAGAAAAATAAGCTAAATTGATCGCATAATTTGGTAGCACTTTGTTTTTGATAATTGCTCAACGTGTTTTTCCACTCCGAGTCTTCATCTATTTACAAATTTCTTCATCCAGGCTGTGTCGCAGTCGACCACTTAACCATTTTGGTCAACCACCATTTGACCCTTACGTGCAATCTTCTCTTCACAAATCGACCATTTTCTTCAGGTTTGTCAATCGTGCCGATCGACCAAATCCTCGGGTGATCGATCAATTTTCACTGCTTCGAAAACTCAGAGTCCACTGTCAGAATTTTCGGTCAACCATTTTAATTTTGGTCGACCACGTTTTTAACAAGCAATTTGTGATAAAATTCAATCAACGAAATCTACTGTGCTAGTCGACCATTTTGCTTTGTATCAAGAAGGCAGAGTCTTCTGGACTTTTTTTTCAATTGACCAATTTCCATTTGGTTAACCATGTTTTTGACAGGCAATCTGTTATTTAATTTGGTCGACCATTTCCTTTGATTTTGCATTCCTTTGATTTTCTTCATCTCACGACTTACGTTAATCACTATACAACTTTAACACACATGTTAGAATAGTAAATACCCATTTTACAAGGTATTTTCAACTAAAAATAAAAAATATTTAAGTATTGAGAACTTTTGTCGCATTCATATTATAAACAACTTAATCATTGAAATAATAAATTATCATCAAAATAATTAAGTTTAATACTCTTAAATTAATAATCTCTCTCTTTTTTATTATGACAAAGACTTTTAAGTTGTTTAATACTCTCCCCCATGTTGGTGCATGACTTTAAATAAATTTGTCCTACTTTGTATAAGCTCATTTAAAATTTTATAAAACTTTATTCAACATTATGCAATTGATTATCTTGGTATCATCTTCAAATAATTTCTCCCCCTTTGTATAAGATCATTTAAAACTTTATGCAATCGATTATCTCTTCCTTTTGTCATTATAAATATATATATATATATATATAGACGACAATTGAAGTGAAATTCGACATAATATCTCCTATTTTATGACTCTATCGTTTTTGCTATCAAACAAGAGATCAGTCATAATAGACATGCAACATAATCCAAGCATCCATTAGTCAGTCAAAACGTATGAATATAGTCAAGAGATAAATGCATACATCCATCAAAATACGGGCAAATCAAGTTCAAACCATCCAAAGAGAGAGATAGCCAAACGATTACAATGAAAAAGGGTCAATACGGCTAAAGATGTACAACTAAAAAAGAAAAAACTAAGTATTAGGATGAGCCACATCATCCGAGGCAAAAGGTGGAGGGGCGGACGACAACAGGAAATCAGGAGGGGCAGTAAGAGATGAAGCAACCTATGTGAACATATTTGACCATAATACTTGAGACAGTTCCTTAATACGCCTATCCAAAGCCTCAAGCTTGGCGAAAATCCGTTCTTCAAAAGATAAGAGATAGACAGTTTGCATGTCCATTTTCTCTTCAAGTCTCGATAGGTCAGAAGCGGAGAATAATGATGCGTGAGGAGGTGTCGAACGAGAAGAAGACGCATGCAACGAAGTGGAGGGAAGATCAGACATGGCAGCATTGGCATCGCCTCGAGAAACATCAGCTTGAGCAACAGAAGATGAGGTATCCCGTGATGACTTAAGAATCATCCATCACAAAGCCCATCATTCCTAAGGTATGAATCGTGTATATATCCACGCTCCTAATAGAAAGAGATGGCTCAAAAGGAGGGATCAATATATCATTTGACCAAAAGAGATTGGTGAGCAGTAGATTGAACGGAAGGGATTTGGACCCACTGCTCACAGCCTCAATGATCTGATGGAGAATCAAGTACCCCACATTGATCGGGATTCGACTATAAAGCGTTCAAGCACATATAAGTCCATGTAGCTTACATGATCCCGATGACCATCCTGAGGCAACAAATGATAAGTCCACATATGATGAATCACATGAGCTCGGATGTTAAGGTCCTTGGCCTTGGGTTTAATAATCATCTTCTCATTCAGATTATTGAGAATTTGTTTGAGGAAGAGTTCTTCATCATCACTTTGGAGAAGTTTGAGTTCCTTTCCATTATAGTATTCCTCACACTGATCACCCTCTTCAAAATCCAAAAATGCATTGATCGTGTGAGGGGTCAATGTTATCTCTTTTCCATAGAGATAACTCTTAATTTTCATAGGGTTCGAGAAATACGTCGCATTGGCATAAAACAACCGAATAGCCTTTTCCACATATGGACCATCCAAGCTAAATAATTTGTACAGCCCCATGTGAGTATACATATCTTCAATATTAAGGCTAGCTAGACCCGAAAATGAAATTTTCCGTGATAATATTAAGGGCCTATTCTTCAAGTTCTCTTCAAATCTTTCTTTACAAACCTCATTGACATATAAATTCGACAGATATTCAACAGGTGCAGGGGGTCGAGAAGAGTTACTTTCACTGGCCGAAAATTTTCGCTTGCCCCTAATACGAGTTGCCATTGGAGAGAGCTACGGGATTGAGAAGAATGTGGCACATGAGAAAGAGAACTCCAGAAGGAAAGTAAGGACAGGCTGAGAAGACCAAAAAATCCCAGAAAAACGTCGGGGAAGCCCGGAAAAAATCGCCAAAATCGCCAAAGAGGTTGGAGGTTTCACGCGAATTTGGGTTTGGTCGACCAAAATTCCCTTTAAAACGAGTCGGCGGTCAACCAATTTTTAGATGGTGGACTGAACCCTTTGAGTGAAAAACACGGGGTAATCTGTCTTAACTAGCTTCCGTCAGCCGAGCGTTTGCTCCCTCCCGCTCTCGGAGATGCTCGGACAGAGTCGAAGCTCCCGCTCGTAATGCTCGGACAGAGTCGCCCAGAGTTCCGAGTACCGCTTTCCGGCGTCGCGTCTCCTCTCCTCGCGAAGTTCTCTTCTCTTGGCCGAATACAGAAAGCCCCTTTCCCTACTCTTCAAAGCAACCGCGAACTGTTCTTCTCTTTCCCCGTTTCTCAAACCCCGACGCGACACTCTGCCGTTCTCTTCCTTCATCTCCACTCTCTTATTTATTTTATTTTAATTCCTTTTCCTCGTTTAAGAAAATTTTCCTTTCTTAAAATCTGCCGCCACTTTTTTGCTTCTTTCCCTCCTTTTTTTTTTAATTTTATTTTCTTAAAATTTTCATTTATTTTTTAATTCTTCCTTTTTTTTTTCATTTATTTTTGTTTAATCTTTTCTACCAAATTCTTAGAGCTTGTTTTAGACCATAAAACACTTTTTTGATTTTATATACGTAATCAAATTTGTCATAAAGCTCTAAACTCGAGGCAACTCGCATCTGCAATTGTCCGGGATCTCGTCCGGAACTAACAACAGAGGCATGGGCGACTTTGGGACGCGAAGACACCGTCCCTGCGTCATCCCAAAGTGTTAAGACAACGTGCTATACATTTGCGGACGAGGAACAACGTCCGCAGAGTCGTCCACAAGTGCATAATCCAGCACTTTTCTCACATTTTCCTCACTTAACTCATATCCCGTAACAATTTTCCTGTAAACACATGTCATAAAATGACACATATACATACGCAATGTAATATTCTACTTACCTCAACACTTGATTACATCACGTATACGGGGGAAAATGTAACGGAGATATCCCTAAATTTAATGCTCTAGAACGTCTTTGATAATACCTCGATAATTGTCCATTTACAAATATCGGGGTGTTACATTAGCTCTTCATTCTCATTGGCTTTCATTGTTATTTCGTGTGTCATTAGCGAGCCGATGAGTTCCTCCATCTTGAGAACTTTGAGATCATGGGCCTCTTGAAAGATTGTTACTTTTGATTAACACACTCTTGGTAAACACCAAAGAATCTTCCTTACAAGTTCTTCATTATGATATATTATACCAAACACTTTTAAACTATTTGACTAATAGATTCTTCCCTTTCCATACTAAACCATTCATATTTGTGCACAAGTATACTCAATTTACTTTCTTTTACTTGATTTGTTCATTCATGCGTTATTTCAAGTAATCTTCATATCAAAACTCTGATACCATTTATAACGTCTCAAGTCCTTTTTAATACAATATTGTCTGTTTTTTGCTGAAGCTCATACAATTTTGTTATTAGGATTAATTTAAAGCGCGTTATACTAGTTAAGGAGGAGAACGTTATTTATAAATCATGTGTTTTTCACTTTCTCAAACGATGTGAGATTGTGTATCCTTACTAGTAAATACTAGATCCTCACCTATACTATTTTTATCTTCACAGTATAAGTGTAATTTCAATCTAGTAATTTATTGAAGAAATATTCTTTTTTTAGTTTAAGATTAAATATTATGTTAAGATCACATCAAATAATCTTGAACGGTAATTTACTTAATTTGAATGAGTTTAAACCACTGGATATGAATTAAGCGACATTGATTTTAATATCATTTAAATAAATCTTTTCATTTTGTTCACTTAATTTGAATAATCGTTCTGACGTGGAGCATTGTGATTTGCTAATTCCAGAATCTTTGTTTTGCCATGCTTAGCTGGAATGTATTAAATTGCGTTTAACCACGGATTAATTTAACAACTCCATCGTAATTAATCTTTTATCTTGTTTAGTGTTAATCTCTAATTTCAATTTATTTTCCTATAAATAGGCAGCCGAGGGATCGGTTTTCTCAACTGAAAGGAAAGGCTGCAATCTTCTTCTTCTTCCTTGCTGTTTGGCTCCTGAGAATTCACAAGAAAGAGAGAATTGAGGTGGAGATTGATCTTACTCCTTGAGTGGCTAAGAAGGTGTACGGTGGCAATGGTGGATCCCATTGTTAGGAAAAATAGATTTAAAATTAGGTTTTATTTATTTTATCTTATACGGGTATTTTAGTCTTTTTATCTTTACTATATCTTTCTATTTAGTTTTCTCTTTAAAGCTTGTATATTGACACTCCCTATTGTTTTCAAGTTATGAAACCCTAGCCTCCGCTTGTCTCTCTCTCTCTTCCTCTTTCTCTCTTTGTTTCTTTGATGATTTGTATAATTTCTTGAAACACCTTTGCATAGTTTTTCATGGTATCAGAGCATAGTTCATTCCACAGCTTTCGCAAATCCAACTTGCCTCAGCCGATTCATCTTCTCTTTGATTTTGTCTCTTGATCGATTGGTAATTCTTCTTTTTATCTTTAATTTATTTTGTGCAAGAGATAGTTATTATTGCAATAGCCGGTGAAAAAGATGGTTCTCTTCATTCTATTAGTGTGCTATTGAATGGGCTAAATTATTCGTATTGGAGTTATGTGATGCGAAATTTTTTGAAAGGAAAACGTATGTGGGGATATGTTTATGGAACTTTTGTTAAACCTAGAGATGGTCAAGATGAAAAATATGCAGAACACATGGATATTTGGGATGCTTGTAATTCTAAAATTGTTACTTGGATAAACACTGTATTGCAATCAATAGGCATCCAACTTGCGAAGTATGAGACTGCTAAAGAAGTTTGAGATTATCTAGAACGATTATATACTCAGTCTAATTTTGCGAAGCAGTATCAGTTAGAGATTGATATTCGTGCTCTTCAACAAAATAATATGAGTATTCAAGAGTTTTATTCTGCTATGTCTAATCTTTGGGACCAATTAGCTCTTACAGAATCGGTGCAGTTAAGAGAATTTGCACCATATATTACTCATCGGGAAGAACAACGTTTAGTTCAATTTTTAATGGCTCTTCGAGATGATTTTGAAGGTCTTCGTGGCACAATTTTGCATCGTAATCCCCTTCCGTCTGTTGATTATGTGGTAAATGAGTTATTAGCTGAAGAGATTCGCTTGAAGTCACGAATTGATAAAGGTATTCTTTCTTCTCCTAATCTATCAGTTTATGTTGTTTCGCCTAGGCCTCCGTCTCAAAACCAAAACAAGCCGCATGCAAAAGTCGGTCATGATGAGTGTAGTTTTTGCAAGCAAAAAGGTCAATGGAAGGCTCAATGTCCTAAGTTATTGAGTAGAACACAGTCAATGCAGCAATCAGCTCCTTATAAGTTTGGTAATAATTCGCAACAGAAATCACCCAATATGGCAGCAGTTGTTCCACCCACAAATTCAGGAAGCATCACAACTCCAAATACTACAATTGCCGCACTCACAGAGCAGTTTCAAAAGTTTATTGCCTCGCAGCCACAAGTCTTGTCAGTCCCTTCTAACATAGGTTTGCCATCTAGTAGCAAATCAGGTATGTCCTCTCATATATGGGGTCATTGATTCTGGAGCTTCACATCATATGTCACCTGATTTTAATTCTTTTGCATCTGTAAATTCTGCTCCTTCTGTGTTTGTCATGACTGCTGATGGTACTCCTATGCCACTAGCAAGTGTTGGTTCAGTTTGTAAGTCTAACTTGTCTCTTTCAAATGTGTATCATATCCCTAATCTTACTTTGAATCTTGTCTCTGTTAGTCAATTATGTGATTCTGGTTTCTTAGTTTCCTTTACTTCTTCTTCTTGTTATATGCAGGATCCACTTTCCAAGAACCTGATTGGGACAGGCCATAGGTAGGGGGGACTATACATCTTAGATGAGCTAAGAGTTCCTGTTGTTGCAGCTTCTAGTATTGATTTGTCATCTTTTCGTTTGAGTTCTTTTTCTTCTAACTTTTACTTATGGCATTCTCGTCTTGGACATATTTCTACTTCTCGTT